>CM076572.1:1069353782-1069812514 GCA_034641835.2 Pinus albicaulis | reverse complement strand
ACAATCGTTGCTGACAATTGTGTCCCTCCTAGAGATAGCCTAGAGTTTCCATAGACCAGTGCCTAGGACATCTTATCATAGCAAGGAGCACATAATATAACTTGGGTGTCTATCCAAAAGGCTCTCTTGCTATCTCTTGTAAAACAAGGAAATGAATTTAAATGGGACCAAAACTTACAGAAACTGTCACAAGGAAAGTAATGTTCTAGAAACAGGATGCAAAAACCCAGTACAAAAGCATCAGACAGTTAAGAGACAATTCACTGTAAAGAGGGCCGATTCAAATAATATGCCACAGAAATCAAATATCAGAAGGTGTATGCAGGGAAAGAAACACAAGAGGATATTAGTTAACTTTGGTCTGATACCCAGATACACAACAGAACCACATATGGGCTTATCATTCTAAGAATCCATACATGACAAAGGCATTTTAAAAGAACCCCCCAAAGCAACTAGTATAGCAGAAAGATGGATGAAATGAACATGAAGCAGTATATCATGCCTGAGCCATATTTAAAGCGCTTGACTGATCCAAGTATGGGCATCAACTAAGATGAATCCTTACCTAAAATCAGTGAGCCACTCGCTTTCCAGTACATGATACAAGAAGATATATGCAATGGAATGTTGTATTAATCACATAAAAGAAGGTTACATACTGTGAAATACAAAAGACCAGAATCCTCATTATAGATAAAACTCCTCCTCACTGAGACCCTACGGGCTCTGAGCCTTCATGCAGAAGTTTAACAAAATGTATACAAACGTGCCTTTCACTGCACAATTTTCTGATACCAGTCTGGAACCCTTACAATGTCTTTTTTCTTCCTCTTTATAGAGGGGGGAGAAGAGAAAAAAATAAAATAAGTAGGTGAAAACAATTAATTGTTCCATTAAAACAAAATGAAGAAAACATTTCGCGCCCATACTATTTGACGGCTCTAGACTGTTGTAAGTAATTTTTTGCTGCTCTATGGAATAAATTTTGTGGGTGAAAATTTCTTCAGTGATTAGACATGGAGAATAACATATGTAACATTCTATACCTCCCCGAGAGAAAAATCTATTGAATTTAAACCTGGAGGATATGATTTTGGTGCATTTGTACTCTTTTCCTTTTGAAAGTTGAATTGGAATTTAAATTCTTCAATGTCGGACACTGCATTCTTGGGATCTCTCATTGATATTGTTTGCCACGACAATTAATATCTCCATCTGTAAAATCTACATTTCGAAATTCTCCAAAGGGCTCAATCAGATTTTAACCCCCCGCTTCATTTAATGCTTGACATATCCTAGTGGCTCCCGAATCTTTCTTCACAAATTTTTCTCTGGTAACCGGATCCTGTCATGCGTTCCCAGCTTTTGTGATGGTGGCCGCAAGTTATGATAGTTCTCCAGCACGAGACACCCGAAAAACCCTCAAACACATTAAAGAAAACCAGACGACAGGGTAATGGATGAGGTAGTGACCATGGAGTGGTGATATGGACTGAGTGGAACAATGAGGAGAAGCAGGGTGACGGAGGAATGAAGGGTGACAACGAAAAAACAGTGGGACGACGCTGTGTGGATGAGGCAGAAATATAGGATGTAGACACGTAAGAAATGCATGGAAATGGTGGAGGTGAACGCGGATGACACGTGGGAATACGAGAGGCTATACGGAAGGGGTGACGTGGAGGTGGAATCTGTCAATCGGCAGGGTGCGCAAACAATTCTAGGCCATGCGATCAAAATGGGATCGACGGTTAGTATTGAATTGGAGACCGATGGACATACGGGCCCGAGACATTGTATGCTAGGTTAAAAATCACGCAACAAGGAAAGGCGGGAGCCGTTGGATAGAGCGCTCATGATCGGATGGTTGACACAAATTTCGCTGCACGTCCACTGACTGAACAATAATGCGCGAAATGGAAGTGGTTTTGGGATGTACAGAGGGACACTTGTCGCGCAGCGTATGGAATCACTAGCCGAAGGGGGAATACCACCTGCATCGGATGGGTGGTGCGAAATAATCAGCCAGTTTTGGAGGCGCGGAGACCACCAAAGTGAATAGAACTATGGGCTGTCGATTTATGTTTAATCAGATGGCACAGAATGTGCCCGATGGTCCTGTACGTTAGGCACTTTTTGGGCTTAGCACTCGGTCATGGGCTTTGGTCATGTCGACAGTAAGATACAGGGGACTGCAGCTAAAGGGGCTAGACCTCTTATGATTTCGGATATGCGCCCATAGTGTTTTCTGATGTGTTTTCAGGGTGCGAGATAGGCAACAGTCAGCAAAATGAATGCATTAGGTTAGGATAGGGAACTTGAAGGTTAAGGGGGGGGAATTGAAGATCAAAAATTTAAATGAGGGGCTGTCATGGAAAAAATCGGCTCCAACTGGGGACGGCGCATTCATACTTGGACGTGTCGAGAACTTGCAGACCTCCAGATCACAATCTTACATAAGCCCTGTGGATTCTGCTCTCAAAAACCTTTTCCTTTCATGATTCATTATGACACTCGCATCATCCAGTCAGTAACAAAACAAAATTTAATATACAATATAGTACAGCCAGGTCACCATGACCCGAATCAGAATTGAAAGTAGGGTTTCAGAAATTGGCCGTTTACAGGGGCATCCAGCACGTCACCCTGTAAATTCTCCAATGTGAACGTGTTATTGCCTCCCTGTTCCACAATTTTAAATGGGCCAAACCACAGTGGATCGAACTTGCCATGTTTTCCTTTTTCGGCCCTTCGTACGTCCCATCTGAGCACTAGGTCACCAATCTGCAATTTTCTATCCTTTGCATGCTGATCAAAGATGTTTTTCATTTTCTCCTGATATTCAGCTAACCTTTGATTCACCTCGTCTCGTGTTTCCTCTAGTTCCACCAATTGATTGATCCTCCTGATCATATCATCAGGTTCCTATTGACTTTCTTGCATGAAACGTGCCACTGGTAAGGCCAGCTGTATAGGAAACATTGTGCTCATCCATACACCAGCTCATATGGAGATTTTCCAGTGGCTCTCTTGCTGGTTATTCTATTCGCCCATAGAGAAAACTTCAATTGGGAATCCCAATTCTTCTGATTCTCATTGATTGTTTTCTTCAAGGCCTTTACTAGAGTTTTATCGGAATATTCTTCCAAGCCATTTCCCTATGGGTAATAGGCTGTAGAATGTTTCAACGTGATATTATACTGCTGAAAAAAATTTAAAATTTTTTCATACTTGAAGGCTTGTGCATTATCAGTCACTATCCTAGCGGGACAGCCAAACCTGGATATGATGTTTTCTTCCATGAATTTTATGATGACGGTGTCAGTAGCATTCCTTGTAGGTATGGCTTCCACCCATTTTTTAAAATAATCTGTGGCAGTTAATATCCATTTATTTTGGCCACTTGATGGGGGGTGTATTTCTCTTATAAAATCTAATCCCCATTGTTGAAATGGTTCATTCACATGAACTGGAATCAAGGGCAGAGCTGCCAACTTCTGTTTCTCAGCAAACTTCTAACACTTATCACATGCTCTGACCCAAGTAAAAACATCTCCAAATAATTTTGGCCAGTAGAAATGAGCCTTCAGGATTTTATGAGCTGTAGCTCTCCAGCTATAATGTCCTCCGCAAATTCCCTCATGGAATTCTATCATTATATTTTCCACTTCATTTTCTGTGAGGCATAATAGTAGTATGCCTGAAGGATCCCTCCAATATAATTGGCCATTGGCAACTATATACTTTTGTGATTTTAGCCTCAATGTTCTATATTTTGCCTTGTCACAACTTGGAGGACAGCTGAGGGTCAAAAGATATTCAACTATTTCTTTGTACCATGGACTAGTGAGATATTTTATGTGTACTCTCTGAGTAGCCATCTCCAGCCCTTGCTGCTCTTCTTCTCTCTCCTACTCTTCATTTTCATTCATGAAAAAATTTATGCCTAGAGCTTGATAGTTTGATTCAGATAACATTTTAGCAAGGCCCTGTCCTTCAATCAGCTTAGTAGGTCTGAGGTCCAAGTCATACTCTTGTATTTTTGCAATCCATCTTCCTCTTTTTCCTTCACTGTCTCCCTGAATGAGAATGTCTTTGACAGCTGCTTTAGGGACATATGCAGTAATGTGAGACTGCAAAACATACATGCGAAAAGCTTTAAGAGATTTCACTAGGGCATAAGCTTGCTTCTCCAATATATTATATTTCAACTCAGCATCATGGAGCACCTGGCTAAAGAAAGCTATAGGCTGCTCAAATCCTTCTTCATTTTTCTGTAACAAAACTCCAGCAACTGTATGAGGTGATGCAAAAGAAAAGATCATAAATGGCTTTGCATAATCTGGTCCTGCTAACATAGGGGCTTCAGCAAATGCAGCTTTAATTCTAGAAAAGGCCTCCCGTGATTCTTGTGACCATTTCACCTCACTATTCTTCTTTAGCATATCTGTTATATGCCTAACTATCTCAACATAGTTAGGAATGAATCTTCTCAGAAAATTTATTCGTCCCAAAAACACTTGCACTTCTTTCTTATTTCTGGGGAGAGAGATGTTATTTATAACCTCTACTCTTTTAGGATCTATTCTCACCCCATCTTTAGTTACAATATGCCCTAAAAGTTTTCCTTCCTCTAATGCAAATAAAGACTTTTGTGGGTTAAGAGAAAGGCCATACCTTCTACATTTTTCAAAGGTTCTTTGTAAATGTTCAATATGTTCAGCATCACCTTTTGAAAATACTGTAATATCATCAAGGTACACCACCAGAAATTTATCTTGTTCCCCAACAAAGGCTATGTCCATAGCCCTATGAAAAGTGGCCCCTGCATTAATCAGGCCGAAAGGCATCCTGGCATACATAAATGTACCCCATGGTGTGATGAAAGCAGTCTTCTTCTGATCCTCTGGGAGTACAGCCACCTGGTTATATCCAGAGAAACCATCCATCATTGACATTCTAGATGATCCGACCACTTTCTGCAGTATGTGGTCCATCTTGGGTAGAGGATAATTATCTTTTAAAGAGGCCCTGTTTAAATTCCTGAAATCTACACATAGCCTTATTTCTCCATTCTTCTTTCGAACAGGAACCAAGTTAGCAACCCATTCTGAGTACCTTAATGGCACAATTATTTTAGCCTTTAGCAGCTTCTTGATTTCTTTTTCAATGGAGGGAAGCAGCAGAGGATTTATCTGTCTAAGCTTCTGCTTATAAGGTTTTGCATCTTCCCTCAGAGGTATTTTATGCTGCATTATACTAACATCAAAAGTTTTAAGGTCCTGATAGGACCATGCAAATACATCCTTGTATGACTGAAATAATTCCAAGTATTTCTCTTTATACTCCTCTGGGACCTTCTTGGATAATTTTACAATTTTGGGCTCGACCTCAGTACCCAGATTCAGATCTTCCACTTGATCTTCCTCTACTATTTTACTAGGCTACAACGAGACATAATTTTTATCAAATAATCTTTCTAGAGGCACCAGCCCTCTAGGTATGACATTTCCTTTCAGCTGCAGCACTTTACTTCCTGCCACTGTCTCTTCCCATTTGTTTTCTGAAACATTCTCAGCCTCATCTTCCTCACAATCATCAATCTCCATATTAGAAAATTCTCCCACTGTTTCCAAGAATTTCTTCATCTGTTCATCATCCTCAAATACCTGCCAGTGCTTAATATTATTTGGGATTGATGGTCTATAACGTACCTCGATTTCATACCTCAGGAGAGGATTCTGAGGAGGGCGAAATGTACTAGCGGCCACAGCAAGAGAATCTGCCATTCTATTTTGCTCTCGGGGCATGAACTGGATATCAAATGCTGAGAAGAAATTCTCCACCATGTCCCATACTTCATTTCTATAAGCTCTCAGCCGTGGATGCTTAGTTTGACATTGATTTCTGACCTGTCTGACAATCAACTCAGAGTCTCCTAGAACTTTTAAACATTGTATGCCCATGCTCCTGGCTGTCTGCAGTCCTAATAAAAATGCTTCATATTCAGCTACATTATTAGTAGCTTCATATTCCAATTTAAAATATAGTGGCACCCATTTTCCTGTAGGAGAAATTAATAATACTCCAGCCCCATTACCTTCTCTTGAATTTTCTCCATCAAAATGTAAAGTCCAGATTCCTGCTTCATGATCTTCTAAAGACTGCTCAGTCTTTATCTGGCAGAAGGAAGGTTCCTGAGCATAATTTTGATCTTCTTCTAACATCAAACACGAGAAATCTCCTTCCTTGCTGTAAACTGGGGAATTCTCTGAGCTGTCAACCTTAGTCACCATCTTGACAAATCTGGTTTCTCTGTACAACCTCCTCTCTTGGCCACCAAAAATTGGAATAGTGGCATATGTTAAGTCTAACTTGAGTGACCCACCAATTTTTGTTCCCCAGGACCTTGACAACAGCATGCCAAAGCGAGCTAGGATGTCAGCCACCACAATGTCCATTACCACACTTTTTGCTGGAATTTGGGCCAAATTGACCACTAAATCTTTGATCATCCCCAAGCATTTAACTCTTTTGGAATCAAATGAATATAGATCCTTATATGGACGTGTGATTTGTAGTCTTAGTTGTTCCATGACTGATAGAGGCATAATATTATGGGAAGCTCCAGAATCTAACATACAATTGTGTAACAGCAGGTCATGAATCACTAGAGACACATAAAATGGAGGAGTAGAAGGATCTACCTCCTCAACATGTGGGCCAAAGACTACCATGGCTCTTTCTTCTTGGAGGTTAAGACTATTTGGAATAATTGGTGCTTTAGGAGGGAACATGAAAGAAGTAACTTGAGATTGATATACAGGTTGTTTCAACAGCTCAGTCAAGGGGACTGGGATTTTAACTTTCTCAAGTTCTTTTTGCAGATTAAAAGCAGGAGGGGGATTTTCTATTACAACTTCTTTTGACTCTTTATTTTCTGCTGGAGGTTTAACTTCTTTTGATACAGACTCAACATTAGGAGGAGTGACTACTTTTGAAGAAGAAGGAATTTGATCATTAGACTGCGAGGGTTTATTTAGAGAACTCTTACCTTTGTCTGTAACTTTCTGCACTGTGGGTTCCTTTTGAGCATATGATTCCTTTTGAAGTGGCTCCTCTTCTTGATCTTGAGTCTGAGTTCTCTTCCTAGAAGATCTGAGATCGTATCTTCTGTAAAAATGTGCTTGCATGAAATCATTAAACTGTTTGCAATAGTGATCAATTTCTGCATCTCTGATTTCTTCCTCTTCTCCATGCAATGGGCATTCTACTTCATCATTGTTTGAGAAGGCAAGATTTGCATCTTGCAGTTCATAGGCAGCATCTTCAGTGGAGTCATCCACTGGACCTTCCAGATATAATGGGTGTGGAACTTGATCATGCTGCTCCTTTGCTTCTCTTGGCAGTATTTGCAGGGGTGGCTTCCTATACTGAGGATTGTAACCTCTGTTTGGAGCATTCTGGAAATTCTTGGAGGCTGAGTTCTTTGTCTCCAATTCAAGCTTAAACAACTTATTAGAGAGACTCTTAATCATTTTTCTCATTTCTTCAATTTTATCTGAATCCTTATCCTGATTAGAAGTAGATACTTCCTCTTTACCCCTTCTTCTGGTATCCTGTTCAGCTTTCCCTTTTAGTTTTCCAGTGGAGGCAAAATTTGCTTCCAACTCAAGAGCATCTGACTGAGCATCATCTAGGGTGGCAGGCTTTCTTTCCCTGAGAGAGAAACCAAAATCAGAGTCGAAGGCAGCTATGAAAACAACTTTGGCAGCATTCTGATGAGGCTTCATATCTGCAGGGAGATTTATATATAACTTATTAAATCTCTTGATAAATTCTGACACCCCTTCATTATGTTTCTTCTTAAGTGTATTGAACTCAGTAAGGCACTGTCCATGATCTTTCTTTTCTCCCCATTTCCTGAGAAAGGTATTTTCCATATCGTCCCAAGTGGTTACGGAACGGTTTCCTAATGTTTTGAACCATTTTCTGGCTTCACCATCCAGAGATTGAACAAACAATCTTAAGACTACATCCAAATGTTCTACATTAAAGTTCTCGGCAAAAGAGCAAAAAGTCTCAAGATGTTTCTGAGCATCAATTTCATTTTCCCCAGTGAATCTGGGCAATATCTTTAAATAATCCTGGGGCATATCATTTAACACTTGAGGCAGTGCTAGGGGAGCATATTTGTTCAACAAAAAGGCTGGGATGTTAGCCATTGGAGGAGGTGGGGGTTGTGCAACAGTCTGGTGTACAAATGGAGGAAGAGGCGGAGGTGGAGTATGAATAACAACAGGAGTATACTGTACAGAAGCCTGAGGTGTAGATGGAAACAATTCACGATTAATAGGGGCTACTTCTGTAACTTATTTAACTTCCTCAGCCTCAGGGGTAGGATGAAAGTTCTCTTTAGTTCTAGCACTTCCCCGGGGCGGGCTATCTGAGTAATATTCAGGATTTTCCTCAGTGGAGTCAAGATTTTCTACTTGGATTTCTTGAGAAGAAGAGGATGGATAATCTTCTACAGAATATTCAGGGATCTCAGCACGGACTGATTTCTTTTCTTTCCAACTTCTTCTATGTATAATCTTCTCAGGGTCAGACACTGAAGGTGTCTTTGACTGTGATGTATCTGACCTCAGGTGTGGCTTACGAGGAGCCAAGACTACAAATAGATTTATCAAATAAACAACAGTGGAGTCGCCAAGGTGAGAGATATGCAACTCTTCAACTCTCTGTGCTCACCTGATTAGAGAGTGAATATGATTTTTCGAGGCCCAGGGATAATGATTTTCTTAAATTTGTCCCCCCGCAACGACGCCAGAAAGATGTTGTCGACAGATATTGTTGCTCCTAGAGACAACCTAGAGTTGCCATAGACCAGTGCCTAGGACATATTATCATAGCAAGGAGCACATAATATAACTTGGGTGTCAATCCAAAAGGCTCTCCTGCTATCTCTTGCAAAGCAAGGAAATGGATTTGAATGGGACCAGAACTTACAGAAACTGCACAGGGAAAGTAATGCTGTAGGGACAAGATGCAAAGCTCTAACACAAAAGCATCAGACAGTTAAGAGACAATTTACTGTAAAGAGGGCCGATTCAAGTAATATGCCACAGAAATCAAATATCAGAAGGTGTATGCAGTGAAAGAAATATAAGAAGATATTAGTTAACTTTGGTCTGATACCCAGATACACAACAGAACCATATATGGGCTTATCATTCTAAGAATCCATACATGACAATGGCGTTTTAAAAGCACCCTCCCAAAGCAACTAATATAGCGGAAAGATGGATGAAATGAACATGAAACAGTATATCATGCCTAAGCCATATTTAAAGCGCTTGACTGATCCAAGTATGGGCATCAACTAGGATGAATCCTTACCTAAAATCAGTGAGCCACTCGCATTCCAGCACATGATACAAGAAGATATATGAAATGGAATGTTGTATTAATCACATAAAAGAAGGTTACATATTGTGAAATACCAAAGACCATAATCCTCATTACAGATAGAACTCCTCCTCACTGAGACCCTACGGGCTCTGAGCCTTCATACAGAAGCTTAAAAAAATGTATACAAACGTGCCTTTCACTGCACAATTTTCTGATACAAGTCCGGAACCCTTACAATGTCTTTCTTCCTCCCTTTTATAGAAGAGGGAGTAGGGAAGCTAATCAAAGAGGTAGGTGAAAACAGTTAATTATTCCATTAAAATAAGATGGTGGAAACATTTCGCGTTCATACTATTTGACGGCTCTAGACTGCTGTAAGTACTCTGCTGCTTCTCTATGGAATAAATGTTGTGGGTGCAAATTTCTTCAGGGATAAGACATGAAGAATAAAATATGTAACATTCTGTACCTCCCCGAGAGAAAAATCTATTGAAATTAAACCTGGAGGATATGATTTTGGTGCACTTGTACTCTTTGCCTTCTGAAAGTTGAATTGAAATTTAAATTCTTCAATGCCAGACACTGCATTCCTAGGATCTTTCATTGTTATTGTTTACCACGACAATTAATATCTCCATCTGTAAAATCTGCATTTTGAAATTCTCTGAAGCGCTCAACATATTTTAACCCCTGCTTCATTTAATGTTTGATATATCATAGCGGCTCCCAGATCTTTCTTCACAAATTTTGCTCCTGAAACCTGGTCCTGTCATGCGTTCTCGGCTTCTGTGATGGTGGCCGCAAGTTATGATAGTTCTCCGGCATGAGACACCTGCAAAACCCACAAACACATTAAAGAAAACCAGACGGGGACGATGAGGGCGGTGATGACTACGGAGATGGTAATGCGAACGCGTGAAACAGCAGAAGGATACAGGGTGGCGGCGTGTAAGATAGTGGAACGACGATGGGTAGACTAGTTATAGCTTTCAACATAAGCGTTATAATAAGACCCATGGATGAAGAATATAAAGAGTGGGAGAAAATATGACCAACACGCGGGGCAAGGTGGATGTACGACAGGTGATATGGAGGGGGGTGACGTGGTGGTACGCCAAGTCAACATCTGGTCATGCGGCTGATCTGGACCATATAATTTCCGAGCGACATCAACAGTTGGGACTGCATTGTACAGCGGAGGAACGGTGGACCCGGGACACAGTAGACCTACGTTAACACTTGTGCAATTACATCAAGCGACCGCCGTTGGATGGAGCTCTTTAGATCGGACGGCCAACATAAATTTCGCTGCATGTCTTTGCTCGAACGTTAATGCGCGAAATAGGGCGGTTTTAAAATCGTACACCGGGACACTTGGCAAGCAGCATATGGAATCGCTGGCTAGAGGAGGAATACCGCCTGCCCTAGATAGGTGGTGCGGAATAAACCAGCTGGTTTTGAGCAGTGAGCGCGGGCGAGGAGACCACCTGACAGGGACTGGTTACGGACCGTCGATCTATGGCCTGATTGGACAGCGCAAAATGCGCCTGATGGATATGTATGATAAGCACCTTTGGGGTTTAACACCCGGTCCCAAGTCACGGTTATGTGGACAGTAAGATATAGGGAGCTGCAGCTAAAGGAGCTAGACCTCTTATGATTCCAAATATGTGCCCGTAGCGTTTTCTGATGCGTTTAAGGGGTGGGATAAGCAACAGTCAGCAAAATGAATGTATTAGGCCAAGATAGGGAACTTGTAAGTTAAGGGGGGGAGGAATTGAAGATCAAAAATTTAAATGAATGTTGTCATAGACAACGGGTCTCATCCATCTTTATAACTGGGCCATCACAAATTGTTTGACTTCACCAATGATTTCAATCTGACATGCTTGCACTGCAAATTGCTAGAATGTTGTTTTATCCTCTCAATGAACAACTCATATTTCCTGTATACATTTATTGTATTCCATAAGCATTTGAATTTTCCATCATCCTTGCTATGATTAATGGCTAAAGATGGGGCATGCAATATTTTTTGTGCATAACTTACATCAGTGGATGGCATGACACGCAACCTTGATGAATCACTTAGATTCGGGAAGAAACCTATAGGATGAGAATATAATGGTTTAAAGACCGGGAACAATGCATGCATATCAGCTTCAGACTAGGAAATGCCACAATTTAAAAAATTGGCATTGCTTAAAGGAATGTTAGTAAAGACAAAGGGATCTAGTCAAGCTTTGCCAGAGATCTGTAAGATCCACTTCATTGAGAACATACTTCAAGTTCTTTAGTTGGTGTTGTAGCACATCTAACATATCAACAAGTGATGAAGATAAAAAAGCTTCAAAACAATTTCCATTTCCAATCCCATTAGTTGTTTTAATCGTTTCCCCTGATTTATTTCCCTGCAAACTTGATTCACATCTTTTCCCAATCATTGTTTCTTGTTTTGTACATATTCCTGGCGATGAGCATCAGATCCCCTTAAAATAATCACCATGAGCTTTACAAGCCAATTTTTTTAAAGTATTTTGAAGATTTCAATATCTTAATAAAAAACAGAGCCCTCTATGTCAAGAATGTTTACTCTCTCTTCTTCTAAATTCTCACCCACCATTATGTCTAAAGATAAGCTGCTGCAGACTCCAGTTCGACAATCAGATATTTCTACTTCGCAAAATACATCATACACATTGTCTCCATCATCTGTTATTAGAACTCCCAGTACAGATAGAAGGCTTTCTAATGGAAACAGAGGTCAACAGTCTTAAGTAGTTCTGGTCCTATTACTCCTTTTGAGAATCATTCAGGTAAATGTGTATTACAGTTTTTTTTTCAATAAGCATATTTTGGATTCCATAGTGGGTCAAGGAGCTATATCAGAGTCTCAAGATGACCTTATTAAAAGGATGCCAGAAGCCAATAGTTGTTCTCTGCAAAATTTAGGCTTATTACCTAGTCCAGGATGTCATTACATGTATGACGACATTGAGGGAAAGGTACTTACTATCACTTTGCTTTTCTAAATTTGTTATATGCTTGAATTAATTCTCCAGGATAATAGCTTCTTGGTCTAAGCACTTCATAGCACACCACATTACACAATGAATTGTCCTTTGGGAGAAATGTTGATGTGCATCTTCCGTTTAAATAAAAAATATATAAGCTGCTTTGTTTCATAAGAGGAGCATCTGGTGTCTCAGTTTGAATTTATGGAGAGGAAGATCAAGACATTTTCCACTACATTGGCTGCCAAGGAAGCTCGGAATGTTTTCAATCATGTTGCTATTGCATCACAGGTGAATGTCTAAGCTGTATTGCAATCATCTTTAAATGCTTTTAATCTCACTTAAATTTATCATTGATGTCTATAATTATCTCAAGAAGTCAAGCACCTATTTAAGAGGCTGTAGATTCTATTAGTTATTGTTTTGGAATCTCCATTCCACATTAGTTATCTGCTGATAGGAAAGTGTCTTTGTTGTGGGGCTGGTTTGCTGCGATGGAGAGGGCCATCTGAATGATAATTCGGTTCTGCTTCAAGGCAGGTTGGTTGCTTCAAATTTGTGCCATCCATCCTATAGTGCACAAGTTAAAATGCAATTTCATAGGTACAAGTAAAATGATGAATTGTCAAAAGACCACCTTATAGTACATGTACAAACCAAAACAAACAAAAGAAGAACCATACTAAAAAATGAAAAAATCTGGTGCTGTGAAACTGTTCCTGATTGTTAACTCCCATCATGTTGCCAAGGTCGAATACTCTTGAGGCCAAAGGGTAAGGCTTGACCTCTACAAGCTGGCCGAATTTTCTTTATTCCCTGGTCAAGTAAATCCTATGCTTTTTTTTTCCTACAAAATGTATATAGAATGGATAACAATTTTTGAATTTCCTTATTAAGAGGTTATTTTGATTTTTAACATCTGGCAGTCAATGTGTTTGTGAGCTTTGGGCAAAGGAGCATGACTAATTTTGTAGAATTTTGTCCAGGTGATTAGAGTTGAAGGTCACAATCCCAGTGGGCACTGTCTAGTCGCATCAAGGGTAATTGATTCATTTCCTCTTTGAAATTCTGTGCATCCACGACATCAGGATGCCCCTTCAGCAAAGCGAATAGCAATGGATCAGGCACCACAAATGAAACCATTGCCTAGAACTCGAAAAACTATTTCAATGGTAACTACAACCACCTTTTATTTGTTGTTTACAGCTATTATATCTATGGTTGCAATTGCTGTTATCTGTAAATGTGAATTCCAATTCATAACACAAGCATTCATCATTAATCATATATTTGTAGGTACAATAGTTTCTTCTTTTCGAGTGTTTTTTTAACAATATGGCCCCTCTCAATGTATTGAAACATGCCTAAAAAAATCTTTACTATTGTTGTGCAATGCTTCATTCTTGCAAATAAAACCTTTGAGTGAATTCCACTTTTTGTTCATTCTTTCATAAATTCAATAGTTCTTTTTTTGCCCCTAAGGTCACAGAGATCATGTTAGCAGCTCTACATGTCAATGAGTAAATTTTTACTTATTTGAAATTTCCTTCTTGTAGTTGATTGCTGCGGGTCCCTTCACCACTACAGACAACTTAGCATTTCAACCATTAGCATAGCTTCGTGTGTATGCTAAGAAAAAACAAGTTAATAATATTATTTTGGTATGTGCCATGCGTAGGAACTTAATTTGGGGTCAACTTGCAAGTTGCAAATTTTGATACATTTTACCCTGTGAATCCACGGTGAACTTTTGACTGAGGAACCATTTTTTTTTTGTTTCTTGTAGATGGGTCCTTTTGTTGATTCAAAGCACCCATAGATAAAAAGTGGAACAGTAGACAAGTTATATGAGGAAATATTCCAGGAGGAAGTTTGCGCAAGGGTCTGTAATTACTATGCTTTCAATTCACATAAGTTAGTCTGCCCAAATTCAACAAAATCATTAATCAAGTCTTTATTCTAATGCATTATTGGTGCAGTTACGAGATTATTGTGAAGAGATGGGACCTAGTGCACATGTTGTCCTTGTTCCATTTACACGTGATGCTCATCATGATTATTTGTTTCCACAGGTATCTTGATATCAGATAATTATGTCTTTCCTAGCAAACAATTTTTATCCTCAAGACTTAATGTTTTCAATTATTATGTTTTCAGCATTTGAAATGATGTCTTATGCATAATGCTAAGTCTTGACATATCTGCTGAATGTTCATGCAGCCACCATTCAATGTTCATGCTTTTGATCCTACTCATCAGGTATGCCAATATTCCATTGAATTCATTTTTTTGGCATCTTTGTTTCCTGTGCAAATTTTGTGTTTTTTTCCATTGTTCATCAATTTGACTTGAAGAAAATCACTAAACATATATGCAGATAAGTTGTGTTGCAAATCCAGGGCTTTTCTGCTTGGATGAGGTTAGCATGAAACATTCTTTCACTAGATGTTGCTCACATTTATTACTGCGAGAATCTTTGTGCATAGAAAGTGAGTTTATGAACATTTGGTTTGCTTCTCCTAGAGTAAAATCTATTACATGATGCAGATTACCATTGGAATTTGCATAGTCGATGTCCTAAGACACCTTAGCAGTGAATAAATCTCCCGGATTCCAGAACAAAGCTCAAATGATCGGCTTGCAAGGCTTTCAACTCACATTCTAAGCCAGCGTAGGCATGTCCCTAAAGTACTGTCTCTGATTTTGATACAAATTTCAATAGGTTGTAAGATGTTGGGAATAAATCCAATGAGAAGCTGTCAAATTGATTTTATATATTTATTTATCTTTATAGTAAATATCAACTTCGTGGATGTAAATTTGTAGTACTGTGAATAGCTTCTACCCACTTTTTCCAGCAGCTTCTGGTTTGCCTTTGGACTTATCTGTTTCTTCTAAGGCTTTGCACATGCTTTCCATAGCCGACATCATTATTTTTCCCTCTGATCTTGCAGCATTTGGAGAGGTAATTAAAATTATAGTAGAATCATATAAATTGAGTCATCAAGATTTATGGTATAATGTATCTAATGAGTTTTTATTGGTATTTTTACCTTTTTCCTTCTCAGGTTTTGCAAGTTGGTGATGACCATAAGCTAACAGAGCCAGGGTTACAAAATGGTAGTTATGGTGATTACATAAGCAATCAAAGTGTGTTTGTATCAACTCTTACTTGTTAATTACTGTGGCAACGGATCTAACATAGAGAAATAAAGTTATCTCTGTTTTTCAACAAGTTGTAGCTCTTAGGTTTAATGTTTTCAGGACTTGGGCCTTCAACGATGGCCAATACAAGGCATTGCAAATTTTTCTTGGTGTATATGATGAACAAGTATTTTAGGTTTGTGCATGGGGGCTGCATTACATCAAGCCTTCAGGACCTCAACCCATTTTTTTTCAAGAGATTTTGCTTTTGGGTGTCTGGATCTGTTGGCATTGTTTGTTTTAATCTGATTTTTGGGGTTGTTTTGGTTCAGGCTCTGGACTTTGTGGTCTTTCAAGCCAGAAAGTATGGTATCAGACTAATACTTAGTCTGGCAAACAATTATGTGAACTTTGGAGGAAAGGCCCAATATGTACAATGGGCTTGCAATGCACTTTTAATTCAAAATTTTCTTCAGTTTCAAAAAGGGAATGAATTTGACAAATCAAATAAGCAAAAAAGACTGATCATTATAATTTTTCAAAATCTTTCCAATCAAAATATGACTGAAACTAACTTCAACCAAAAACTATCAATTGGATGTCAAACAGAATAACCATATAGAAGCATAGTCCATTTCTGAAAATGGCTTTCACACCAACTGAAACCACAGCCATCACACTCAGTGAGAAAATTTGAAAAGCTACCTGGTTTTCAAGAGACTCTACGAGCTGTCGTTTCACTATAATCAAAAGATTCAAGATAAATTGACACTTTTAATACAACAATGAGTCAGAGAACAAGAATAACAATATTTAACTTTTAATCACAAAATGGATGATAAAGCATTGACAGAACATTTACAAAAAAAAAACAAGGCATTAGACATCAAAGCTACTAGCCGAGTACATGAAAATGCATCCAACAGAGCATAGAAAAGGCCAATCAAATGAACCCATTGGACTATCTAAAGGATCTCATTAGAGTTTCTTTCATCTCTATGACATAGGTCGCCCTATTTTGATCACAAGTACTCTCAAGATTTATCGGACACTTCATATAAAATCCTATTTATAAAGGCAGGAGGATCTAAGGATCTAGATATTCCCTGTTACCGATGTTCCCCGGAGAGGCAAATAAAATAAGTCAAGCAAGCATCAAACAAATTTAATGGTTTTTCAACAGACACTATGCCCACAATTTGGTGGAATTTATGGCTGGTAATGACTAGCTGAGTTTCAGCAAAATCCCACAAGGATCCCGGTCCCCTCTTCTGTTTGATTACTACATTGGTTATGTCGGCCTGGATTAATGGCAATGGGATCTCCACCTTGACAACCAAATACATTTGAACAAACCCAATATAGTCTACCCTCATGGCATCTTTTCACCATTTTGTGATATGTATATTTCATTTCCTACAGCAATTAGACATACATAGGGTAGACTATGACTGAAAATTTGTGATGCGAAATTCTTTACCCTGAGCATTGATTGCTATATTGGTTATGTCAGCCTGGATTAATGGCAATGGGATCTCCACCTTGACAACCAAATACATTTGAACAAACCCAGTATAGTCTGCCCTCATGGTGGCTTTTCATCATTCTGTGATATGTATATTTCATTTCCTACAGCAATTAGACATACATAGGGCAGACTATGACTGCAAATTTGTGATGCGAAATTATTTACCCTGAGCATTGAGGACCACAATGAAGGCTAATTCAAGAAGGCTTATGATGCATAGCTATCATGAAGATTTTGATGGATTATTTATTCAAGAAAGGGAAGGAAGGTGCATACCGTTGAACAAACTGGCGAAAAGTGGGGTGCCTCTGTGTTATTAGTCGGCGTTGGAGTCTGAGAGCGAGCTTGTACATGTGCTTGAGGCCGAGCGCATAGGCTATGGCGAGTGTTATCTCCCACAACACCAATACCATCTCTTTCGAAGTGTATCTCTGCTATATACGAATTATGGGAGGGCCATAATGCTGAACGGACCAGAGAGGGTCGACCTTGCTCAGCCAGCAAGAAGATCGGTGTCTAGCCACCTCTCTGAACCATTGAAAAAATGGGGTGAATCACTCTAACCCCTCCCTTTGACCCTATAAATCCAGGCGAATGCCATGGAAATCTGCTCCAACCAAAAAAAATCGGGGGCGAATTTCATTTTTCCAGTTTTATGCGCCCTTTTTTTGGTGGGCTTATATTTAATAATTAATTATTTTTAAAATATTTATTGGGCTAACTTTATTAAACTATATAAAATGGGTTTTATATAAAAAATTCGCCCTATTAAAATTTAAAATCCCTTAAAATTCGCCTTTGGGCGAAAATTCGCCTCTAAAATTTTCCCTGGTTGGAAGAGTAATTATGTGAGTTGTTATTTAGTTTAACTCAGTTCAGTGAGTTAAACTCAGTTGTGCTAGTTGTAACTGAACATACTCTAGTGAAAGATGAGTGAATTAATTATTTAATTAATTCACAAGTAGTGTCTTACTTGCAACTGAAGAAATACAACAGTTAACTACTTGCATGTCAGATTCAATGGAGACCCAGTGGAGAGATAGGTGAAAGGGTGAGATGGACTATCTGTTGTGACTATAGTGATGCATTCAATGCCTCTACACACACATTGGAGATGTTTATGAGGATTTCGTAGTGCAAGCAAAGCAAGGTCGAATCCATTAAGGGTTCTTCTTCAGCAGGGATTGCATAGTGGAGACAGGCTGTCAAGAGGCAAGAAATTGGTGCATAGATATGCAAATTTCTGCATGACAGTGTGTAATGATTGTTGATTGTACTGAGAGCTTGATGTACTAAGCTTTGTATGAGATTGTTACATGTTCCATTGATATACATAATATATGATAGTTGGGGTTTTTAGCTTGAAGCTTTCCTGTTAAACGACTGTGTTTATGTGTGATTGATTTGCTTCATATGTGTTTGCAATTGGCGATTTAATTTTCGCAAAAAATTAAGTGGAAGGATTATGTATTTAACGTAAGATTAATTTGTTAGATCAGGCGAGTCAAATAATATACATACATCTTGTATAATTTCTACAACCATAAACGAGAAACGAGATTGTGAAGTTTTACAAATTATACAACCAAAAACGAGAAATGAGATTGTGAAGAAAGGAGAAAAGAGAAATAAAAAATATATATGAGGAAAAACTTAAAACAAAGAATTCTATCCTAATTTTGCAAAATAAAAATTTACAGTGGTTAGTTATTCTTGGACAATTGATTTCCTTCATGGTATGTGAACTCAACATGGCAACATCTTCGGTAAACATGCTTCCTTGTCTCTTTCACCTTCAGTGGCCTTCACAAAATATTATAATATGGTCACTTGGACCTGCACCTCGTGCTCACTAGTTCATTAAGGCACTGGTGTATTAGTTCTGTTTTGTTGATCTCTTTCAAGGCACGAAACATTCTACATATGCCATCACGGTACTACAACACTATCATTATGGATTAAATCAACACTTATAAGCTAAATTGAACAAATCCATAGTTGTAAGCTTTCTTTCTAAATTGAACTATGAATCTAACTGAAAATTCCCCAAATTTAAAATAAAATTTCTGGGTTATCTATTAAGTTACTCTATGGATTAGATGGCCTCGATTTGTAGACGTGATGCCTTCGATTTTCTTACAATAAAACCTATAAGATGAAGTTTAATCATTTAGATATAAGGCAAAAAAAATTCACATTTGAAATGAGATTTTTAATTAAACAAATAAAATTTTGAAGCCTTATTAAGTTAATTAAAAAAAACAGAAAAACCAATGCAGTTGGAAATGAAACCAATGATGTGAATGCTAAGTAGATGGAATAAATCCTAGGTTGTGTTGAACTTCAAAGAAAATAGAAAAACCAATATTAGAAATGAAACCAATGATGTGAATGCTAAACTAGCCTAGATCCATCTTAACTCCGGATCTATCAAGCATCGAGAGGGATCAAATCTCTCGAGGTGAAAACCTCTTTTTTGAGTGCAAAAATTGAGGAAAGGTTTTCACCTCGAGAGATTTGATCCCTCTCAGCGCTTGATAGATCTGGAGTTAAGATGGATCTAGGCTGGTTTCAGTCGTGTGCGACCAAGGAAAATCTATCTATATTAGAAATCATCTACATTTAAATCAATGAATTTAGTGCAAGAAATAAAATATAATTATAAATCAACATCTACATTGAAATTAATGCATCTAGTGCAAGCAATCAAATAAGATTAGAAATCACCATCTACACTGAAATCAAGGCATTTAGTGAAAGCAATCAAATAGGATTAGAAATCACCATCTTAACTCCGGATCTATCAAGTGCCGAGAGGGATCAAAGCTCTCAAGGTGAAAACCTCTTTTTTGAGTGCAAAACTTGAGGAAAGGTTTTCACCTCGAGAGATTTGATCCCTCTCGGCGCTTGATAGATCCAGAGTTAAGATGGATCTAGGCTGGTTCTAGTCATGTGCGCTCAAGGAAAATCTATATGCTTAATTTTATCAATAATATGTAAATACATCTAATATTAACATAACCATTTTAAATATGTTAAATATGTCTAAGATTTATTGAGTCATTTAAATTTTAAATTTGATTAGTTACCTCAGTTTGTTGAGATGATAAATATTGTAAAATAACTTTAATGATGAAATAAAATTTTGAATGCAAAGTGACAATGTAATAATATTGAATGATAGAAACTATGAATAATAAGAATGTAGTCAATTACGAATAGTCTTCATTGTGATCGATTTCAAACTATTTTCTTCTACTATTCTTATTTTCACCCATGTTAGTTTTGTCATATTTTCATATTGATTATTTGAAAATGACAGTTGGAATCGTAAACCATTTAAATATTTAGCTCGAGCTGTTGTAGTAAACATCATCCTTGTCTCTCTTGCTCTCCAATATTAATAGGTTGAATTACTATAACACAAAAATCAATGTACATTGTCAATAATTTTTTGTGCTTACACTGAAATCATTACACACACACTATTAATCCAATGACTTTAAAATTAATGTACCATCATACATCCAATTATATTAAATTAGAAATCAACATATACACTGAAATCAATGCAATTAATGCAAGAAATCAAATAATAATAGAGGAAAACATCTACACTAAAATCAATGCATCTAATGCAAGTAATAAAATATGATTAGAAATCAACATCTACACTCAAATAAATGAGTCTAGTGCAAGTAGGAAAATAGGATTTAAAGCCAACATCTACACTGAAATCAATGCATCTAGTGCATGCAATCAAATAGGATTAAAAATCACCATCTACACTGAAATAAATGCATTTAGTGCAAGGAATCAAATAGGATTATAAATCATCTACATTTAAATCAATGCATTTAGTTAAATCATCTACATTTAAATCAATGCATTTAGTGCAAGAAATCAAATATAATTAGAAATCAACATCTACATTGAAATTAATGCATCTAGTGCAAGCAATCAAATAAGATTAGAAATCACCATCTACACTGAAATCAAGGCATTTAGTGAAAGCAATCAAATAAGATTAGAAATCACCATCTACATTGAAATCAATCCATTCAGTGCAAGCAATCAAATAGGATTAAAAATAATCTACATTGAAATCAATTCATGTAGTGAAAGAAATCAAATATAACCAAAAATCAAAATCTACATTAAAATTAATGCATCGAGTGAAATCAATCAAATAGAATTAGAAATCATCATCTACATTAAAATTAATGCATTTAGTGCAAGAAATCAAATAGGATTAGAAATCATCTACATTAAAATCAATAAATCTAGTGTAAGTAATCAAATATCATTAGAAATCAACATCTACACCAAAATCAATTCATCTAGTGCAAGAAATCAAATAGGATTAGAAATCACCATCTACATTGAAATCAATGCATCTACTGCAGGAAACTTTCTTCCCTCTCTCCCCCATATATATCTATATATCCATCCATCTCTCCTTCTTTTTCTCTTTATCTCACCCCATCATACACACACTCTCTCTCACTCCATATCTATCAATTTCCTTGTCCCTCCCTCCTTCTCTCCATCTATATTTTTTTCTCTTCACCTTAGATCTATATATATATCTCACTCTATCTCTCTATATCAACTCCAAAACATAAACTCTCTTTCTCCAATCTATCTATCTATCTATCACTCCCTCCTCCTCCTCCTCTCTCTATCTCTCCCTCTCTCTCTCTCTCTCTCTCTCTCTCTCTCGCTTCTATCTCTCTTCCTTCCTTCTACCCTTTCTCCCTCTCTCTCTCTCTCCACCTTTCACCCTTTATGTCTTTATTCTTACCTCCCCATCTCTCCCTCTCCATCTTCATATATCTTTCCCTACCTCTCTTGACTCTCTCTCTTCCTTTCTCTCCCCCCCCCCCTCTCTCTCTATCTTCACCTTCCAACTTTGTTACCATATGCCTCTCTCTCTCCTTCTCTCCCCCATTCTCTCCATATCTCCTTATTTGTCTCTTTATCTCACACCAAAACATATACACTCCCTCTTCATCTCTCCCTTGTCACTCCCCTTCTCTCTCCACTACTCAATCTCTATGTATTTATTCTTCCCTCCCTCTCTCCTCATCCAGCTCCATCTCTCAATCCCTCCCCCTCTCCCCCTCCAAATCCATATTTCTATCCCTCCCTCTCTCCTCCTCTCTTTCAAGTCCCCTCTCCTTTCCTTCCTCTCTCTCCCTTTCTCTCCTACCTTCCTTTCTCTTCCCCCATCTCTCTCTCTCTCCATCTCTCAATCCCTCCCTCTCTCCCCCTCCAAATCAATATTTCTATCCCTCCCTCTCTCCTCCTCTCTTTCAAGTCCCCTCCCTTTTCCTTCCTCTCTCTCCCTTTATCTCCTACCTCCCTTTATCTTCCCCCATCTCTCTCTCTCTCTCTCTCTCTCCTACAATCCTCTCTTCCCCCATCACTCTCTTCCTCTCTCTCATCATTCCTCTCTCACCTCCTTCTATTTGACCCCCCAGCTCTCTTTCTTTCTCTCTCTCTCTGTCCTCCAATCCTCTCTCTTCCCCCATCACTCTATCTCACTCTCCAACTATCTTACTATTTCTATCCCTTTATCCTTCTCTCCCCCCTTGCCTCCATCACTCCTTCTTTCTCCTTCTCTCCCCCTTTTCTCCATCACTCCTATGTATCTTTATCCCACCCATAAGCATACACACACTCTCTCCATCTCTCCCTTGTCACTCCCTCTCTATGTATTTCTTCTTCCTTTCCTCGCATTGCCTCCAACTCCATCTCTCTATCCCTCCTTCTCTCCTCCACCTCTCATCCTTTCTTTCTCTCCCTTTCTCTCCTACCTCCCTCTCCCTTCCCCCTTCTTTCTCTCTCTCTCACTCTCTACCCTCAATCCTCTCTCCTTCTCCCTCCCTCTCTCCTTATCTCTCTCCCACCTCCATCTTTATGTCTCCCTCTCCCTCTCTTACCCTTCTCTAACTCTCTCACTCTTCTCACTCTCTTTCTCTTCATTCCTTTTCTCCCTTCTCCTTCAATTTATCTCCATATCTCCCTTGTCACTCCCCGTATTTCTCCACCTCTATCATATATCATGATATATTAATATATATTTCAATATAATAAATATAATATTGTATTAATCTAAACATATTAAATTTAATAATATTAATATTTTAATATTAATGTTAGGGTTAATAATGTTTTTTTTTTGCATGGTATTAATAATAATTTGGTCCATGGTATTTGACCCTTATACTTCATATATAATTAGATCTTGATTTTATTTACCTTACCTCTTTGTACCTCTTTTATATTTACTTATTTACCATACGTATTTTATAAATATATTATTTGGCCCATGGTATTATTAATAATTTGTCCCATGGTATTAATAATAATTTGTCCCATAGGTTTCACCTAAATAAAACCTATTTTTGAGTTTTTGTAAATATCAAGTGGTTTATTGAGTAAATATAAAGATCAATTTTATTTATTTACCATACCTCTACTTTGTTTATATTTTTATTTATTTACCATACCTCCTGAGTAATATAAAACGAGGTTTTATTTATTTACCATACCTATGGTTTATTTATATTTTTATGTATTTACCATATTTTATTTATTTACCACATCTCTTTTTTAAGTGTTAAAAACTCTTCATATTTTAAGTTTATATCGTTTAAATTTATTTTTAATAAATTTTTAATTGTTCATTTATATGTTTATGTAAGCTATTGTTTCTTTTGGCTTCTGACATACTTACACATCGGGTTCATACCTATATATCCCTCCATCTCTCCTTCTTTTTCTCTTTATCTCACCCCACCAAACACACACTCTCTCTTACTCCATATCTATCAATTTCCTTGTCCCTACCTCCTTCTCTCCATCTGTCTTTTTTCTCTTCACCTTACATCTATATCTATATCTCACTCTATCACTCTATATCAACTCCAAAACATAAACTCTCTTTCTCCAATCTATTTATCTGTCTATCACTCCCTCCTCCTCCTCCTCTCTCTCTCTCTCTCTCTCTTTTCCCCTTCCCTCCCTCTCTCTCGCTTCTATCTCTCTTCCTTCCTGCTACCCTTTCTTCCTCTCTCTCCATCTTCTTTATCACTCCCTCTCTCTTTCTCTCCCCATCTTTCACCCTCTATGTCCTTATTCTTACCTCCCCCTCTCTCCATCTCCATCTTCATATCTCTTTCCCTACCTCTCTTCACTCTCTCTCTTCCTTTCTCTCCCCCTCCCCTCTCTCTCTCTCTATTTTCACCTTCCAACTTTGTTACCATATTTCTCTCTCTCCTTCTCTCCCCCCTTCTCTACATATCTCCTTATTTTTCTCTTTATCTCACCCCAAAACATACACACTCCCTCTTCATCTCTCCTTGTCAGACCCCCTCTCTCTCCACTACTCACTCTCTATGTATTTATTCTTCCCTCCCTCTCTCCTCATCCAGCTCCATCTCTCAATCTCTCTCTCTTTTCCCCTCCAAATCCATATTTCTATCCCTCCCTCTCTCCTCCCCTCTTTCAAGTCCCCTCTCTTTTCCTTCCTCTCTCTCCCTTTCTCTCCTACCTCCCTTTCTCTTCCCCCATCTCTCTCTCTCTCTCTCCATATCTCAATCCATCCTTCGCTCCCCCTTCAAGTCCATATTTCTATCCCTTCCTCTCTCCTCCCCTCTCTCCTCCTCTCTATCAAGTCCCCTCTCTTTTCCTTCCTCTCTCTCCCTTTATCTCCTACCTCCCTTTCTCTTCCCCCATTTATCTCTCTCTCTCTCTCTCTCTCTCTCTCCCTCCTACAATCGTCTCTTCCCCCATCACTCTCTTCCTCTCTCTCATCATTCCTCTCTCGCCTCCTATTTGACCCCACAACTCTCTTTCTTTCTCTCTCTCTGTGTCCTCCAATCCTCTCTCTTCCCCCATCACTCTATCTCACTCTCCAACTATCTTACTGTTTCTCTCCCTTTATCCTTCTCTCCCCCCTTGTCTCCATCACTCCCCCTTTCTCCTTCTCTCCCTCCTTGTCTCCATCACTCCTATGTATCTTAATCTAACCCATAAGCATACACACTCTCTCTCCATCTCTCCCTTGTCACTCCCTCTCTATGTATTTCTTCTTCCTTTCCTCGCTCCGCCTCCAACTCCATCTATCTATCCCTCCTTCTCCCCTCCTCCTTCTCTCCTCCTCCTCTTATCCTTTCTCTCTCTTCCTTTCTCTCCTACCTCCCTCTCCCTTCCCCCTTCTCTCTCTCTCTCACTCTCTCTACCCTCCAATCCTCTCTCCTTCTCCCTCACTCTCTCTTTATCTCTCTCCCACCTCCATCTTTATGTCTCTCTCTCTCTCTCTTACCCTTCTCTAACTCTCTCATTCTTCTCCCTCTCTGTCTCCTCATTCCTCTTCTCCCCTCTCCTTCAATTTATCTCTGTATCTCTCTTGTCACTGCCCCTATTTCTCCACCTCTATCATATATCATGATATATTAATATATATTACAATATAATAAATTTAATATTGTATTAATCTAAACATATTAAATTTAATAATATTAATATTTTAATATTAATTTTAGGGTTAATAATGTTTTGTTTGGCATGGTATTAATAATAATTTGGTCCATGGTATTTGACCCTTATACTTCATATATAATTAGATGTTGATTTCTAATAGTTTTTGATATATTTTTATTTATTTACCTTACCCCTTTATACCTCTTTTATATTTATTTATTTACCATACCTCTTTTATAAATATGTTATTTGGCCCATGGTATTTGCCTATGGTATTATTAATAATTTGTCCCATAGACTACAATGTTACCTCTTTTTGAATTTTTGTAAATATAAAATAGTTTATTGAGTAAATATAAAAATTATTTATTTACACGTACCTGTAATTTATTTATATTTTATTTATTTTCTATCTCCTAAATAATATAAAAATAATTTGTTTATTTACAATATCTATGGTTTATTTATAATTTTACTTATTTACCATATCTCTACCTCTTCCTTCTTTAGGGTTTATATTGTTTAAATTTATTTTTAATAAATTTTTAATTGTTCATTTATGTGTTTATGTAAGTTATTGTTCAAGTCGACATTTTTTTTGGCTTCCAACATACTTACACATAAAAGGTCATACTGGGCTGTTGAATGCACCTCTCGGGGCAATAATGGGAACAAATCGGGGCAGTTGAATTACAACGGCTACGCTGGAGACGTTGATGATTGGACGGAGGAGTCTTGTGATTAAATGAGGATAGCCAAACTATTTAATGGACGCTTACAAAACTCGTGATATTTGAGTCTGCCCTTATGTTACCAGAAACACGCCCATTGAGTATCTTAAGGAATTGTTGGGAGGCTCATTGGCTGGGGACGTACGGGAAGGTTAACTTGGGTTCATTCTACTCACTTCCTCTCCCTGCTCTGATGGATCTGATTTGCCTCTCTCCTCTGTTCGGATTTGATATGCTCTGCCATTGTTGTATCTAGTGAGTCTACTCTCCTCTGCAGCTAAAATCTGCCCCAAACCTTCCCTTTAAGGCTGTTATGATTCACAACCATTAGCTTGCATGCACCCATAGCTAAAAAAAAACACTAATTTGCTTGTAGTGCGTTTTGCAAAGAGTGAGCAAGTTGGGTACCGCAAGGGAGAAGAAACTCAAAATGTTGCGCTGTAAGAAACCATTAGTTTATGAAAAAACGAATTTCAGTCACAAAAAACGAAAAGGAGCGTATATAACGGCGTTTTCTGTGCCTTGTCGTTTCTACTGGTTTTTTTTCCGGGAACGGTGGATACCGTCCAGTTTCTGGTAACAGAGCTGTAAATCAACTTACCAACATTTAACTTCCCAATGTACAGGATCAAATGGCATTGGTGGGCAAATATGGATTGGTATACTCATGCGCCTTTCACTTCGTTGTTGGATAGAGAAAGTCCTATTACCATTTTTTCTTCGAAACCACCTACCGGCCAATTTCTTTGATCAGGAATAATTAATTGTTTGCAACCAATGCAATTATTGATTTAATTGTACATTTCAATCAAGTCGTTAGTCTTTGAAACGTCTCACGATGTGTAGATTTATGACTAGATTAAATTCGGGGTTCAATATTACAAACACATAATTCTGTGAGTTGATTTTTGTTTGGGCACCTAAAATATAAGTAATAACTATATAATTATAACTAAACAATCAAATTTATTTTTAAAATAAAATTTAAAATTTTCTTTAATTAATGGCATTAAATATTTTAAAATCTGGATATTAGGAATTAGTAAGTTTCACCAAAGTTATTAAATTTTAAAATAAACTTTTATTCTTAAAATTGTTATTATTAAATAACAATTTTTTTTTTTAATGCAAGACAGCTAATATTATAGAATTTAAAAATATATATTTTTTAAATAATAAAGAACTCGACACTTTTGTTGGAATTTCTGAGTATTCCAAAATATACAGAGAGAAGTTGGACCAAGATGAGACACAAACAACTTCTATTTCATTAAAAAAATCTATTACAAACTGATAAACTGATATTCTTCCTCTTTCAAAAAGAATACAAAATAGAATTGCTTTCCACACACACTGTCCTCAAATTCCTCTCTATCTCTTACAAAATTTGCACACACAATGCTTACAATGTTCTGTGCTCACATCACTGTGTTTTTGCCTTCAGACTCTCTTACAAGAACTTTCACACAGTCAACACACATATTAGCCTTCGCGCTCTCTTTTATTTTTTTTAATATGACACAACATATATTAAATCAAACTATCGAAAAAAAAAATATATATATATATATATATATTATAAACTTGAAAGTTTATAATATATATATATATATTAACCTTGTACATATGTTAAAAAAAACTTTAGTCGCGGCATTTAAAAGAAATATAAGAAAAATGTTTAAAACAAGGTTTTGACTCTTAATACCACTACTGCATAAAATAAAACTCAAACCAATGTTTTAAGCTTTTGTCGCGGAATCTAAACTGAAATTAAACTCTATTGCAAACTTTATTGCATACCAATTTTCTCTGACGTCATCAGAGTCCAAACCCGCGCGATCGCTGTGTCATTGGTCGGCGGTGAGACCCTGGAATTCAAACCGAAAACTAAGCTCTAATTCATGAAATTATGGCGTACCAAATGGGCTCCATGAGGTAAGCCTAAAATCTCTGCGATAAGCTCTGATTGGCTGTGGGGTTTGCTGTGTCGGCCGTAGTGCGTCAAGGTAAAGGACTGGTGACGAGGCTCGAACCAACGCAAACAAAATTTGATTGGTTCCTCGGATGGTGACGTGGATTTGTGGGCTCCTCCATCATTGACATGGGTTCGTTCAAAAAATTCAAACAACGGCGCTAAAGATTTATGGTGGTTGGTGTAGATATTAAGACGCAGGGGTTGCGTGGTTCAGAACCACAAGTTTAAATTCAAAACACAGTAAAATGGTTACGGCCATTAACAAAAAAAGAGTCTTGCAAGTTTTTAATATCAGTGTTAAATGCACAGTGAAGTGCACACAACCAAAATTCTGCCCTTGCTGTACTTCGTCCTTCTGCACAGCAGCAGTTGAAATTCAACAACTTTATCTCTCTCCTTCAATAGATTCTAGTTTGTGTTTTTAAGTTTTGTATTAAATGGTGTTTGGGGTTGGGGTTAACTCAATTTGTAAAGATAGTCATAATCCTAAACTGTTATGTATCAAAATATTATATTCATATTTACAGTGTTATTAATATCTGTTAAAAAGACATGGTAAACACCTAGATATTATAATGATAGAGATGACCCAATTTCAGCACCGGTAGGTTATCATTATATGAGTGACCCCTGTCACCAGACTGAGACTATGAAAGTGGCCCAGTTGCTAATGAAAAACCAGAAAAACATGTTGTATCCGATGTCAGTTGTTTTATAATATGCATTTTAAATTTTTTTTTATATCTGAACAATAAACTGTACATAAAGTGCATTCTTCCTTGAAAAGCAACTAATACCCAACCATTATTTTATCATACTCTGTCGTTGAAGGCGGAGTTGCTCCCACGACAGCATGGTTTGCAATATACTTAAAAGCAATACGATACATCCTACCAACGTAGATGCTATAAGGCATGCCCATGGAAAATACTTTTCTTTCACTTCACCCCATATCATTGTATATTCGTAATTCGTGTAGAACGTTGTAACGCCATCAATAGCTGACTCAATTGGTTCGTAGTACTCATCACCCTTTCCCATCGCTTTCCGGATTCCGTTCCAGACACTGACTACTTCTTCGTCAGTGGGCAACCCATTGTGGATTATACCGCCATTTCTCAGCACCTCAACGTCTGCGGCCGTGTTGATCAAGCGGTCCATCACGTCCACATAGCACATCAGCGGTTTCGTTTCCTTTTTGCAAGCGAGTGCCTCGAATGCAACCAAATTTCTCATGACACCATCTGTTCTGTCGTCCATTTCAATAGTGGGCAAGTGAAATGTGCAGGTTTTGCCATCGAAACGAATCTCGTTGAGATGCTCTACGTGTGCGGCGAACTTTACCCCTTTTCTTCTCAGTTCTACCGCTGATGGGAGAGTGATGTACCTCTTTTTCTTCCACACTCTATTGTGTTCAGTGTGATCTCTGGTATCTGAAGAGCGGACGATATTTTCATATACAAACCCTAAGAGATGTGCATGCGGTCTTAATGAGGGAGCTGCTAAAACATAGGAATCCAGCTTGTCACGTTTGCAAAGAAAAGGGGAGAGAGTGTGCCAAATGTGCCTTAGAATTGAGTTGAGGTCAAGATCTGTGCCTGCCTGCCATTGGAGGATCATCTGTAAGGCAAACATGGGTATTTGATTTTGTATCTTCATAATATCTTCCTGCACTGCTGCAAACATGGATGTTTGATTTTCCAGTTTCATAATATCTTCCTCCACTGCAGATGGTAGCTGGTTTTGTAAAAAGTAAAAGCGAGTTGCTTGATCACAGTCCGCTTCCCGGGTGAAGATCTTCCTAAAATAAAAAATAAAAATAATTTAGAAGCAAATTTAAATCATAAATATAAAACATATAAAGCATATTTTGCCAATTTTGTTTTCTTTGATATTATAGAAAGTCTCCAAACATTCTCTAGGAGTTGGGTTTGACTAAACAATGGGGCTAATTATTTAGCAAAAATAGTTGTTTCAGAATCATATGCGGGAGTTTTCTGAAGATGTTTATATTTTCAATTCACAGGTTGCAGATCAGCCATATGTATATATCGGGAGAGGTTGATCGCCTCCCGAAAATTAGAATGCATCTGGGTAAAGCCACATTCTCGGTCTTTGAGATTATAGAAAGTCTCCAAATATTCTTTTAACAGTTAGGTTTGACTAAAGAAATGGGGCTAATTATTTAGCAAAAATCGTTGTTTCAGGAATCATATGTGGGAGTTTCTTCAAGATGTTTATATTTTCAATTCACTCAAAAATGCTTTGTGCTACAAGAATGCACAAACATCTACAGAGATAATCTCTTTTATATTATAAAATATTTTAAATGTGCTTTAAAACTGTATTTGTTTGTTTAAGAGTTTAAGGAAACAGGTTGAATATTGTTTAACAGTTTAAGGAAACAGGTTAACTATTCAAGTCTTACAAGTATTTGGTAGTAATGAAAAACTACTTCAGTTTTTCTTAAATAGCAGTAATGAGTTTTACTGTATTCCGTGATAGCAATTTGTGATGAGGGTCTTCACTATTAGTTTAATAACTGAATATAATAATTTCTTAAATAGCAGTAATGAGTTTTACTGTATTCCGTGATAGCAATTTGTGACGAGGGTCTTCATTATTAGTTTAATAACTGAATTATAATAATTTTTTTCATGAAAAATATATATATATATATATATATATATATATATATATATATATATATATAAACTTTTTTATGCAATATTAAAATATATATAATTGAGTTTTTAATTTGCAGAGAGATTTGTTCCCACAAGTCTAATAGTCCAATTCCTTGCAAGACTACATATGTTTGAGAATTGTTCCAGATACTATTTATTGAGAAAAATATAATTTAAGGTTGCAGAACTGTAATCAATAAATATAATTGAAGGTTGCAGAACTGTAATATTAGATAAACATGGATAATGTTGACTCAAAAATGTTAAAATTGGGATCCAAAATGATATATACCAGTGGTATGAGAGACTTTTTTCGCGAAATTTGAAAATCACGACTGTAAAGGAAACCATAACTTAAGAATCGCAAAACATCGCAATTGTAAAGGGCCATACCTTAAGAATCGCAAAAGGAATAAGCCGTCTCGAGCCAAGATCCAACCCACTTCCTCGTCACTCTCATTACAGATATGGATATGGAGGAGCTCGTACCATTGCCGAATTTTACCACCCTGCGCTATCATGTCTGCCACCAGGTTGTTGAAGGGAGGGCGACCAGCTCTGTCAACGAGTATGCCAGGGAGCTCGTCTTTGAATATTTCATATTTACCAAGTTGGCGTTTTCCGAAATGAAGAGGGCCTAGTGAAACCACCTGCGGCACATAAGCTGCTTCCAAGTTTTGACCCGGCAGACGATCCAGTATGCTGGAGACCTGTTGGGCAACAATGGCAACTTCATCCTCAGCCTTTTCGGTTTGCTTTGACGAGCTGGGAAATAGAATATCTGTCCTGTACTGGTTGTCCATAGTGCCACAGGTGCAGGAGTAGAGTTGGTTCAAGATTGATCCTCCTCCTTGGCTTCTACCAAAACCCAAATGGACAGGATCATCAGAAATCTGGAGATTCAATGCCCTTGAGGGCGAGCTCATGGGTAAGGGGTAGGTCAAGGGCTGCCCATATCCTCGAGGTAAATAGCTAATTATACAATGGAGCTGACGATACTCTTAATCGAGTTTTTAACATGGCTTTTTTTTTTTTAAACTGAAAAATCGTGCCGGAACAGCTCACAGGATTGGACCAAAAAACTTGAGGGACCAAAGTTTGAGCACATCCTTACTCGAGTCGGTTGCCAAAAATGAAAGAGGTGGGTACACAAAAAATAAGCATGGCACACTGTTTATCGATTTGATCGATTCGGCTCTCCTTTCCTTCCGTGGAGCCTTATTTCGGCTGCTATCCGCCCATTAATGCGGTCACCGTTAGATTTAAAATTCGGTGGGCAATGTCTGCCACCACATTAATGGGCGGATAGATGACAAATCTAATGTGGTTGCCTTTCCTGACCACTCATATGTAATCATGTTTTGCTTTTTTCCGAAGAGACGCAAATTACACAAAAATCGCAACAACCAGCAGTCGTGACAAGCGGCCCAGGCACAGGTGTCAGGGAAAACCAAGTTAGGTGGGAAATATATGAAACCGCTTACTGTATATAAAAATATATTGGACCATCAGTGAAGATGTGCAAATAGTTTCCGAAGAAGTGGCGACCACTCACCAATAATTATAGTTTTCGAAGAAGTGAGGCCCACTCACCAATAAAAACAGAGGCTGGTAGATAATTTACATCCTGTGGGTATGACAAAGTGGTGGCAAGAACCCACAAATAATAGACAGGCTCAGTGTATAAATACAAAAACCGGAAGAAATTGCAAAATGTGAGTGTGTATTATTGAACCCAAATTGATACCGACCGTGAAAAAAGGTAAAGATTTTTTTATTTTTGATGGGGAGACGTGCAAGATCATGATAAAGGTAGAATATTTCTTGCTTGCAAAACAGTGGCAGATCATGATGGCCACTCTGTCTTTTCTGGGGATGAACAACTCATGAAGATTGCATGATCTTGTTGGTGAGAGTAGCTGGGAGTCGAATGATTTTTTTTTACCTTGTAGTATGTACGATTTATGCGTAGAATGGTTTAAAGTCACATGATATTTTTTTTCCCTTAAAAATTATTGTGTACAACTTATGGGTAAAAGTAGGTTTCGTTTTTTCAGATATTTTAATTCTTTTAGATCTAGGACAATCGATATTTGGTGAGAGTTGCTTGAGCAAGGCCTGGGATCAAATCCAACTAGCTGCCACTATAAACCTAGGCTAGGTGCAACAGCCTGCAAGCCGCACACAATAGCAATTAACCTCAACAAAAGCCGAGACATCCGCTTGAAGTCGCCTACTCTTCTAAGCCAAGACACAACAGGGGTATGTCTCCACGGAGGTTTTAATTCTTTATTGAGTTTGGTGGTTTGGGTTTAGTGATGGGACAGTTTTCTCGGTAGCGTTGAATTTAGTTAGTAATGAAATTCTCCGACCCATTAATCATGAAATTTTGTATTGAACTTTTAAAAAGAAATAGAATAAAAATTGTTAGTTTAATAGTTATTTTTATTTTTTATAATCTATTATTAAATCTTATTTTCAATTTTAGCAAAATAATTTGGTGTATTAAGAAAAAGAATAAAAATTGTTAGTTTAATAGTTATTTTTATTTTTTATAATCTATTATTAAATCTTATTTTCAATTTTAGCAAAATAATTTGGTGTATTACAAGTTCAAGTAGGAATCTTGTTTCACAACTTCCTGTTAATCTATTCCGTGCAGATATAATGTAAATTTTTTAAAGAAAATCTCTTCCGTGCAGATCTAATGTAAATTTCTTAAATTTATTGTTAGAGAACCAAAAAAACGAAGTATTAATTGGTGGTTTTTCTAGCTTTTATTAAGCTAGGCCAAACACATCAAATAAATTTTAAATTAAAAACCTAAATGTATAGGTGAGTGTGTTGCAATGATGGTGGGAAGTGAATTTGTGTTACGTGGAACTTAACACCATTCCAACCCCGAGGTACTGGGAGTCTGGCACATTGTGATTTCTCGATAGGCCGAGTGAGTTTTTTTTTCTCGCTTATTTTGTGTTTTTTTACCAATGTTTGGATAGCACCTGATAATGATTTTCCACAATTTTAATTAACAATTAAATTAAAATAAATTTTCCGTTATTTAAAAACAAAAATGAATTCATTACCTACATAACATATATCAAACAATATGAACTAAGCGGATGATAACGAAAAAGCATATATACATAGTAGCATTGATGAAATTGACATCACTTAAATGAATGACTTTTAGCAAAATGGTGAATGTGGAGGTTGTTTCAATGAACGTGCCACAATAGCGTTGATCATTGAAGATTTATTTCATAGACAGTTGAAATAATGGCTCAAAATAACTATCAAAATAACTCTTTAAATATTAAGAGGGTAATTTAATATTTTTATGTTTTTGAATTTATAAATGAATGTAAGTTTTTGAAATTTTTTGTAATATTTATAATTCAAAATAGTGATTCCAACAAATTACCCTAAAGATTTAGGAAAAATTAATAAAAAAAATACACTTTAAAAATTATAATATAAAAAAATTAAACTATAATATAGTAATCTAAGATAACTTCTAATTTCCCTCGATCGGGTGTGATCTAGTTGCAAATCTTCAGGAGTAATATGATAACAACATTTAAGGAAAGGTCTTACAACCTGTAGGGTGGTCTAGATAGTGGCAGGTCGCTGAGGGAAGGTGGTGGTGAGGGTTGCGTGTGAGGTGGGTTAATTTGATCCCAAAGGCGCCATCATTATGCAAGTTGGGATATAAAAGGGAGGATGATTCGTCAGGAGTTTATACTCCAGTTCTGTTCCTCTCAAGCTATTTTCTGCGCATGAAGGTGAACTGGTTTTGAGCTGATAGCAGCGATGGGACGAAGCACCTCAGCGTTCGAGCCCAACAAACCAAGGGTATGCAATAATGTCCCTATCAGTTTTGTGTCTCACGATCATGGAGAACGCGGGCAATTCAGTTCTTTCTGCTTCTACATGGACTACTTTGTTGGTAGCACCGACTCTTCCATCTGCATGGGGTTCTGGGAGGTCTTCCTTGATTCTTTCTGGGTTGATAATGTCAATTTCCATTATGTATGTCATAATGCCTCAAAAAATGGGGGATATGGGTCTGGGATGGGGAGGACACGTTTGCAAATACTCTAAATTGGCAGGGTTGGGCACTTGTATTGCAGGCTAGCGGAAACACCCTCACCTGCATGTTAAATTGGAGGATCATTTTGTGACTAACACATGTTGTTGCTGACCCTCTATGGTTCACAAGGTAGATGGGGATAAATCCATTGCAATTCCATTTGGGAGGCCTAGGAAAACTTGGCAACAAACCCCTGATGGGGGTATGGTTCATAATCATCACCATGGTATGGAATGATAGTTTATGGTTTATATTCTTCGAATCACTAATAACGAGTTGTGTTTTTGTATGTCTTTACTCCTGTCATAGAGACATGCCCCGGGCGAGGAGTCAGGACCTCAATTGGGGAAACACAATCATTTTTTTATTAGCTTACCAAACCTTCACGAGGCATCAGGCTCTAATGGCATAGGCAAAGAGCATCAAAGAGGAAGTGGGGGTGGACTGCCGGAAGAAAACTTGGAAGCGAGGTGCTTAGAAGGAGAAACGTGAACCCTCCTCCCAGGTGCTGAGAAGGTCAGACCGCAAACCTCAAGCCAAGCACATTAGGGATGCCGCTCAGGCATATGTTCAATAGGTTTCGAGTCAAGTAAGGTAGGTAATTGCGAAGTGGGAAGAAGCCCTCACTCACCAAGCGGAAGAAGAAGAAGTAGGTTTGGAAGGTGAGCTCTGTGTTCTTGATCCGAACAATACCAAAGGCAAGGTATCCCAATACAAAACCATTCATCTATATTGGCGGATGAAACATATGGTGGAAAAATCCATCATGCACACCACTGAGTTTATGCATGTAGACCCCTCTATGCAGGAAATTCAAAAAGACTTCTAGCTCTTGTAGTTCTAGGTACAACATCAGAATGCCCGTTTGGGTAGAATTTAACATGTTCTTAGGAAGCCACAACAATCGAAAATTCCTGGGTCTAGCACCAATGACCCGATGCCTATTGAGTCCTCGGAGGACTAGTTTTTTTCCTGTCATGAATGTTTATTGTTCTAATTTTGTTTATTTTGTTGAAGAACATAGAAGGATGTAGACTTAGTAGGACAAAATCTTTAAAGGATTTAGAGAGTTCGGCTTATAAAGTTGTGTGTGATAGACTAAAGAAATTTCAGTTCTCGCTCGCTTATAATGCCTTTCAATGGCTAATAGACCTAGTTCCCCACAGGGCAGGTTGAGGCATCAGAAGAGATCATCTGTTGTAATCTGCTCTTTTTTTATGAATGAATGAAAGGTACTACTCACCTTACCAAAAAAAAAAACTCCTAATTTAATGAATTTATATAATATAAATATGATAAATAAAATGAAACTCCTAGTTAAATATTTAAAAGAAAATGTTTGTTTAAATGTGATTGAATGGTACAAGCTATAATTATAAACTTGAATTTAAATTCAAATTTAACATATAAAAATAAAAATAAAAATTTATCTAAAATTTATAATAAAAAATAAACAATATATAAAAAAGTAATTATATATTTAAAAAGTGATAATTAAAGTTAAAAGTTTAAGATGCTCACACACAATGTATATAAAAGTAGTGCAACCACACATATATAAAACTAACACAACCATATAAACTAGATGGTTGGTAATCCCGAGGGTTAGCTCAATCTGTGGTAGTTAAAGCACATTTTCAAATTTCTATTGAGAGGTTATTGGTTAACTACCACCTTTTCTACTAAGAGGTTAAATTGGTTCAATTTTCTTAACAGTCTCCAGGGTCAGACTCCGTGTTGAGCTGACATGAAATGATCCTTTCAGTGGATGTGCCTCATCACTAGGGCCCATGAACCACATAAGAAAAGAAAATAAACTAGATGGCTAGTAAATGCCTATAGGAACCAATCCATGACCAACATGTCATTTCATGGTACACCTCACATTGCTAACATTTTAAAAATTCATATACATAAACTAAATTATAACTTTATTTTAAATAATAATAATAATCATTGTCTTTAGAAGAGAGGAATAACCTGTTTCTGAGTTTTTTTTACTAACCCAACGTTTCGAACTTCCCAAGTGAGTCCATCATCAGGGGTAGACGTCAAATGTATTTTGAAAAGTTGAGAGGAATAGGGCAAATGTGAAGAATAAATAGTGAATGATGAGGAATTTTTAAGGTCAGTTTGATGAACGATAATATTAATTTAGCCCTAGAAAATCTCAATTTTTCAAAATTGGTGGCGCTGTCCATTAAGTCCCTTCCATGGTAGGATTGAATGTTCTTAAAGAGAGAATCCATACAGGTGAAAATAGTTTTTAGAAGAGAGTCCAATAACCTGTTTCTGAGTTTTTTTATTAACCCAACATTTCGGACTTCCCAAGTGAGTCCATCATCAGGGGTAGATGTCAAATGTATTTTGAAAAGTTGAGAGGAATAGGACAAATGTGAAGAATAAGTAGTGAATGATGAGGAGTTTTTAAGAAGGTCGTTTTGATGAACGATAATATTAATTTAGCCCCAGAAAATCTCAATTTTTCAAAACTGGTGGCGCTATCCATTAAATCCCTTCCATGGTAGGATTGAATGTTTTTAAAGAGAGAATCCATATAGGCGAAAATAGTTTTTAGAAATAACATGTTTCTGAGTTTTTTTATGAACCCAACGTTTCAGACTTCCCAAGTGAGTCCATCATCAGGGGTAGACGTCAAATGTATTTTGAAAAGTTGAGAGGAATAGGGAAAATGTGAAGAATAAATAGTGAATGATGAGGAGTTTTTAAGAAGGTCGGTTTGATGAATAATAATATTAATTTAGCCCTAGAAAATCTCAATTTTTCAAAACTGGTGGCGCTGTCCATTAAATCCCTTCCATGGTAGGATTGAATGTTTTTAAAGAGAGAATCCATACAGGTGAAAATAGTTTTTAGAAGAGAGGAATAACTTGTTTCTGAGTTTTTTTATTAACCCAACGTTTCAGACTTCCCAAGTGAGTCCATCATCAGGGGTAGACGTCAAATGTATTTTGAAAAGTTGAGAGGAATAGGGCAAATGTGAAGAATAAATAGTGAATGATGAGGAGTTTTTAAGAAGATCGGTTTGATGAGGAATAACGATAAATTAATATTATCGTTCATCAAACTGACCTTCTTAAAAACTCCTCATCATTCACTATTTATTCTTCACATTTGCCTTATTCCTCTCAACTTTTCAAAATACATTTGACGTCAACCCCTGATGATGGACTCACTTGGGAAGTCCGAAACGTTGGGTTAATAAAAAAATTTAGAAACAAGTTATTCCTCTCTTCTAAAAACTATTTTCACCTGTATGGATTCTCTCTTTAAAAACATTCAATCCTACCATGGAAGGGATTTAATGGACAACACCACCAGTTTTGAAAAATTGAGATTTTCTAGGGCTAAATTAATATTATCGTTCATCAAACCGACCTTCTTAAAAACTCCTCATCATTCACTATTTATTCTTCACATTTGCCCTATTCCTCTCAACTTTTCAAAATACATTTGACGTCTACCCCTGATGATGGACTCACTTGGGAAGTCCGAAACGTTGGGTTAATTAAAAAACTCAGAAACAGGTTATTCCTCTCTTCTAAAAACTATTTTCACCTGTATGGATTCTCTCTTTAAAAATAATCATTGTCATTATATATATATATATATATATATAACAAGATTCTTAATCATGGAGATTAAACCCACTTTGCCATGGATATTCTTAAGCTTTGTTACAATACCATAAGCTAATACCATAGCTTATCAATATCGCATGCCCAAAAAACCATAATTCATTTCTTATAACACTAGTTCATAGAAATTTTATTTTAATTATTTGGGTAAAAATGTCATAACTAATTTTGAGATATGATGTAGGAGCATCACTCCACTCCTTGTTTCGACATCAAACTGATGAGAAGTGTAGCAAAAAAGGCTCAATTTGACTTAGCCTTGGTCAAATTGAGAAAATTCAAAATTTCCACATTAGCAAACAACATGGAGGCAATTAACTGAGGTGACATGGCTCTCGTCACTCAGTTAGCTTAGTAAATTTGAGTTAGTGAGCTTGGAGTTTAGTTTGCATGTGTTGATTGCTAATTTATAATTGCAGAATCCAAAAAATCCATAGTATCATAAAACATTGGTCGACGTTTCGAATCCCAACAGGGATCCATCTTCAGGACAAGAATAAATAATGAAAGAAGGTCGCAAAAGATCAAGGTATAAATAGTGAAGGATTATGATGTTGAGAGGAGCCAACAACAGATTATTAATCTATTTAAAATAAATTATATTTAATTCTATATAAAATTTTAATTTAATTTAAATAAAAAAAAATAAATTGAATAATAAATATTTAAAATATTTAAAATTTTATTTTATTATAAACACTAAGTGTTACTAAATTAATTTGAATAAATTAATTTTAATTATAATATAATACCCCTAATTTTTTTTTTTATTAAGTTTCAAAATTTATAGCAATCCAGTTTAGTTATTTTCAGTTGTATTCAATTAAACTAGTTCTAACAGTTAATAGAACTACTTGGAGGTCATTTGTGCAGTGGGCCAACAGTCTAACTCAGAGATCATCCAGTTAGATGATCAATCAACCAAAAATAACTTCATGCATGAATAAATTCCAATTGCACTAACCGTGGTGGAGATTTCAAGGGAGTGTAACCTCGCTTGTAAACTAGTGTTGAGCGTACATGTGTTGCATGAAATCAATGATCAATCCTTGGGGATCGTACAATCAATTTGGAGGAAAAACCTAAAGAATAGGGGCCAATTTCTCAATACTTGTGCAAGGAAATATGGGCTCAAGTAGAGTGCGAAATTGACTAACTCGGGCTCGAGCTTCTCATTGAGCAGAGAGATAGGTTATTCACTTGTAGTTTGAGCTCAAAGCGAGCTAGCAATTGCAATACATTATATATTAATTTGATTAATGAAAACATTCTTGCTAGCTTTTCACGAGTTAGTTTCCCCTAGATAAATTTGTATACTTGTGTAAGTAATTGATGCATGTTTGTGAATGTTGTTCTAAATTATGAGTTAATTTCCGTAGAGCAGTAGAGTATAATTGTGTCTCTTGATTTAGATTAAATTTCTGAGAATTTGAAATTCTATCACCAAATTTCTACATGGTATCGGAGTAGGATTCACATTAGAAAAGAATTTCGAAGTTGTTCTTGAAAGCAGTTTGAATTTGACAGATCGGCGTAGTAGGATATCTTCAGCAGTTGGGAAGATGACCTTCAATGGACATAGACTAGAGTATGCCTTGAAGGAAACTAGAATTTCATTGCATGGAAGGATCACATGGAAGAAATGTTTTCCGATGTCAATGGCTTGTTGGAATATGTCAAGATAGACATTCCAAAACCAAGATCAAATGATGCCTAGAACCTAGCTCAATGGAAGAAAGATGTAGCCAAGGCAGGAGAATAATATTGGAGGGAGTGTGAGACCACATTGTCTCAAATATCCATGGGAAAGAGACTCCTTTTGTAATGTGGAAGTCAACTAAAAAAGCTATTCGAGAATAATATTGACCATAGAAAATCGATCCCTCAAAGAAAACTTCCCGAAATATGAAGATGTAGAAGAATGGTACTATTCGATAGTATCTCACCATATTTACACAAGTTTAAGATGATCTTGGAGGGGTTGGTGTGAACGTCGCATAACATGACCCTACTCGAGCCTAACTCTTCCGGGGCCTTCCCAAAATCTAGCACAGCTTTCCAGACTCTATGAATGGAAGGGAGAAATTATTGAATTGGGAACACTTGTGGTCCAATTTGGTACAAGAATAAATCAGAGAAACTCTAGAGATGGAGTAACATCCATAGAAGAGGAAGAGGACTTTGCTCTAGTAGGAAAATGATTGAAGGCCAAGGGGAAAGAAGTCCCAAGGCGAGGCCGATTCCAACTAAGGGGGGCTAGAATAAAAATTTTCCAAAATAAAATTCTTCAATTGTCATGCGAATTTAGAAATTATGCTACAAAGTGTCCACACAAAAAATGCTAACAAGAAGAACTTAGGAGGAGAATCAGTGAAGCATTGGCTTCATAATTCGATTTAGACTTCACCCCGATTACATGCATGGCCAAGACCTGATAGGGAGTGTGTGGTACTTGGAATCGAGTGCCTCATTCCATTTGACAGAGCGAGAGAGTTTTTTAGTGAGTCTGAGAAAAAGATATCCAGTATGCATATTGAGCTTGGGGATGACATAAGGTATAGTTCTACCGAGATTTGTACAATAACCTTTAAGAGGGAGTTGGTCTCCCTCTTCGCCTAAAAAGATGTTATTTTTTGTACTGAGACCGAAGAAGAACCTCATCTTTGTAGCAATTTTGGAAGACAATGACTATGGTGTGATCTTCAGTAAAGGGAAAAAGCCTTTCTAAGACACATAGCTACTGGGAAAGTGAAGACGATCGAGGTTCGATTCAAGAACTTGTATAAACTTGAGGTGGGAGAATGTTAAACCTTAAGGAGCAAGGCAACGATTAGATATGTCGTGGTTGAGATGGAGCGAGATAGACCTATTAAATGGAGACTCAACCAATTGGCATTTGGGTTGACCATGATGATGATGAGGACCATCCACAGACCTACAAAGGGAGGTAGAGTTCTGAGCCAAGTGGTTAGAGGGAGAAATTGCATTTATACCTTCGTAGAGTGAGGTGGAATAATGTAGGTCCTTAGTCCCAAAGTTGTGGAAATTTGGGTAGGTTCCATTGAGGCCTTCTCCTCATTGATCATTACCTTGATACAAGCGTAATACTCAAGGCAATTACCTTTTAAGGGTTAAGGTAAAACTACCCATTTTACCTTAAAAATATAATAACGAGAGAAGCAACTGACACGTATAGTTTTCTTCTTCTCCACTTTTTTATTTCTTTATTTGGATTTCTTTCAATATTTTCACCATCTTCAATCATTGGTTCAATATCTCTTTCACTTTCTCTTTCAAAATTTTGTATCTCATCATTAATGTTTTGAGGAATATCTCCATCTGTTTACATTAAACAAAATATTTTTCAAATTAGTTCATCAAATACAAATTAAGAAATAAAAAAGTGAGAAGAAGAAAACTATCTCAGTGTCCATCTCTCACTTTATTATATTTTTTGTAATATTTAATCAATTTATTAAGAAAATCAAGGAAAATCATAGGATAGTGGAGAAGAAGAAAACTATTCATGTCCAGCTTGCTTCATTCCTTTAACTTTTCTCTAAATTAATAATGTAGAGAAGCAAACTGACACTGTATAGTTTTCTTCTTCTCCACTTTTTTATTTCTTTATTTGGATTTCTTTCAATATTTTCACCATCTTCAATCATTGGTTCAATATCTCTTTCACTTTCTCTTTCAAAATTTTGTATCTCATCATTAATGTTTTGAGGAATATCTCTCGTCTGCTACATTAAACAAAATATTTTTTCAAATTAGTTCATCAAATTAATAATATGCCTCATTGATCATTACCTTGATACATGGGCCCATAATATTCAATAGTAGGAATATCATTGTTAGTTAGATATTGAGTGTAGAGGATTCTTGATAGCAAAGTGTAGGAGGTATAGTGTAGAATCAACATCACTGCAATTTTTTCCAATAGATAGTTGCATATACATAATTGATTCATTGTTGTTTTCAATGCTTCTCGCTTGTATTTGTTGTAGTAGCAGAAAAACAATGAGAGGTATTGCTACAATACATTCCATAGGCATTGGATAGGGGTGGTGAAAATCTCTTTCTTGCTAAGAGGGAGTGTTGAGAAGTGTAGCAAGAAAGGCTAAATTTGACTTAGCCTTGGTAAAATTGAGAAAATTCAAAATTTCAACATCATCATACAACTTGGAGGTAGTTAAATGAGGTGACATCACTCTTGTCACTTAGTTAGCTCAGCAGAATTTCGGAGTTAGTAGGCTTGCATTTTAGTTTGCATGTGTTTATTGCTAATTTATAGCAATCCATTTCAGCTATTTCAGCTGTATTCGGTTAAACTAATTCTAACGCTAAGAGAACTAGTTGGAGGTCACCAGTGCAAATGGAACAATAGTACAACTTAGTGATCATCTAGTTAATCGATAAATCAACCAAAAATAGGTCATGCACGCAAGGAATTCAGATTGCTCAACTCAGTAGTGGAGATTCAAAGGAAATATAACATCAACTATAAGCTAGTGTTGAGTGTACAGTGTGTTACATGCAACCAGTGATCAATCCTTAGGAATCGTGCATTAAATTTGGAGGAAAAAACTAAATAATAGGAAAGATTTTCCTCGGATTTGTGCAAGGAAATAGTGGGTCAAACATAGCAAAAAATTGACTAAGTTCTGGGTCATAGCTTCTCATTGAGAAGAGAGATAGGTTATTCACTTTTAAGTTGAGCTCAAAGTGACTATAAATTGTAATACATTATGTATTCATCTCGATTAATGGAGCTAAAGTTTAAGGGGTTTTTTACTAGTTGGTTTCCCCTAGTAGATAAATATGTGTACTTACGTAAGTGATTGATGCATGCTTGAAAATGTTGTTCTAAATTGTGAATTAATTTCCGTAGATAAATAAAGTAGAATTGTGTCTCTTGATTTAGATTAAATTTCTTAAGCAATTCCAATTCTATCACCAAATTTATACACAAACCTCTCGTAAATATCTCGTAGTTTGTTTTATTTTTTTATGTGTCCCTCGAGGGACAATTAGGAAAATTTGTTTATTTTACTATTTCACGTATGTCCCTTTTGTGGGATAGGTGTTCTATTTGTAAATATTCCCTCCTAGAAAAGTCTTTTTGTCGAAATTTGAAAGTTTTTTATTGCCAACATACCTATGATATGTTAAATGATATTTTCGATCCGTTAAATGATATTTTCTTTAGTAGTGTATATATACATGTAATGAGAGGATTCATGGGTGAGAAGGATGGAAGAGGGAATGAATTGTTTTCTTGCCATTTTGTAATTCATCGTATGTAAAGAAAGGAAGAATTCATTGTCCAAACATATGGTGGATGTTTCATTTTGTTTTGAGTGGCCCTTGCATTTTTTTATTATTGTCTCAGGTTGTCCGCTTAAAACCAATCGTGCTATTTTATTTTTTAGTTTTACATTTGATATTAAATGAGACATACAAAAGTGGATTTTGGGCATAGATTTTAGCCTCCTGGGTAGGTGTCGAGCGAGAGAAGTGCCTACGCATTAGTAGGGCCAACTCACAATTAAATAAATGCGTTGAAAGTCCCATGTGAGGGCTTTTAAGACTTTTTTTTAAAGGGGTGGATTCTGTGTTGGGATAATAAGAGTCGATGGAGTAGTGGTCGGAACTCAACCTTCCTAACTCCACGCCATCCGCAAGCCATGTTAATCCATTTGCACCCTGATACCGACGTATGTAAGGGAGATAAAGGTTAGCTCGTGTGGCCCAATTCGACACTCAAATAAGGTTGTAGTAACTCGAATTGGCTTTTTAACATCGACTCTCAAACTTTGTAGATATCCCCGAATAGTTGAAAGTTAGTGGGAACTAAGTGTTTTCCTCGTGGTCAAGTGTGGGGGTTCTCGACTCTCGACTTGTCTCAAAGTTGTGTGAATCTCGATTCCACATGTGGAATTTCCTTAGTGCATTTAATTGTTAGGTTTTTTTCTTTTGGGAACCAAACAGAAGGACTATAAGAGATTTTTCTCCACATGGCCATCATGGAGAAAGAAGCTTGAGAAGTAAATTTTATTTGAGAGAGAATTGAGATGACCAACGAAGTCATGCGCTCTTTGTGAAATAGTGGGATACAAGAAAAAAAATTATTGCATAATTGTGTTTTAAAGTGTTTGGACATCCAAGAGCAGAGGAATAAATTTGGTTTTCGTGTGATGAGAGAGAGAGAAAAAAAGGATGAGACCATGCTCAGTTGCATTAATTTGTGGTATTAGAGCATGCTCTAAGCTCGAATAGAAGCCTCAGAATAACAAGCAACAACCGAGATATTGTTAAAGGTGTGTCACTAATATGGCAACCCAAAAGAGGAGACCGAGAAAGGGCTAAGAAAGAGGAGGCCAAGGAAGGGTTTCACTGACGATGAATAGAGATTAGAGCTAAGGTGTCTCCGTGCAAGGATGGAGGTAATGGAAATTGGACGTAAATGTGGCCATAATATAGGAGACATTAGTGGGAGTGACAATACGAACTCTAAGGAAGAGGTGGAAAGAACTCGAGGAACATAGGAAATAGATGGGTTGTTGATTAAACTTTTCACCAAGCTTGGGTCCAAACCAAAAAATGGAAGTGACAATATATGAGGTAAATTTGAATGTGAAAGAGTTATTGGATTAGATCAACACTCTAAATAAATATTTTGACTATGAGGAAGTTGCGGAGGACCGAAGGTCAAGTGTGTTGTGAATAAAGCTGAGAGGACATGCAACATTGTGGTGGGATGACTTGCAGTAGATCGTGAGAAGAAAAGTAAAGGAAAATATTAAAATTTGGGATAGGATGGTGGCTAAATTCAAGAGCTATTTTTTTTCGCAAGGATTACCAGCTGAATTTGTTCAAGCAACTCAAGAATTTGAGGGCGTAAGATCATGATGCAAATGAAAGAGTATACAAAGGATTTTTTATAGGTTGAGTATAAGAATAGGTCACACGTGAAGAGGATGTGGAGAAGGTGACCAAGTACATATATGGCTGAGGTTTTAAATTAAAGATGAAATAAACCTCTTACCCTTGATGACTATGGAGGATGCCTATCACCAACACAAAGGGCAAACGAAAAGTTGGCTAGAAGCAGTAATCAATGCAATGAGAGGAAGGAGTCTAATGAGGGAAAGGGAATTCCAACAGGGAAGAGCCCATACTCTAATATAATAAGAAAGGAGTTCACAGAACTAATCTCCAAGAAGAGGAGAGTAATGGGGGCAGTAATATTTTTCCCAAGAAATAGAGGCAGAGACATGGAAGTTAGATGTTATATATGTGTGAAGATAGCAATATAAATACATGGAAATGTCCCGAAAATAAATTAGCAGCCAAAGAGGAGCACATGTTGTAGAATTTAGGGATGAGGCAACAATAAAAGAGGTAAAATAGGAAACCCCCCGAGTTGGGTGAGTCTCTAATGTCAAGAGGATTTTAATTAAAGGAGAGAAGGTGAAGAAAGAACCAACCCAACTGAAAAAAATATGTTTACAATAATTTTCAAATCTAAAGGTAAGTGCTGATAAAGTAATTATTGATAGTGGCAGCATTGAAAACTTGGTTTTTGTGGAAATGGCGAAGAAATTGGGATTGCAAAGGATGGCACATCCCGCTCCTTATTGAGTGACATGGCCGCAAAAGAGACATTATATTTTAGTCAATGAATAGAGAAAAGTGGAATTACAAATTGGCAGCTTACAAGGACGAGGTGTTATGTGACATCATGCCTATGGATGTTTGTCTTGTCTTATTAGGTAGGTCATGGGAATATGACAGAGGTTTTATTCATGATGGGATAAAGAACACCTACTCTTTTCAAGATGGACCACCTGAAACACATGTTGTTACCATTGGAAGAGTGAGGGAGCCAAAGAGGATGCATGTCCCGAGTATATTAATGATGATTGGGAAGGAGCTTCTACAACAAGCCGAGCAAGAAGAGGAGGTGTAGTTTGTTATAATTGGTAAGCCTCGAACTATCCTTACACACACAAATTTAAATGATTTTTTTTGTCGAAATTAAGTCATTATTAGATGATTTTTTCCGATATTATAGTCGATGAGTTTCCAAATGTCTTACCACCGTGAGAAGCATTAACCGTCATATAGATTTAATTATATGATCTAGTCTACATAACATGGTAGCTTATAGAATGACCCGTAAGAAAAATTAGGAGATCGGAAAGGAATTCCAAGAGTTTTTTGGACAAAGTGTTGCTCAAAGAGAGATTGAGCCCATGTTCAAGCACTAGTCAGATTGAGTCCAAAAAAAGATAGGGGTTGGAGAATGTACACTAATTCCAAAGCTATTAATAGGATAACTATCAATACATGTTTCCTTTACCCCACATGGATGATATAATGGATTGTCTCAATGGTGCCAAATTTTTTTTCCAAAATAGGTTTTAATGAGTGGGCATAATGAAATTCACATGAGAGAAGGGGATGAATTGAATACAACATTCAAAACCAATGATGGATTATATGAATGGTTGCTTATGCCATTTGGCTTAACCAATGCACCCAACACTTTTATGAGGCTCATGAATGAGGTTCTCAAATAATTTATTGGAAAATTTGTGGTTGTTTAGTTGCACGATATCCTCAGATACAACGAAATCGAGGAAGAACACCTCAAATTTTTAAATCTAATATTAAAGAAGTTGTAGTAGGAAAAACATTCGATAAATCAAGAAGTGTTCTTTTCTTAAGACATAGTTCGTTTATATAGGAATTGTAATTTCGCTAAAGGGATGAAAATGGACACCGAGAAAGTAAAATCCATTAAGGGTTGGCCTTCTCCAACCAACATACCGAGGTGAGAAGCTTCCATGGATTGACCAACCTTTATAGAAAATTTATTCAAAATTTCAATTGCATTTGTGCGCTAATGGTAGAGACAACCAAGGAGGAATAACAACCATTTAGATGGACAACGGTGCGTAAAAGGCATTTCAATTGTTAAAGAAGAATATTAATTAGCAACCTATGTTAGCATTGCTTGATTTCTAGAATCCTTTTCAAGCATAGCCTGTGATGCTAGTGGAACAAAAATTAGAGTTGTCCTTAGCCAAGATGATAAACCAGTTGCATATTTCAATGAGAAACTAAATGAGGCAAAGCATAAGTATTCTACCTATGATGAAAATTTTTATGCAATAATTTAGTATGTCAAGAAGTGGAGAAATTATCTTATTCCTAAGGAGTTCATCCTATATATCAAAAACCATGCATTACAATCTATCGACAAAGAAGACAAGATGAATAAAAAACATGCAAAATGGGTTGAGTATATGCAAATTTTTCCTTTTGTTTTAAAGCATACAAATGGAAGTGTTAATGAATTTGCTGATAGTTTGAGTAGGAGATGTTTAATTATGCAGGAGTTCCAAGTTAACACTCTAGTATATGAGAATTTTTAAGAATTGTATAAGGAGGACCCAACTTTTATAAAGATCTATGAAGCTTGTTAAAATCATGTGTTCAGTAGATCGAAGCCTCATGGCTTGAATACTTGGTTAAAGATGGATTTTTGTTCAAGTGCAAATAAGCTATTTATCCCAAGAGGATCGATGAGGGACAATCTCTTTGTAATATCCCAAAAATAGGGACTCGTATAATTTATGAATAGTTATGCGTAGAAATAACGCGTATCATCTAAGTAAGAGAAGGAGGCCAATATGGGGGCTCTTTATTTACATTTACATCAGCAAAATATATGCATAAGAAATCCCATGAGATGTACAACAGAAATAGAAGACTTTTATGGAAGAAAATCCTCAAAAAAGAGGTGTGTGCAACCATGTATTAAGACCGAAAAGAGCTTGACAACGTTATTTTATTGTCGCAACAACTCTAGATTACACTTCAGATCTAGAGCAGATATGTGCATAAAAATTTAGATCTATATCAGATCCATACACTAGATAGGCTCTTCTTCAAATCCCCTTGGGGTTTTCAAGCAAATAATGAAGTACAAGGAGTAGATCTAAGATCTAATGTTGTAGATCTACAAAAAATATTTAGATATTTATGGACATATAGATCTGATCCGAAATATACAATATGATGATCTCCTCCAATGGATCTCAAATGTGAAGGGCAGATCCCTCAACACATGAAAACCACTCCTCCGTAAAGTGTGCCAAAATACCCCTGCAACAAGACTCTACACAAATAACGCAGCTTATGGAAGCAAGACTTCATTGTAGGATTTAGAGCATGTTTGGCCTAATGCCAAGATCTCGAAAATGTAGCTCCAATGATCCAATATTATCTTGCCAATGGGATAGAAGCCTTCTCCACCGAAAAGGAGCACTAGAATGGTCTAGATCTAAGTATATCTAGCCTCCACTTGCCGCAGCTTTTCAAAGAAAACCAAACCTCAATAGGATTCACATGTAGTTGGAAGAAGAAGCTTGGCCTTCAGCCCACATAGTGGACAATAAATGCAATCTCTTCCAAGGGGCCTCTTAAGGAAAGACTTGGGATTCCCGATTAGGAACACCCAAAGCAACAACGAGGAGAATGAGATATGTCTAAACAGACAATATACTCTTAAAATACAATATTATCAACAACCTTCTCATGTCGCCATCCTCTTCATTTTATAAGTTGAGAGCTTGCAAAACCCTAAACCATCTCAATGAAATAGCTCCTTTCACATGAGCCACCTCCAACTAAAACCGTGTTGTGCCTCATCGATAGCCACTCCTCCAAGACAATGCTATTGATTTGGTCATGGTCGACCCAATACAAAATATTCAACCCCTTTCACACCTAAGGGTGCTTATTTAAATAGCCTAGATTTAGCCTTTTTTCACATGTGGCATTGATTTATTTATTGTTTAGGAGTTTTATTGATCCTCCTTTACACATTTATTCATCAAACAAAAAAATAAAACAAAATTAAATATTCCCATTAGCTTGGGACTAATTGGGAATATTACAGGCCCTCCTCCAAAATATTGCTTGTCCTCAAGCAACCGATAAGGTGAGTGCCGCAACTCTTCTCCTCCCCCATTGCCTGACACCATCATCATGTGTTAAGATTCCTCCATAAGCTAAGTGTTCACCAATCCAACCCTCCATGAATTGTTCCTCCAAAGTTATTATGAGATGCAAATAGTCCATCCCACAAGGAGTCAATAACTCAAATGAAAACAAACATGGTCGAACCAATGATCTCCCTCGAAACATGTAGCATAAGACACATAGAGAGTCTCCATCCCATGTGGTACATACATGCCTCCCATCCTCCCTCCATACATTCCCATAAAAAGTACAAGTATATCATCAATGTATGGGAGAAAAAACTACATACATACAAACAGAAATTTGAGCATGTGGAGGTGGGTCATAGTCCCACATATGGAACTAAAGCGGGGTGCATATCCCGCCCCAGCATCGGATCAAGATATGGTAAGTGGTTTTCCCACCACTTACTTTATGGCCCATGTTATCATCTCACCATGGCTAAAAGTGTGAGATATATTTGGTGCCTTAGGGAATGCACCCATCATGATACAAAATCTCCCTTTGTCCACCAAGGGAGTGGCCATGTTCATAAATAGTTTTGGCCCAAAGTTGGCCATGAAGTTTAAAAGGTAGAACACTCCTCCTTGGAGTCATGGCTTGCATATACATGGTACAAGAACACATACAATCAGAAAATAAAGCATGATTCACATAAGTATTCTCTCCACCAATAATCCTCCTCAAAACAAATGGAGTGGTTCATAGATCTATCTCCTCTTTCAAAAGTAGAAACAGATAGGGTCGAATTAACTCTCCCATAGAGTTATGTTGCTGCTCCATCTCCACATGATGCATGCATCTTTGGCAATGCTAATATAGTTCTCCTTCAAAGCCCTCCCAATAGTAGCTCCTCATGATGATGTTGTTGAGCCTCATGGAATATGTGTGGCTGAAATAGAACTCTTCATAAGCCCTTTGTAGAAACTTCTCCTTGAGCTTGGAGGCTTTAGACAAGAAAATCCTACCATGATCATGAGATGACCCCATCTTGGACTAAATATCCCTCATCATGTAGCTGGTCATCAAGAATCATGCATGTGTGAAGATCCTTGAATAATCCAACAATAGTTGGGATTTCCAATATGGATCTAGACTCCTCAACAATGATAGCGCTAATGATCTATCAACCGAAATGTCTATCATGTGGCTGCTCCTTTCTTTGACATCTCCTATGCCAAAGGTATGCGTGGGAAGGTCATCCCTCCCCCTCTTCTCCTCCTTGACATACCCCCATGCCAAGTGTATATGATGGAAGGTTGTTATCCCCTCCTTGTCTGCCCTTCTTGTATATGCACATGCTCAAATGAAGATGGAATTTTTTGAAATTAGTCTCCCATGGAAGACTATCATCTATTCAAAACCCCCTTGGTCTTTCCAAGGTATGCATTTGAGGCCACCATCTCCTACCATGTATGGAATATTTCTCTCTAAGTGAGATTATCTTCTCAGTCTTCATAGCGAAGGACTCGCCTCTCCTTGCCCCATGATGGTGTCTTTTCTCCGTTCTTGCAACATCTTCTCTCGACGCAATATGAGATGAGAGAGTGGACAATGATGACAAGGGGAAAATATTTCCCTCCTCCCTAAGCTCCCCCAACACTCTCAACACTCAGTAGTATGGTCTTCTAATGCTCCCTTCCTTCTTGATCTATGAATGGAGCATTAAGTGTGAGAATTATTTCACCTGCATCTCAATCGTGTGGTCTTCCAGTGGTTTCCCACAAGACAATGATGTCTCATGGATCATCCCCATATGCATAGCAGATGGGACTCATCATATCCCTACATCCACTTCACAAATTCACCTCTATTTTTGTGTGGAAGTTTCATGATGATGGGGTTTCACTCTTAAGGATGCAAGAGTGCTTCGATTGGAGCAATTGCTCCATCCTTCCCTCCATGTAATAGTGGATCATCTCCTACCATATCGCCGTTGTGATCCTCCTTTTTTCTTTCTCCTCCTACCTTCTCGCAAGATCTCACGTCTAAGGTGCTTTCCTCATATGTCATTAACCCATGTACACTCCAACATCTTCTCGTGTCAGAGTTTTGATCACCAAGGAATGATCTAGCATAGTGTGTGTCCCCAAGAATGTATCCAACAGCTGGAACACACTTCCTCCATTGTTTTGTCTCATTGTCTATCATCATAGACACATGTTGCTCATGCTCTTCATATGTAAGATCCTTGAGGCCGATCCCTTTGGAGCTTCTTGCAAAGATACAAGAGCCCTTCTAGTGGAAGCAATTGCTTCACTTCCATCTCCAAATAAAAGTAGATCTCCTCCCGTCGTTGCGCTGTCGTGAGGATCTTTCTAGCTCTTCCTCTTCCTTCTCATCAATGGAGAATGTCTCGTCATTAAGAGATCCTTTTTCTTGACCTCCTCTGGAAAAGGAATCCTCATGTCTTCTTCTTGAGAAGAAAGTTCTTGTTGAAGTGGGGCCTTTGCCCTTGGCAAATCATGTAGCTGATCTTTAACCCCTCAAAAAATGTTCTAAAATGGAGTTGGCTTCATGGATCCTTCCAACTAATGCAAAGGTTTTGAATTCTCGGGCTTGGTTTTTTCACCCAAGGAAACTTCATATTGTTTTAAATCAAATCTTTTCACTAATCTCCTAGTGAATTTTTTCATCAGAGAGATGTTACATTTTCTTAATGAAGAAGATTCAAATAAGCACTAGGCATAAGCCTTACCTTGGAGATGCAGCAGCTACTAATCTTATGGCTTCTTCTTCTTAAACTTGATGCAACCGGAAGTATGTGTAGCTTCCTACCCAAGACTTGGATGAGCTTTCGGGTGATCCATCAAAAGTAGGTAGAAGAATCTACCCAAAGTGTGATGCATGCACCTCTTCTTTCTATTGTACTTTGCTCAGTTCTTATCTCTTATTTGAGTTGAAAAATCTTGAAGCTTAGATGCCGCTCGAAACTTCTAGATTGAGATTCATATTCTTGGAGATAGTCACTAAGAGTCTCCACCCTTGGTGTTTCTCCTTCTGCTTCTCTCTTGCTCAGGAATTTCTAAGATGTTACATGGCCAGTAGATCCGATTTCGTGAGTTTGAATGCTCACACACATAGTATGAATAACTAGGCTTTTCCTCATGTGCAAGTCTTCTTGAGGGATCTCGCATGTCTTTCCCTCCTCATTCCTCGATTTCACTTTTGAGCTCGTGAATAGTTTGGAATAGAGTCTTTTGAGAACTCTTTCCCTTTAATTCTACTAGATAAAGGGGTTTTACCCTTGTCTTCTTTGTCTTCGATGTAATCAATCTTCTTATTCTTTCTTTTCTTTTCTTGAAAAGACATATTGGCTTCTTAGAAATCATAGGTTGTGCCAAGATGATGCTCTATACCACTCGTAATATCCCAAAATAGGGACCTAACAGCAATTTATGAATAGTTATGCAGAGAAATAACGCAGATCATATAGGTAAGAGTAGGAGGCCAATATGGAGGCTCTTTATTTAAATTTACATCAGAAAAATATAAGCATAAGAAAGCCCATGAGATGTACAACAGAAATAGAAAAAATTTTTATGGAAGAAAATCCTCAAAAAGAGGTGTCGCAACCATGTATTAAGACTCGAAAAGAGCTTGACAACGTTATTTTATTGGTCGTAACTATTTTAGATTACACTTCGATCTAGAGCAGATATGTGTATAAAAAGTTAGATCTATATTAGATCCATACACTAGATAGGCTCTTCTTCGAAAACCCCCTGGGGGCTTTCATCAAATCATGAATTACAAGGAGTAGATCTAAATTTAATCCCATGCAGATCTGCGTAAATATTCGTAAATTTATGGACATACAGACTGATGTGAAATATACAATATGATGACCCCCTCCCGATGGATCTCAAATGTGAGGGCGGATCCCCAACACATGAAAACCACTCCCTCCAGAAAGTGTGCCAAAAGACCTCGCAAATCAACACTCACACAAATAACGTAGTTTTGTAAGCAAAGACTGTGTCTGTAGGATTTAGAACATGTTTGGCCTAATGCCAAGATTTGAAAATGTAGTCTAATGATCCAATACTCTCTTTCCAATGGGATAGAAGCCTTCCCCACTAAAAAGGAGCACTAGAATGGTCTAGATCTTAGTAGATCTAGCCTCACTACTGTCGAGCTTTCAAATACAACCAAACCCTCAACAAGATCTACGTTGTAGTTGGAAGAAGAAGCTTGGCCTTCACCAGATAATGGACAAAAAATGCACTCTCTTCCAAGAGGCCTCTCAAGGAAAGAGGTGGGATTCTCAATCGGGAACACCCGTGCTAAACAACACTATTCTTTGCTAAACAACAAGGAGAATGAGATATGTCTAAATGCACAATATACTCAAAATAAAATATCATCAACAACCTTCTCATGTCGCCATCCTCTTCCTTTTATAAGTTAGAGCTTGCAAAAGCCTAAACCATCTCAATGAAATAACTCCTTTCACAAGAGCCACCTCCAACTAAAACTACGTTGTGCCTCATTCATGGCCACTCCTCCAAGACAACGTTGTTGATTTGGTCATGGTTGACCCAAACAAAAGATTCAGCCTCCTTTCACACCTAAGGGTGCTTATTTAAATAGCCTAGATTTAGCCTTGTTCACATGTGGCATTGATTTATTTATCGTTTAGGAGTTTTATTGATCCTCTTTTACACATTTATTCATCAAACGAGAAAAATAAAACAAAATTGAATATTCCCATTAGCTTGGGACTAATTGGGAATATTACACTCTTGAAAGAGAAACACATGGGAAGGCTTGTTAGTTATTTTTTTCCATGACAATACTTATGGACAATTAATTTCATTTTATTATTGGTCGGGTATGAGGAAAAATGTCAAGAGGTTTGTGGATAAATGTAGAATTTTTCAAAATGGTAAAGGGAGACAATAAAATGGAGGACTACATCAACCAATGCACATACCGAGCAGTGCCCTGGGAAACCATTAGTATGGATTTTTTTTATGGGTTTTTCCAAGAACTAAAAGAAGTCATGATTCAATTTTTCTATAGTGGACAGTGTTCTATAAAAAACGACACATTTCATACACTTGCTCCAAAACCAATAATGCTTCCCATATTGTAAATTTGTTTTTCTAGGAGGTAGTGAGACTACATGGAGTACCTAGGAGGATTTTTTTCAAATAAGGACAAAAAAGTTTGTTGGAAAGTCTTGAGAAATTTATGGAGGAAATTGTGGACAAGATTGACCTACAACTCAACTTATCAACCCTAAACGGATGGAACCGAAGTGGTTAATAGAAGTTTGGGAAATTTACTCGTATATGGTTCATGAGCATAATAAACAATGGGATCAAGTTATCCTGTGAGCTAAATTTTCCTATATTGATTCTCCTAATAGAGAGTGCAGGGGAAAAGCCCCTTTCGCATTATGTATGACATGCATCCTAGAGGCATTTTTGAACTAAAAAATTTGGGGGAAAGGAGAAAATCTAAGTGTAGATGCAAAGGAGTTCAAGCATAATAATGCAAATGATCGACCATGGTTGCCCATGATTGATTTTATAAAACATGGTTGACCATGGTTGAGCGTGGTTGACCATGATTGATTTTATTAAACATGGTTGACCGTGGTTGGGGACATGGTTGACCACCAAAGGACCATGATTGACCATGACTCGATATTATAAACCTAAGGGAACAATAAACCCAAGGGACTAATACTAAAAACCCAAGGGATTAATAATAAATCCCCAAGGGATAATGAACTCAAGGGAATAATATTAAACCCAAGGGAATAATATTATAAAACCAAGGCATATAAACCCTACGATAAATATTATAAAACCCAAAACTAAACATGGTTGTCCATGGTTGAAAATGGTTGATTCTCATATTTAGACAATCCTTGTCATAATGTGGTGTTGGACCATAGCTGGAAAATTCTTTACCATCATTGATTTTCATATTGAGACAATATTTGTCACAATGCGACGTTGGACCACATGGTTGACCATGGTTGATTTTCATATTCATAAATATTTGTCACAATGCGACGTTGGACCATGGTTGACCATGATTGACCTTGGTTGACTATGATTGATATTATAAACCCAAGGGAATAACAAACCCAAAGGATTAATACTAAAAACCCAAGGGATTATAAACACACGAGAATAATATTAAACCTTAGGAATATGAACACTTAGATTAATAAAACCAAGGGATTGATATTATAAACCGAGGAGAATAATATTAAACCTAGGAATATTAATTAATTATTATTTTGTTAATTAATATTAATTATTGGTTAATAAATATTAATAATTAGTTAATCAATATTAATTAATTAATTAAAGACTAATTTTAATTAATAATACATTTTAATTAATTAATGGTCGAATAATAAACCCAAAGATTAATACTAAAACCCCAAGACATTATAAATAAATATTATTATTAATAATATTATTATTGTCAATATTAATAATAAATAAGTATTAATAATAAGTAATGGTGGAATAATAATCCCAAGGGATTAATACTTAAAACCCAAGGTATTAATAACAAATATTAATAAAGAAACCCAACCATTTATAATAATAATACATATTATTAATAAATGTAATTAAAAGTAAATTAATGAATAATTAAGAAACTCAACCATTAATATTAATAATAAATAATATTAATATTAATATAGTGATAATTCTTGAAATAATGGGAAGTTGGATCATGGTTGACCATGGTTGATTCATGATTGATTTTCATATCCAAACGATATTTGTCACAATAAACTCAAGTGAATAATAAACCTAAAGGGATTATGAACCGAGTGGAATAACATTAAACCCAAGGCATTGATATTATAAACTAAAGGTATATAAACCCTAATATAATATTATAAACTATTGTGAAGATAAATCCTCTACGCTGGACTGTAGGCAAACTCTTTAGCCCTAGATTTGGGTCTAGCAACTCGTGAGACTTTCTAATGCAAGCTTCCTTAGCTAATATTCAAAATGAGACAAGAAAGGCGATAGGTTACCTTTTCTCGACGCATGCTTGAGCACTTTGATGGTGGCCTTGATCAATGATCCCTCAATCTCGCTCTCGCTACTAGTGGTGCACAATTACTTGCAGGAGATCAAGAGGCAACAAAAAAGTGTAATCCAATACATAATATTCATGAACATAAGCTATCTAAGAGATCAAGGAACATTAGACTATTTGTGCGAGATGATTAGACAAATATAGAGAAAGAAAAACATCAATTTTTTATTAATGAATATAAAAGAGAGAGCTTATAACCCAAGCCTTGATGCCTGTGAGGCCTTTCTTTGGCGATGTACATGTGTCCTTCATGGAGGCTCTAAAGCACTCCTCCGAATACGTAGGGCATTATCACAATACAATGATGCAATGAAAATGAATTATCGCAGCAACCCAATAATGACCAAACAAGTAGTGGAAGGATCATGATCAATTTATAGGAAGGGTGAAATAGGTTGGGAGCCCATGAAAGGGAGGAGGAAGGTCCACTTTCTATGGGATAACCCCGCATTGATAAGATCAAAAGCTCTAAAATCGTAGAGCTCAACCCTATCACCACCGAAAACACAACCAACTCGCCGCCATGGAGCTTCTAGAGGTCGAAGCTCCCCTCCATTTTGAGGAAACAACCGCCGGAAAAGGATCGAGTGTAGTTTTTCCGAGAAAAAGGGTGCCGTAAGTGCAAGACTAGGCCAAAAATTTTTCAACCTACCATCAAACATGGGCGTGCCACTAGAGAAGACACGCCGACCCCAAAAATTTTAGGTTTTTAACTAAGCTTTCCTTAGTGATATTTCCAGGTAGCTTTCTTTGATTCTTCAAGGATATATTTGTGTATTTTTCCAAGCCTGTATATACAGCACATAGGACCTATCACGGCAAACTCGGAATGGGGAAGGGAAGTGATAGGGTGACAAATTAATGTGTAACAGTATGCCTCCTAAAGCATGAAGGAATAACGGGAGTGATGGGTCAAATAGCATTACGACCATGTAATGAACTCAGACATGCGTAGGAAACCCCGCCAAATCAAACACAATACAATATATGACATTTATGAATAGGCATCAAAGATAACACATGAATCCCACGACATGGTCACAACCATCCGTCTCAGTAGGAGATCTATGGAAATGGATCCACGAGGGTCAGGTCTGTAACCATCCCAGTATAGAAAGGATCATTTGTCAAATCGTGAATCCTCAAAAAACTCCACGCAAACTCTACACAACAAATGTGATCCGGGGTCTTCGCCTCGATCTCAAATTACCCTACGTGACAAATCCAACCATGTGAATACATGAGCTAATGTCGAACATGGTAGAAACTCACTGATTACCAATCAATGATGAGAATAATTAACGTAACTGAGAGAAACCACACAATAATGATGATGATGGCCCTCTATAGATACAACAACAACACAATCCATAAGTGTGAATAAATGTGTTAAGTCGAACACTTTCGAATCATTCGATCGAAGGATAGTGACGTGAACCTCATCATCGAACACGAAGAACCTTTCATTAGAGGAATGCAAGCTCCAAGGTGAATGAGGATTTTTGTAAATCATCTTCTGGATAATCACGCTTGAGGTCACCAGAAAGTGATCCATCAAGGAGGGCTCATAATGATTCTCCACATCATCGACGACGAACAATAAATCTCAAGATGATAGGAGTGATTCAGATGGTAACGTAGAAGGTTAGACAAGCATAGGATGTTTGATTTTAACCAAAGGGAATTCTCTTTAATATATCGGTGACACGCACTTCGGATTGTGGCAACATTTGACTCAAATAGGATCGAGGTTATGATGACATAAATGGTAATCAACAGAGGCAAATGGATTCCGCACACCCATGGAAGAAAAGTGACGAATGAGGGATATCCCCAACTCGACACGAAATGCAGACAAGTGTCATGTTCAAGAGCGACAAAGCATGCTCAAAAATACACATAGGATGTTCACTTTCAACTTCCCCTTGTTATCGCTAATAAATACCTCTTTATTTTTTTTATAGCCAATGTGAAGAGGATACCATATGTTGATGCGTATAAGTTCATTCTTCAAATGAATCCATCCTAGTAATTTTAACGATCCCCAAGAAGGAGGAACTCGACTTTGTCATGGTGACAAGTCTTTTGTCATTTAATTTTTAACGAGTCTCAACTGAAGGATAACTCTGTTATTTTTTCATGTTTAGGAGTTTGAAAAATAAATGGAAAAATAAAACTCCATCATGTCCCTTTTCGTGAAATCGTCCCTCGAATCCGAAAAAGGTGGAAAAACAATATCCAAGAGAACTGCTTGACCATGTTCGATCAAGGTATTCCCTTTTTTAATAAATAGTAAATATCAGCCCAAAAGGGTTAAACGTATACTAAGATGACACCAATTCATTTAATTTAAAAAGCTCAAAAATACAAGTGCTCGCAATCTTTTCATATTTTGAGAGTGATTAAAGAGCTTAAAGTTGACTCCTCCGTAGGAACAGGTGGTATAAAGGGTAGCAATTGATTCCGTGTTGGAACTACTCAAAACACATAAATATCAAGAGGCTAGTTAACAAGACCACTCATTGCAGTGTTCCTCGAGAAAGGGTAAAACCCAAGTGAAAGCATGTGATCGACTCAAGAAGATGGTAACGATGGAATGAGAAAAATAAGGCTCATTTGGAAAAAATGGCGTGATAAAATAAAATCACAATAGGTAGCATGATAATGGTTTCACTTTTTACACAAGCTTGAAACATGGGGAAAATTTGCTTGAAATTAGTTTCATTTTTTGCAAGCTTGAAAAAAAGACAAACTATGCTTGAGATAATTGTGCATGTCCCCAGCCTTTTAGTCTCATTCACCTAAGTAGATTGCGGGTTACTAACAGCTTGGATGGAATGAAGGTTCAATTACGAATCAAATGAAAGAATCGACTGTAATTTATGAGATCTAATTGAAAGACTCAAAGTATAATGGGATTTGTTTCATTTTTTAATGAGCTTGACATAAAAAAACTATGCTTATAGTGACCTATTTCATTTTCTAACGAGGTTGGCATAGTAAAAGAACTATCCTCATGACACCGTGTTTCATTTTTTTAAGGAGCTTGACAAAAGAAAATGAATTTCATACTGAGAGACTTTGTTTCATTTTTTTTAAGGAGCTTGATACAAGACAGACATTTCTCCAAACACCCGATCATGACCTATAAGAGGTCATGGCTTCCAAGAGGTTCTCATCGAGATGAGAGAACAACACTCTCATGAATTAGGGGTCCAATCACTAGAGATATGACACATAATATCATTGACGCATCATCAGCCCGGATGTGAGCATGGAACAGTGGCGACATAATTGACCTCGTGGTGGGGAATATACCACTTGCATGTAAGTACCATTTAGGATGATGGTTAACTCGAGCCAAATTAGGACCAATGAACGATAAATGATTGATGGTCACAATTTCTTCCTTCATGTGACACATCATACAAAAGAGAGAAGCAACTAAAGAGCTCCTGTGACATAAGTATAGTCACACCCAAGGAGTAAGTTAAAGTCCACAGGGCCTTGGAAACCATCATATCTATATAGACAATCTTCCCTCCTGAGTAATAGGAAACCTAGGAAGGATCCCCTAACTGATTAATTATTACTAAACGTTAATGTATTCACAGAGTAACAGCACAATCCTAGCGAAGAAACGAAATCTGCCAAGTATTTGAGGAAAAAATACTAACATATGCGCCTTCATCTATTATTTTTCTCGGCATGATCACATTATAGAAGCAGCGGTAATCTCAAAGGGCACTAAGAAGGAAGACGATATCCGTCACAAATCCAATTAAAGAAGCACCATAATACTTGGAGGGGTCATGTAGAACAGGAGAACAACCCCTCGTGTTACAGGGAATGGGAGGACTATCCCATACTGCACAGCAGGAGGACGTATTTCAAATCTTAGGGAATCCTAAGAAAAAAAAGAACTAGTGGTGTGGGGCTCACTCTCTACGGGAAAAATCACGATCAATCGAAGGTGAAATCATGTCGATTGTTTTATTTACCAATGGTTGGTCTGAACGGACTCATGGGATTCACTTTCATAGAGATTGCTTTTAGACAAAGATGAATTTCTGATCAATCACTTGATCAACCACGAGATCAAGGGAAAGCTTGATATAAACTAGTCGGAAGATAGGTCGAGAAGTCATAGGTTATCCAACACTTCAGAGGCTTCATCCATATACAGGACAAGGCAGCAGGATGATTCCATTCACATAACCTACAGGAAATTTGAATCTTTTCCCTTTTTTCCCATGGGCCTTAGTATCACTAGTTAAGGGTTTTGCTGCAACATGATCTCTACAGGCCGATGACAAGGGTCGATTCGAGTTAGTAGACCATATTTCAACATCCTGAATAGTGCAGACAATCTCTAAGAAGGTGGTCACATTTAAATAAATTTCAGGGAATTTTGACTTTATGGGAGCTGATTGGAAAGGTTTTCAACATCATTTACATTAGTAGTAATGGTCACTTGGTTGCCTTACTTATTTTTCTTCTTCTTCCTCTTCTTAGCTTCCTAGTTACTAGAATCAGACTTCACCAGGCTAAAGAGGAAGAATGGGGTGAAGAAACGAGTGAAGAAGGTGAGGGTCAACTTAGGATCAACATGAGGTTGAAACTATTCAGTGAGAGGCGAACTTGAGTATAGAAACAACTTGGACATTTGGAACCATGGGGTTTTAAAATAACCAAATTGGCAAACCAACGTAATCCTAAGAGGGACAATGTTGCCATATAGAGCACCAACATTTCCAAAAAGAATGAAAAGGACTAGGACTCCCATCGCAGGATTTACTTGGTAAACTCAGGAACTTTTTACTGTCTCAACCCAAAATCACTGCGAGTTAGCACGGTAAGATGTTATTTTGCAAGCAGCAATTTTAGAAATTAAACAAAAATAAATCAAAAGGTGAAATAGGTACAAAGGATATTAGGTATGTGTTAACTGCAATATACACCTTTAGAAAATAAATTTACCAAGGACTTAACGCATGGCAACTAATCTCCCCAAATGATGTTCAGGTATCATGCCTACAAGGTGGTTGACTCGGTTACCTCATAGCATGGTTTGCAAACTAGTGGGGGTCTCCCAATATATACTTGGATGAGTCGTGGGAGTCCAGTCGTAGTATTGTTGTTCTAATGTGTAACCGCATGATGAGAGCATCCCCCTATGCTTTTCATACATGGAGCATAGTCTCATAAACTCCCATATGTGGGAAGGTATCAACTACAAAAGTGTAATCAGATTGTTATTGACAACCATTATAAGCTACTCAGATGTCGGAACATGTCTCTAGCTAGACCTTCTAAATGTTTTCATTAATTTCAAATGCTCCTTAAGTTTAATTGGATATATTTTTCAAGTTGATCATCAATTAAGTCTCAGCTTTAAGGCTCAATATCGATGTCATCTAAACTATAATGAAGCTAAATGCTAAAAGAGATTCTATCCGTTTCGATGAATTCTAAACTAATGAGGGAAGAAAGCAAAAACAGAGTGTAAGTAATGCAACAAACAATGACACCCCCTAAAGCTAGTTCAAAACTACTAAAATGTTGCTTTTAAAGATCGAATTCACTTTCACCATTCCCTAAAATGCAAACTTATTGAAAAAATATTTTCTCTTTCACTAAGATGCATAACAATTTTTTTGTTTCTCTTTTACTTTGAAAAGTCAATGAAAATTCAATTTAGTGAACGAAAGTAAAATCAACCAACCAAACAAAGAAATGCAAAAGAATCCTTTTTCACTTTTATTTCATCTAATGGAAAAACAAAGTATCACTTTCAAAAAATGCATGAATGAAAATCATTTTCACTCTTTTTTAAAATGAACAAACCAAATAAAAACTTAATATGAAAATCACTTTCAATTTACTTTCTTTTGAATTCGGAACTAAATAAGACATTCCCTTCCAAAACTTGCGAAACAAAGAATCGCTATCTTATGTTTGACACTTAATTGAAGGTGATATCTATGCGGTGATGACCAACGCAAATTTAAAAAACTTCAAAACAAGCCAAAAGCGATGTGTGACGGTGTTCGAACTCAATGGAATATAACTCAAATAATATCCCATGAACTTTCTAATGATAAACACAAGTGACAAGCGAAGAGAAATGACTAGAAAACCTAGGGAGAGTGCTTAACCTTTCACTCTAACCACAAGCAACTCAAAGAGACACAACCAACCATTCAAAACAGGGACAAACAAACCAAATACAATGGAAAGAGGTCAGTCACGAGACTTGATAAACTTTCTGTGGGTCAAGACACATTGAAAGATAGGGGGAGAACCTAAATTTTTCCCAGCCTTGGGATCAACACGTATGTGATCAAACAATATTGAAAGGTGAATCAATGCGAATGTCTGTATACAAACAACCCACACGGTGATACCAAGGGTAGAAAACAGACATGAGTGCTAAAAAGCGAGCGAAAAATAAAAAACGATTTCACACCAAAACCCGTACTCGACACCCTGTGAAATAACTATAAAATTTGCATACGATCTATAGAAGCCTGCGAGTTAGATCTCGATGATCATCAAAGTGATCCTGAAAGGAAGGCAAAGAGGCTAAAGCTCCCTCAATGGAGTCGCTATCATTCCAGCGAAGATAAATCCATCTCGTAGACAAAGGCGATCTCTCTAGCCCTAGAGTGGGTCTAGAACCTGTGAGACTTTCTAATGCAATCTTCATTAGCTAATATTCAAAATGAGACACGGAGATAGTATAGCATCTTTTTCTTTCGATGCTATGCTTGAACGCTTTGATGGTGGCCTTGATCCATGATCCCTCGCAGCGCGTTCTCACTAATAGTGGCGCACGCATTTATCACGCAGAGATCAAGAGGCAACAATAAATGAAATCCAATACATAATATTCATGAACATCAAATATATAACATATCAAGAAACATTAGACATATGCGCAAATGATTAGAAAAATATAGAAATAAAACATTAAATCTTTTTATTAATGAAAATAAATGAGAGATCTTTCACAACCGTGCTTGATGTCGCAGGCCTCCCTTTGAGTACTGATGTCCCAGTCTTTCCGCGAAGCTCTATCAAAGCACTCTTTTCTCCCGGACAGCTTAGGCGTTATCGCCATACTGCAGGCATGACGAGCGAAACGAATGATCGCAGAAGCCCAACAATGACCAGACCACAGCGCAGAAGGATGGGGACTCACTTGGCGCAGAAAGGGAGAAGAGGTACAGGAGCCATGAAAGTGATGAAGGAAGCCAAATGTGCAGGGATAAACCCCCATTGATAAGATCAAAGCTCTAAAATCAAAGAGCTCAACCCTACTCCACACCACCAAATAAATACTAACTGCGCTACGGATCTTCTAGAGGTGCAAAGCGTCTCCTCCATTTTGAGAAATACCCGCGAAAGGGATCCAAGCGTGTGTTTTCCAGGTGCGAAAGTGCGGACGGTGCCAGGCAGACGCACTGCCATCAACGGCACGCGCAGGCCACCAGAGAAGCGACGCGACCAAAAATATTTAAGTTTTTTACCAAGTTTCTCCGCTGATTCCTTTCTAGGCGGCTTTCTTTGATTCTTTCAAAGCGGATAATCTTTGTACGTATTTTTTCCCGAGGTGGATACGCGCTCGGACCTCATAATAGGGCAGCTTCACGATCGAGAGAGAGAGAGAGCGAAGCCGTAGTGACACACTTGCGTACGTATAAACCCTAAAATAAACATGGCTCGACCATGGTTGATTTTCAGCATATCAGACAATCCTTGTCACAAAGGCAACGTTGGACCAATTGGTGGTTAATCGCATGCTTTACCACGATCTCATTTTCAGATGAGAATAATCTTTTGCCGCCATGTGATGGTGGACGCATCGTTGATTGCATTGAGACAATCTTTGTTTGCGTCGTGAAAGCAATTTGTATCTCTGGTTGACCAGCGACTGACCATGCTGACAGTCGGTCGCATGTTTGACCATGATCGCCATGGACTGACCATGGTTTACCAGCGACTGATATTATAACCCAAGCTGAATAATGAAAACCCAAGGAAGTTAGCACTAAAAACCAAAGGGATTATGAAATCTGAAATGGAACAATATAAACCCAAGGTATATAAACCTAATATAAAGACTATGAAACTAAATAAACATGGTTGAACATGGTTGTTCCTTTATTGAAAAGTGCATTATGTACCAGTGCGATGTTGGACCGCGATGTCGACGCCTGTTGTTGAACCCTTTGGTATTAATAAACCCAGCAGGATTAATACTAAAACCCCAAGGGATTATTAGCCCGAGGGAATAAAGACATAGAAGCCAAAGGATGAATATTACTAAACCCAGAAAATGTACATTGCTGGCACGGTTGATTTTCATATTGAGACGAGTACTGCTAAGAATGTGACGTTTGGACCATGGTTGACCATCACTGATTTTCAGCATCAAGAGAAATATTTGGTCACGAACACGGTGTTTGGACGTGGTTGATTTTCATATTTAGACCACCTTTGTCACGATCGCGATGTTGGACCCTTGGTTTTTTCATATTTAGACGGTATTTTGTCGCCAGTCGCTGACGTTGGACCAGGGTTGAGCATGAATGCTTTTGGCAAACATGCTTTACCATGATTGCTCATGGTCGACCGAAAGGCCGACCATGGTTTGAGCCATGGTTGACCAGCGGATTGAGATTATGAACCCAAAGGAAGAAGAAATAACCCATGTGATTAATACTATAAAACCAAGCGGATTATAAACCCAAGGGAATAATATTAAACCCTAGGAATATTAACGCTTAGATTACGAAACCTGAGGAATACAGATTAAACCTAGGAATGTTAATTAATTAATAATTGGTTAATTAATATTAATTAATTTTAAATATTGGTTAATGGGGTATTTATAATTGGTTAGACTCAATAATAATTAATTAAATTCTAATTTAATTAATAATATATATTAATCAATAAAACCCAAGGGAATGATTAAAACCCATGAGTTAAGAACTGCGCCAATAACATTAAACCCAAGGAAATTGAATATTATAAATCCAAGGTATAGACGCGAAGATAAATATTATAAACCCTAAAATAAACATGGTTTGACTTCGCAGGTTGCAGTTATTTCCTTATATCGAGACAAATTCCTATGTCACTATTAAGCGATGTTGGACCACGGTTAACCATGATTCAGCTTTACATATCGAGGAAACATTTGTCACAATGCGACTGTGGACCATGCTGATTTTTATATTGAGACAATATTTGTCATCAATGTGTCGTTGGACCATGGTTGACCATGTTTTATATTATGAAACTCAAGGTATATAAAACTAATATAAATACTATAAAACCCTTAAATAAACATGGTTTGAACATGCGCTGATTTTCATGCGAGACACCTTTGTCATGAACAAAGCGACAAATTGACCTATGTACTTGACCATTTGGTTGAACTTAGATTAATAAATCCCAAGTGATAAGTACTAAAACCACATGTGGATTACAGAACCCAAAGGGAATTAATATTATAAACCCACAGGTATACAAACCTTAAGATAAATGTTACAAATCGAAAACATAAACATTTTTGACCAAGACTGATTTTAGCGATTGAGGGCAAATCCTTGCTAGAAAGCTATGTTGGACCATGGTATGATACAATGCATTTACGTCAATGATTAGTATCATATGAACAATCTCGTCACGTGATGCGGCGTTGCGACCATGCTGATTTTTATATTCACTTTTTGTCACAATGCGATGTTGGAACACTGAAGCTGACCACAACGATTTTATGGTAACAGAAGTCTGACCATGATTGCCTCGCTGCACCATAGAAGGAGATTATAAATTCAAAGTGATTAACACTATAAACCCAATTGATTATGCACGAGGGAATAACAGATAAACATAGGAATATTAATTAATTAATAATTGGTTAATAAATATTAATTAATTAAATAAACTATTAATCAATAAAGATTAATTTAATTAATAATAAATATTAATTAATTAATGTGTGATTGAACACACCCCGCAGGATTGAATACTGAAAACTCAATTATTATGGGTGAATAATAATGATAATATTATTATTAATATTAATATTAATAATGAGCAATGGTTGGATGATAATAAAACCAAAGGATTAATGCACCCAAGAGAAACTTCGAAGATAAAAGTCGATCACTGATGGTACTTGAGCTCCGTCAGATATATAGTTCCTAAGACATCGATTATTTGTATGGTATTAACAAGTGGCCTTCCTCTAGCCGGATAGCTGTTTCAAGCTTTTGGTCGAAATTTTTACACAACCTATTGACGTTGCAAACAAGAAACGACTAGCGCATTTCGGAAACATCATTCCTCGATCTCAGTGAAAATAATCACCAACTAGGTGGCCCAACACGAGGCTATTTTTAGGTGTGTGTCTATTTTAAGACATGTTGAGAAAAATCCATTTTTAGCGGAGGCCTGGTTCCCAGACGATTGCGACTCTATTTTTATATGAGCTCTATTTTTAGTATGCGCAGATAGAAGTCTATTTATAATAGCCTATCCTAAGAAATAAGAATGCGCGTCGAGCTATTATTAGCCCTTTGATAACAATGAGGCAATAAATAGTAACTCATTTCTCTTGGAGCACTTTATTTTAGTGAACAAATGTGGCAAACCATTTGACTGAGAACACAATTTCCTAGGTGAGGTGGTGACTCATGCATGCTGAGGACTTAGTTACAATTGACGGTGGCAAGTTGCACGAGTTGGAAGAGTAGTTATGTGAGTTGTTATTTAGCTGCTCCGCTCGGTAAGTTAAACGCAATTTTTCTAGTTGTGGCCAACATACACGAGTGATAGAAGGAGCGAATTAATTATTTAATTATATCCTACAAGTATATTCATTGCACAGGCGAAGAAATGAACAACGGAGTCAGCTGCTTGCATGTTAGATCCGGTGGAGACTAGTGGAGAGTGCAGTGAAAGGTGTGATGAGACTTATGAGTTGTGACCATAGTGAGATTCAATCGCATCCACACAAACATTGGAGATGCTTATGGGTAATGCACGCCAGGTACAGGTAAGGTTGAATTCTGTCTCAAAGGTTCTTCTTCAACGATGCATTGCGCGAGTGGAGGCAGCCTATTCGGGAGGCAAGAAATTGGTGCATAGACATACACTCTACATGACGGTGTGTGACCCTTGTTCATATTGCTCTCGAGAGCTCTATGAGCTTAGCTGTATGATATTGTTACGTGTTCCACTGATATACATAATATGTGATAGTTGATTTTAGCTTTAATATTTCCCGATTAGAAACATCTCGTAATGTACGATTTATTTTGCTTCATATGTGTTTTGCAATTTGGCGATTTAATTTCCCTGAAATTAAGTGGAAGGATTACGTATTTAACATAATATTAATTTGTATAGATACGGGAAAATCCGGAAATACATTATTTTTTTACAATTTCTACACCGTGATCGGAGTAGTGTTAATCAACACTTTGGAGATTGCACATGAAAGTGAGTTGAGTTTTGGTGCTAGAGGAACAACTGGAAATTCAATGGCACTTTCTTCGGTGCGACACTGAGGCATACACTGCAGCGATTTCACCTGGTTTGTGTGTCAGAGAATGAACTTTGAGAGGTAGCCTCTAACTACACAGCATGTGGATAGGACGGGATGGAGGAGCGGTGCTTGAAAGATAATGCTTTGCAGGAGTTCATTCGATAGCGGTGTTCCTAAGTCCACTGTCGACGGATCTTTGCCGCACTTTGATGTATGGAAAAGAGTAGTGGGAGGATCGAGGATATCCGCGTTGGAAGGTGTGAAAGACCATATTGCGTCAAGCCTTCATGGGAAATCCACTCCATTTGCAACATGGAAAGGCTTTGCAGACAGATCTTTTTCCAAACGCAGCGGCGACCATAGGAAATTGGCACTGAAGGATGCAAACTGCGAAAAATCAAGACGGAGAAGAACAACACTATGTCCAGTATACCTGACAAAAGTTTTTTCCAATGGAGGGATGAGCTTGGGAGGTGTAGGAGTCGTGTGTTGCGTATGACAGGGATTTGGTGAGCTCGAGCTCTCCTCGGCTCGAAGGAGCGCACAACCATAGTAGATTCTACCAACGGATGGGAAAAATTGCTAAGACTGGAGAGCCACTTTGGTCGGATCTTCAGTGCGGAGGAGATAGAGGGGAAACCATGAGAGATGGCTCATCAGCGAAGCATGATGATCAGAGGGTCATGCAGTTTGTACTGCGGAGTGAAGAACAATAAAGAAGAAATTCCATCTCTGGGATCTCAGGCTCTGAGAGACGTGGCAAGGAGCACAACATGCTCCAAAGTGAAGTGGTTTTACCTGTCAGCTGGACATATTGCCGAGAAACTGTCCACAGCAGAGAGAAGAACAAGATGGCGCGGAGCTTGTAGCTAGTGAGGCCCTTGCCTTGCTTTTGGAAAGCAGGCTGATCGTGATTGCATGCATGCAGTCACAGTGCACTGGGATCAAGGTGAGTACTTTTGATAGCGGTGCTTCCTTTCACATGATGGGATGATGAGAAATTGTTCGGAGACTTGAGGAGAAAGATCTTCTAGATGCAATGTTGAGTTGGGTGAGCGATGGACGAGACGGCGCGACGGGGTGGTACACCAATACCTTTCAGAGAACTCGAATGTAAACTCTTTCTGCACATGTTGTGAATGCTGAGTTTAAGGAAGAATTTAATCTCGGTCCTTGAAGGTTAGAGGAGAGAGGCTATGATGTTGTCTCTTAGTGAAGGAAAATTCTTTCCGTGACAGCAAAAACGACAAAGGCAAGACAAGAAGGGCTGGGATTCAGTGAAGAATCTCCTCACCCGGACTGGAAGTAGATGACGCTCGCAGGCTTCCCACTGCGGTAGGAAGTAAGCGAGAGAAGACATGCAATCGAAGCTTTTGCTGAGGGGAGCGGGATCTGCAGGCAGAATGCAGAGTGAACTCGCAGGGAGTAGCTGGCAACCCGCAGATGAGGATCATGGAATTAGGAGGAACAACCACTCCACGGAGAGGTGTTCCAGCCGATGGGTAGGAGTGCATGCGGCTGCTTATACCATCGAGGTGGGAGGATAGGAGGCGACATGCATGCACGTAACCCCAAGAAGAGATTCAGCAGGATTCATTGAGATTGTGTGGATCTCATGAATTGAACCTAGACACGAGGCGCATAGAGGAAGCACGGTAGCACGACTCAGCTGGACTGATGCGGTTATACTGCAAAGTGACGATTGGGATACCTGGAGTCGCGGACAAGAGTTGGATGAAGTGTAGAGTGCATGGTGCTTGTAGAGTTCCAGCAACACGGTGGTTCTTGAGAACCTTCGATGCGATAGCCAAGCATAAAGTCAAAAGACTTTTGATGAGAAAGTGTGCATTAGGCAGTTACTGGATGGTTTGGAGGCTATTCACTTTCGGAAGTGGTACATGCAAGGCAGCGCAGAAACGTGATGCAAAGGGAGCAGCGGCGCATGAGATACGTGTCCTCTCTTGCTGTGAAGAGGAAGTATTGAATGTTGCAACGTAGCAGGATTAGTGGCATCCGCGAAACATCACATTTCCTTGATCTTAGTAGAAAATAATCACCTAAACTAGGTAGGGCCCACATAGGCTATTTTTAGAGTGTATATCTATTTTTAGACATGTTGAGAAAATCATGCTTTATAAGCAGGAGCCGACTCTAGATGATTGAGCAAAAATCTATTTTTATGGTGGTATGGGCGTAAGTCTATTTGTAGATCGGCTTGTCTGGTAATTAGAGCGCATGTCGATTATTATTAGCCCTTGTAATAACACCGACAATAAATAGTAACTTATTCTCTTGGAGCATTTTATTTCGGTGAACAGAGGTAAGCATCTGAGTTAATTGAAGGAATTTGAGAATTCGAGTGTGCTTTGCGACTCGCGCATGGGAGGACCTAGTTAAAGCGGTTGTGGCAAGTTGTAACAAAGTTGGAAGAGGAGATATGTGGTTGTTATTGTAGTTTAACACGGAGTTTAGTGAGTTAAACTCGGTGATCCAACTAAGTTAGTAACTCGAACATAAACTAGTGATAGATGAGTGAATTAATTATTTAATTAATCCACAAGTGGTCTCTTACTTGCAACTAAAGAAACACAATAGTTAACTACTTCCGCATGTTAGATCCAGGTGGAGACCTAGTGGATCTAGACAGGTGAAAGGGTGATGATACGACTGTCGGTTGTGACTGTAGAGGATGAAATTCAATGCATCCACACACATCGGAGATGCCTTTGAAGTATCATAGTTTCAAGGCAAGCAGCTGACAAACTCGCTTTAGGGTTCTTCTTCAAAGCAAGGATTACACGAGGAGGCAAGAGTTGTCGAAGGAGGCAAGAAAGGTGGGTGCAGGATCTGCAAGAACACTACGCATGACAAAGTGTGTGACGATTGTATATTGTACTAAGAGCTCTATGAGTTGAGCTTTGCAGGAGATTTGTTACATGCTCCATCGAGTATGCATAATATACGATATTTGAGGGTTTTAGCTTTACTACTTTCCCGATAAAACATCTTGTTATGTGCTTTATCATATATTTTGCTTCATATGTGTTTTACTCATTGGCGCTTTAATTTAACAGAATTAAGTGGAAGGATTTTTGTATTTAACATAAGATTAAATGGACCGGGAGAATGCGGGAAATACATGATTGTGTTTATAAATTTCTACACAAACCGATCTCACCAAAACTCATAGAAATAATAGACTCAATGACTTAGAAAATATCCTATTCGAGGAAACCTCCTTTACATTACAGGAAATGAAAAAATCTTGGACGATTCTAAATGACCTCCTTTATATATACTGAGAGAGTCAAGGTAAGCCATCATATAATCGTAGCCACATAATAATTATAATGTGAGGGCACACCAATAACAATAATGGGTTTCTGGGGCACACTAATATGTCTCCTATGAGAGGACTATGGGCACAAATAACAATAAGTGCATTAATAATAACTTTGTTAGTGTGCTTCTGTTTTGCACAAATGTGCGAAATCACACCAACCAAAGAGTGATTTTTCCCTCCTAAGCTCAGCTGCTCATAGGAAGAAAATAGATGAGTCAAGCCAGCTAGTGGAACATGCGCTCAAACATAAACATACTAGATAGAGAAATATCATGCATATTCAAACACAAAATGAAAGTAAAACTCAAAACAAATAACACAAAATCTCTAAATAGAGTCGAGATAAATTCACAATCCAAACCGACGATACGCTTTATGCTCTTGAAAAGAGTCTTGGTAGGAAATGAGGATGAAACTTTAACCCACTTTCCAGAGGGCCCTTAGAACTATGGGTTCTCAAGTCCCCATTCAAGGATGTAAGCTTTACTTTTCCGTTAGCCACATGGCAAGTCTCCTCTCTCTACTATGGTGGACTCGAGTCGTTGGATGGCCAACAAGCTAGTCTCTATCTCTGCTGCTCCCGGATCACACACGTTAGTATTGCTTGGGAAATGGCCAGCATAAAAATGTGCTCTCATGTTGTTCATATCTTGGTGGCCTTTTATAGGAGAATTCAAATCCTCCTTCCCTCTCTTGGTACATTATGGACAGTGACCTCAGGAGAGGATGGTGATTCCATTTGTGTGCCATGCATTTATTCTCACTGTGTGCTCCCATGCCTAAAGTCACAAGGAGGCATTGGGTGGCGGCCCTTAAGCGGGCTCAAAGTCATTGGAATCAAGGTCACTAGAAAGTGTGCTGCCTTGTATGGTCTGAAAAGTGACTTCCACTGCTTCGGGATTGCACGCTTTTTGAGAAAAGGCATGAAAAGGCGCGTTTATTGAAGAATTATGTGCGCAAAGGCCACGACTGTTGTTCTTTGTACGCAATTTTGATTTTTCCTTTAATCTTTACATTTTTACCTTTCTGTGATTTTAATTGTCTTTAACAGAATTCTTCTGCCTTATATTGAATAATGTCACCTTTTCTGTACAATGAAGACAATAAATTGCCTAATGTGAGGTTAGGAAGAACTATATAGCCAAAATACATTATAGTTTCTTTTCTTCGTATACCGTGTGTAGAGAGAGAGAGAGAGATCTCTCAGCGTGTCTGTAATGGGACACCTCGCATCCGGTCGAAGAGCCACCGCGTCCTCGGGATCCCCTCGTAAGTAATGGTATAATACAATACATTCAAATTTTCTACGCAGGCGGGCATGTCCCATGCTCGTGATGCTTGCATAGTTAAACAAATCTATTTGACAAATACAAATTGCCCAGGTCACCATTAGTAGTGATCTGCTGTTGATGATGACAATCACAATGCCCCCCAGGGGTGTTTTTCTTTGAAAATAGGTAGAAAGTGGTACCTATATTGCCGTGTAGTCTGGTATGGCATATAAATTCATCGTATGCATGTATCATTAAGACCTTCCCGTAATCATTGGAAGAGGTGCGAGAAGGTACTGGTCTTCTTCGAATTTTTTTTTTATCAAAGTGTAATGGTTGTAAGGCATGGATACCACATTGAGAGCATGAAAGCTTGTGTTATAGTCAATTTTGTGAGGATGATGACATCTTGGAAGATGCGAACCCACAGCAACCGAGGATGCCTTTTTGGGAGGAGGGTGATCCAAGGTACCGTCTATTTTGAAAAATAGTGTTGATGTCACGGTAAAGAAGTCTCAACCGGGTCAAGGGGTCATCGATATGGAGGATCAAGATCCTGGGATGTGATGGGTTTAAGATAGGCATGATGCAGGGTCCGAAATTGATGATGGGGATTCAAAAGTTCCAAGGTCAAAGAAAAAGTAGCCCAGATAAACAATATTTATGGGAAATCCATGGAGTTGGTAGGACATCCAGTGGGTATATATTGCTGGTGAGTGTCATGGTGGTTTATGCGTGAGGGTGGTATATCCACCAAGGTGACTAGGGATTTATCCATGGGAGAAACAGTGATGGGTGGGTGGGTATATAATGCACCGTTTGTGGTCTTTACACTTACCAAAAGAATAAAATAATGTCAGTTTCATAGCAAAATATAGAGACGGTGACCCAAAGACAGGCAAGTGTTTGCCTGTTTCAATGATGGGAGGAAGGTGTTTTGGCCGAGGGTGGGGCCCCATTGGTTGGTTCATGTGTGAGGTCAGAGTGAAGTAGATGAAAAAGTATCGCAGTATAAGCAGGCCGAGGAGGTAAGGAAGCAAATGCGAGGCACCAGTAGTGCGCTTGATCTTCGAGGCACAACCGCCTATCTAGGAAAGAGGTTTTATTTACATGGCAAAATCCCTGACTTGGTGGTGAATATGACCCGAAATGGGCATGAGGTATTCTCTCTAACTAAGGGTGGTATGGCCATGGTGTCACTATTGTTGTGACATATGGTCTAATGCAGACAAGCGCCACAGGGGGGGAGTCTCTACCGATCAACGAGGATGCTTGGTCGGTGTGCGTAGTATGATAAACATGGTCGTAACATGGGGAACCTATGGAGATTTCCCCGATGGAGAAATGATGCGCCGTATATGCGCAGCCTTTTCCGGGACCCCCATCATGTCGGGGGCAGACGATAATCATGTATAAAATTTTATACGGAGCCGTGGATGGTTTTCACATTACCCACAAAATGACCACCGAAGTGAAAGCATCTTATTTATCCAAATATTATTGAAATACATGTGCTTTAAAATAGCAAGACCGTAGAGGGTATACTTTCCTGGTGGTTTTAAAAATTATTTTTTGTGGTGCAATGTGGCACCACCTTTGGGAATTATGTAGTGCCGATCATTGTTGCTACTTTCTGCCTGGTGATTGGCCTTTCCAGCTTCGTTATGGTCCTCCAAATTTTCTCGAAAGGGTGACATATAGTATAAATATGGCTCAATTCAATTCATTTGTGTCCTTGAGTATCAAGAGGTTAGAGGTCACGGAAAGAAGCTTGCCTATGTCAGCTCTGTTAATCAGGGATTGAAGCATTTTATGGCTAGGTAACCCATGATGTCCGTATTTTAAATTTTTCGCCTTTGTAGGCGTTAGGACCGTACAAATACCCAATAAATGACATAATTGTTTTACCCTTGACGGTGTGCAACGTGTATTGGTGTTTTCAGACAAACATAAGTTTTTGCATGCCTTATGCGCACTTTTCCCAGATTCGGCACACCTTTCACATGCCCCAGGCGCGTCAGCACTTTCCTCGGCGTTTTTTTCCTATGTATAGCGCGTAGAGTCGAGGTGGCAAATTTTAACTAAAACTTTTGAAATTTTCCAGTGCTTTTGGTAAGATATGTGCCTTTTTGATGACGTGACGTTGCGGAGGAGCCGGATTATTTTCAGGATCAACACCGCCAGTCATTATGTTAAAACTTAACAGTTTGTGCATGGCCCCTCCTAAAATTTGAGAATGACCTCTTTCTGGTCATTGTGATTGACTGCATCACCCAATCCTGCATGGGAAAACACTGGTGTGTTTGTACTTTATTGCAGCACTACCATCTGCCCCTGTGATTTATTATCTACTTTGCATCTGCCATTTCTCAAGGGTAGCACTAAGATTCACTTCTCCTTTTGGAGGATTGGATAGTTCCAGGCATGTAACTATGGTGGGGCTAATCTTTACTTAGGGTGACATTTCACACATGAGATTTGCCTTGAATAAGCTGTTTATCACATAATGGCAGGTCATTTTTTGCTCCACATCGAGCACCTGGGTTCAGGCTGGTGTCCACAAGTCAGGCTTAATTTTTCACTGCCCATTTATGCTGTGACAAGGCCGCAAATTTACAAGGTCTAGGATGACTGTGCTGTTTCCTGCCATGCTGAAGTATGTTACAACATTATGTACCAGTGGGTGGTGTCATTGAGATCTGGCGGGTGGTGGTGCTCTCATGAAGGAGCCAGCCAGCAGGAGGAGGAGGTGCTCCTGTGATACTCAGGAGGTAGGGGTGAATGGGAGCACTTAATGCCACCATGGGAGTTTGTTCAAGGCCATCTCATGGGGAGGTTATTACCATTCCTGCAGCATGGACCAGGGATCTGGGAGGGATGGGTCTTTCCCACACTATGTTTGGGGCCATAGTTGTGCTTACATTTATTTATATTTGTATATGTGTGTATTATTATGACACTGCAGTTTTATTACTCTTGCGATGTCGTGTCAGGTCGCCTGCGTTTCCTGCATGGTTGGGCATGATTCCTATTCAACCACCCCGGGAGCTCGGGGTCAGAGGAGCCCGCATAGCTCACGGAGTACCTGCAGAGTTGGTCTGCAGAGGGAGAGCAGCAGCTGACAAGTGAGATTGTAATCTGCTGTGCCTTCAGGCTGGCGACGAGGCTGCAGGCTGCTGAGCCACCTGACAAAGGCAGCTGAGTGATGCCCGGGATTGAGTGGACCGTCGACCCAGGGGATGTCAATTTGCGCTCTTTAGATGACCAAGGATGTACATCTGGGAGAGATTACTGTCGAGAGGGGGCTATCGGGACCAGCCACGCTGTGGTAGACGCAGACAGACGCTCTGCCCCCGTAGTGGTACTGGTGAGCGAACAAAGGCCCAGGTGTTCGCATACGGAGCACCGCCTTAGGAAGTTTATTTTAGATACAGGGAAAAGCAACCCGTCATGAGGATGCTTCCCCTATTTTTGAAGACTTATATGCATTTTTTGGCTAACTGAAGGCCGCAGGACTATTTTTTGCACTTACTACATAAATTTTATATATATGAGAGATATTTTTTGCGGCTCTACATGGTGTGCCCTACGTTTTTTCTTATGGATTATGTTATGTTGATGGATACATGCTTTTCTATGCTTTTTTATGTAACATAGTTTGTATTCTGATGCATTCAAATGGAATATTATATATGTGATCAACCCGTTTGGTTTTGATTCCTTGGTACATGTATTCGTGTAATCTAGTCAAATTGTCTACTTAGTTTTTTTTCATTGTGCAATATTTTCTCAAATGACGTAATCTTTGTAGTCTCAAATGTTTAATAATCACTACACTACTATTCAGAATCTAGGTAGACATGCATATGGTGTATGCCCCGATGGAGGGTGTTCTTTGCAAGTCCTATATCACAAAGCCATATTCCTCAGCCTCGATCGCTCGCTGTTGCATCCGCTGCACACACATTGGTGTAGAGTGGTGATATCGTGGTGACGATAACCTAGGCAATCGCTACTAAACTTGTTCACATGACGTCCACCCAAGAATCCAAAGTAAGAGTCGTTTGGTAATCCATCAGACAATTCTAAGGCGATTTTGTAACAAGTCTTTTGGCTGCACGAAAGTGGTTGGTTGGGTATCAAGACTTTAGGGTATGGGGTTTTCTGTCTGCAGGGCAGAATTTCTTTATAAAGGCCATTGGATAGGCTACAAGGCATGTCCATCCTGTCACTAGATGTATGTCTCTTGAGGAGGCAATGTTTTATGATGTAGGGTCCTTTTCCAGCAAGACACAATCTTCCTAGCCCTAGGTTTCTTTGTGAAATCGAAAGGTAGATCAGCTCTCCTCAGGCATGAGTGGAGGGTTGATGTGTGGTCAAAAGATGGCGCACTGCTTCTGTGGCCTTGTTGTGTTACATCGACTTTACCTGGCCGTTGAAAGAGTTTTGTAGTTGTACTAGACGATGTTTCAGATGTTGCACGCTGAGGAGTTCAATGGAGAAGATGTAAATTTTGGATTCAAGTTCCCATGGGAGAACCACAGCCACCTATACCAAGGGAAGAGAGTGAAACCACAGAGTTTCCACAACAAGTAAGAGGGGCCCATAGGGTTATAATATATATAGCGTTCTGGTTTTATAAGTTGTCTACCATGTATCAGAATACAGTTTCCATGACTTAATACAGCCTTCACCCAGGACGCAGGGGCCCCACCTGTAAATTGGAGGGAAAGAAGGTTTGCCAAAAAACCCCTATAGTATCGCTTATTTTTACATAAGCCATTTTGTGTGGTGCCAAAGTCTCACCGAGAAAGGGAGGGTGTTAGAACGTGGTTTATGCACCAGAGGTCAAAGCCTATAGAGCTGCGTTCAATTACACTGACATATCATTATTATTATAGAACCCCATCATCCGTCTCTCCATATCCATGCACACAATATCATGTATACTTAGTAATGAATCATAGATATAGGAAAATAAGGCAATTATTGCAGCCATTCTTCTAATAAATAGATTAAGATCAACTACTAATGCAAAGATAAACACACACAAATACGCTTACTTTGTGAGTCTATGATAGAATTTGGTGCATACTATAATAGACTTGATCATGTAATATAAACACGTAACACCGTATTTGCGCAACCGAAATGACACAGTAGCATACATAAACAGAGACGCGTATCCAAGGATGGAGATTTCAAGAAATTCTTCCCTATCTATTAATCCTTCGGCCTCCCTTTAATACCAAAACCTAAAACTCTGTGTAACAACAAATGTGTCCGTTATTAGCAGATCGATAAATCTCTACGCACATAGCTATATATTTCTCCTTTTCCTAAAACTAAAATATCTACTAATCTACAATCAAAGATATCTTAATCCAAGTTTGTCTACAATCTAAAAATTAACTACTATACGTATTTTAGCTATTCATCCAATGGTCCAGAAATCATGGTTTTTCAGGATTTGGTCTACTCTTGACCCACGAGATAACAGTGGCTTGACCCACCTCAAACTCCCGTTAATTAAATATAATAAAAAAATATACAAAATGACCCGCCATAACTCGTAGGAGACCCCGTTTCCAACAAATTTCAATATCTTGTGACTCGTCCCGAGTCACTTGTAGGCACGGTTCACTCACTGTGGGTTACCGCCATGAGCCATTTGATCCGATACGCAGCGGAGCTCTGCTACCATTGATGGGAAATGTGGAGCATATCCTCCAGGCAGTAAGCCTTAATCAATGTCATCCACTTCTTGAACTGTAGGGACCAAGGTAATATTCTACTTTAGCAAGCAACTAATGGGCATATTAAATTTTGGTTTACACTTAGAAGATGAATAAATGTAGGAGACCCAGAGGACGGAATGCAAAATTAGTAGAAAAACCCTTCTCGTGAAAAAGGACTCACAGGCAGATGCAAGATTAATACCTCGTGTATCAAGGAGAAGGCTGGGACAAGGTCAAGTCGACCAAGTCAACAACGTAGGAAGGAGGAGTGGAGATCATCCAGATACAACGCAGCCGTGTTGGGAGGAAGATTCCTGGTAAATAGAAACTTCAATGAGTAAACAAGGAAAAGAGGTCACACATGCTAAAGGGAGGGCAAGGCAAACACAACACCATGGATGCTTATGATTTGATATTGGTCTAGAAGATCATTTTGTTTATGGAACCGCTAGTTGGATTGTTGTTGTTTAGCACAAAAGATTTCCGTTAGGAACTTTCCTCCTTCTTTAGAGGCTCTCGAAGTGAGTGTATTGATTTTCCAGCATCTAAAGCAGGCCAAGCATCCTCTTCCGGCCTACAATGTTATTTCCCGCAAAGAAGATAATATTGTGTTAAGGCAGGTGCCTAGGAGGTGAGGTTCACAACACCAACACTTGTTTTTCGCAGGGAGGCTCTCCTCCTTTGGAGAGACTGGTGAAGGAAGAATTTCTATAAATATCGTACATCATAGAACTTGTCAAAGTAATCCCAATATTCAACACAAATTTTCATGAACCCGCATAATTTACGTAATGTTGTGGTGTGGGTCAATCCCCTCAATCTTGAGCTTGTTTTTGCAGGCACAACTTTCTAAAGCTGGCATGATTCTCTCAGATGGTATTATTCAGCCGTATGTATTTATAGATCCAATTAGACTACATTTTAGATCCAGATCTGAGATTCTGACATTTTGCACTTGCATTTCTAGAACCCTCACAAATACTTATAATGTAAGTAGTTTATTCTCCAACTTTCCATGATCCATGTAATACACTCCATGTATGTTATTTCCATCATATTGCATCATAAACTCTGTAAAAATCTAAAATGTATGCTTCACAAATTCTGTATTAAGTCATTGATTTGGCCTTTTGAGCCATATCGAGACCGAGAGACCTATTTAACTTAGCTAGAGTGATTTTTTTTTGCTCCATTGGTATGTATCCATATATAGTAATATAAGTGCCCCCACTATTATTTTTCTCCTCGTTATTACAAATATCAGAATAATGTTTTTGTATTTATTTTTCCGTTTTCCTCAACTTCTTGGATCTGTAACGGCGATAAGGTCGTTGTAGTTTGAATGATGGCTATGTGTTTACACATCATATATATATTAATTATTGAAAATCCACCAAGGTTTTTACATAAAGATTGTATTCCAACTTTGGAACATCTCATGTTCTTATTGTAGCAATTCTCTTGGGATATTACAATGGTATCAAAGCATGATCTTTGGCTCACCTCGTGAGTTCTAGCTATCGAAGGAGAAATATCAAATTCAGGAGAGGATGAGTTTACTCTCATCACTTCTGGGACGAGAAAGAACCCTCCAAGAGGCTAAGCAGAATAATGAGAAAAGATGCCAAGAAACTCTTGCAGAGAAGTCAGAAGAGGAAGAACCATGCACTCTCTCATTCTCATGAATAAGTAGAGAATGTGAAGTATGAAGGCAACGAGATCATCTACTCCCAATTGAATACCTCAATGACTACAAGTCTCAAATCCTAGAGCCTTCAAGGATATTCTAGCCTTCCCACAGCTCATTCAATCCGAAGGAAGAGAGGGGAGACCCCATATATAAGGGAGGAATAAAGGGAAGGTTTCTATTGTCCATTTTCGATGGGACAACTACAAAAAGGCTGACACAGATTTGAAGCATTCTTCCATTTATATCCCAGTGGTATAAAGAGAAGCAAAGAGAGACTGCGAGTCACCAATTAAGGGAAAGCAACTACTTGGTGGTTCACCACATAAGTCATGCAAGAGTACTCACTTTGCAGATTTAACTAAGTGACTGAGATTTGATGAAGAACAATCGTGAGAGGGAGGAGCCCTCATCACCCCCTGAGAGATTTGGTATCAGCAGTCACAACCTCGGAGGAGCAGCTCAATGTTAGTTGGGCAGCCAAATACAGAAGAAAGAACTCAAGAACTCCCGCAACATGCAAGGTGTTCCCAAAGCCCATCAAGGTATGATTGAATTTCATCTTCTAATTGCTGCACAAATATTTAAGAGATTGTGGAAATATGTCGTTGTACAATTCTTAGATCATCACTTACTACTAATTAGGAGTGAAGAAGATTGCAGACCGTGTTTTCCTATTATTAAAATAAAAGAATAAAAGGAGGACCCATTCCTCATGGGAACATTAAGATGCCGCCCATTCAGAAGCCTATGGAGAAAGATATGTCAGTGGTGGTGAGATTCTGAGATGAGAAAAATTTTCCTCTCAAGATGACACTCTTCAATGAGCATGCCATAGCTCAAAGAGAGACTTCTACTATGTTAGATTCAAGACTTGGCTGGTTTTGGGAAGGCCAAGGGCGGGGAGGAGGTGTCATCAAGAGATCCTCATTGGAAAGTTACTTCAAAGATTTCATGAAGTGCAAGATCTTTAAAATATTTGAAGAGGTTAAGGTCCTACCATGTAGGAAATGCAAGTATTTGCAGAAGGAGATCCATCATCCGCACTGGGATGAGTGGATATAAGATGGAGCAAGAGGGCTTCACAAACCTTGCATCTATGATACATTCCAACAAGAAGCATGGTTGTACTGTTGCTTTTGGGTGAGCATGGCCACTACTCAAAGTTTCTATTTTCTTTTATCTCCATGTCTTAAGTCCAATTAGGATGCACAGCAGAAGCATACAATATGTGGCTACTAAGCAGAGAGTTGGACAATATATGTCAAATCTTATGTCCATATATTTTCATTGTTTGAGGTATAATTTTATGTGTCATGTATAATGGTGGATTAAATACCTCATATGTACCTTGGATTTAGATAGTGATAACTTCCACATGATGTATAAGGGAGAGTCGGTTCACTATGTTTATAGAGATGGTCTGCATGTCCATCATTGTATTATTGTTCAAAGGATTGCATTTATATGCAAGAAGGTAACAAGAGTCCTGGCTGATGGTTACTATTGGGAGAGTATAGCTAACTTTCCCATACTCACTACAATATTTTGTGATAGCTGTGTGGCACATTCAAGGTGCAGAGAGGCTACCTTCTGCCAGGGGTTGAAGGACAGAGAGAGTTTCAGATAGGGAAGAGCTCACATAAAAGAGGCAGGATGGCTTTGGCATGTGGAATGTCAAAGAGAGAAGTCATGGAGGACAAGAGCCTTAACAATAAGGCCAATAGTGTTGTCACTAGAGAGCATGTTCCTATTGATGGAGTGTCTCCATGTGGAGTATGTATCATTCTTTTGTATATTTTTATGAGGATATTCTCATGGGAGGACTCATCCATGGACCTCAATTTCAGTTTACTCATTATGTAGCTGTGAGATACATTTCTATACTTCTATTGACGTTCATTGAGGGATTCTGATTTTCAAAATTCTTTATGGACAATTTTTGGTTGTTTTTGTTTTAGAAAGCTAGAGTATTTTTGTTATATGGTCACTTTAGGGCCAACCTTTATAATGATAATAACCCATCTATACATGACTTTTGGGTACATTCTGCTATTTTGACTATGTAGGATGATATATATTGTCATAGCATTACATAGTAGATGATAAATCATGTACAACTAGTAAATTGTTGGAGGACAATCATGGCCACATGATGTTCTCAAGCAAAGAATTAGAAGACTATTGTATCCACTTGATGGAAATCCATTTGTATCATCCAAACTCATATAACCTTCGAAATTTTCTCTGACAAGGGTCAAATGGTATAGATGTGCTATCGATGAGGATGATTTGGCAGCTCATCAAGGACATGGGAAAAGGACTGGAGATCGCACCTTCGCCACTTGAGGGGAAACTTTGCTGCAGCCATGCCAATCAACGTGTTCTCTACATCTTGCCAGTGAGTGGAGATAAAGAGCTGCAATAGACTATTTTTGTCTACCATGGTCATTATTCAAATTCTGACGCACATTGTAGGAGACAGGTAAGGAGATCTTTATGGGTTGTCATGAGGTGACCAGGATATACTTTGGGGGTAGAGGTTTTACGCATGGGGCTGATAGCTCTCAAACACATTTCGGACTCATGCTCTGGGAGGAAGCTTTTTCATTTATCTTGCAGTTTATTTTTGAGGACAAGAAACATTTGGGAGGGGGAGGACTGTAATATTCCTACTTTAAAGTACCATAAATATTAAATTGATTTTTACACTTTAAGACAATTAGCTGTATGGAGACCCACGAAGCACAATCAAAATGTTAAAAACCTCTGTGTGAAAAGGGGATCATTATAGGTAGGTTTGATTTCTACACTTCATGTGTGAACAAGGATAAATGTACAAAGGGGGCTGTTTACCTGGAACAACAACACAAGTAAGAGAGAGGAGATCATCCATAGAGACACCAAATGGGGTGGGAGGAAGATTCTCTGTGAAGGAAACCCTAATGAGAGGGCCTGGGTAGTAGAGGCCTCAGAAGCATCCGTTGGGGGCATGAGGAAAGGTATTACAACAATTTTATTCTTATTATTTGATTTAAATTAAAGATTATTGCTTTCAACTGTTTAGTGAGATTGTTAAAGGCTTAAAGAAGGTGATTCTTCTTAGGAATTTTCCTTTCCCCAGAGGCCTTGGGAGTAAAATAATTTTTTCTCACACTTTAGGCTGAGGCCATGATCTCCTTTCATATGTTGTTATTTATAAAGATAACATCATGTTGCAGGTGTTGCAACAGGTTCAATAGAATTTCCAACACTATTTTTAGAGGGGGAGGCTCTCCCTCTTTTCAGAGATCAGCATGTAGCATTCTATATTATTTCTGTTATCTTGAATGAAGCAAAGTATCTAACATTCATAAAGGTAGTCTTTGTAGGAACTACATCATTTTTTGCAGCAGTTGCAATGTGAGGTCAATCCCCTGACTCCTAGCTGTTTTCTCAGAAAAATAACCTCTCTCAGAGAAACCTTGTAAAGGATTCTCCTTAATTTTCTATTTTCAGCTGTATGTATTCAAAGCTTTCAAGCATCACATTTTTCAGATCCAAATCTGCAATCAACATTTTTGTATCAGCTTCATAGAATCTTCGTCATTTCTATACTGTAAAGAAGTTTATTTTCCTAATTTTATCTATGATATGATGCAATACACTCCATGTATTTTATTTCCATCATATTTCATTATAAAACCTCATAAATCACGTTGTATATGTTTGAAGAATTGTGTATTAGGTTGTCATAGATTTAAATAGCCATATCTAGACCTGGAGACTTGCTAACCAGTTAGAGTGATTGTTTTTTCTCTTGTATTTGGCATAATTCGCATGGCGACATAATATATAATCCCATTGTTATTTTCCCTATTTTATTACGCAAATAGCTTTTAAATGAAATGTTTTGGGGTTGATGGCCGTTTCAACTTTTTGATCATAGAATGAAGTATGTTGTTGCTGGTTTTAATTGCGAAGGCGGCATTTTTTAACACATCATGGATTTATTAATCATTGAAAATCACCATTGTGTTCATACATAGTCCTTAAATTGCAACATTCAAGGTGTTTCCATTACAGTACCCCTCTTCAGATATTACATCAAGCCATGCGTCGTACGGGATCTCCCAGGATTTTCAAACGATATCGGCGACAAGGGAGACCATTGGCCTTCCATAAAGTCTTTATAATGTCGATCATGCCGTTTTATCACAGCTTTCCACTGGCTGACTTTAAATTCGCACAATACCCATCTTCCCCACATAAGCTGTTAATCGCTCTTCATGATCGCCTGGGGTTCTTATCACATTGTAAATGTTATACGCATCAGGTTAATGATACCCATGGGAATAATGTTTTCTTTACCATAAACTGCCCTGCGGGTCTTTCCAGAGGAACTTTCGTAGTTATTCATGGAGGCCCGCAGGACCTGATGTATGCACATGTCCACTACGGCATCAACATTAAATACCTTGGTCATAAAAGTTGCAAGATTTTATTAAAGCTCAACCATGCCATCGCCTGGGGTATATGTTACGTGTTCTTCGTGATGATGGATCCGGAATTCTCATCAAGCTCAGACTATTACTACAAGCGTATCTTCATCACCCGCGAGAATTCAGGCATCCAGGTCGGCTTGATTTTGTTCAAATATAAAACGATGATACGTATTCAGAGTAAAATCCTTTGCTTCCTATGCTTTCACCTACTTGTTACAAAGAATGTGTGGCCTATTAATGTAGCGCCGTCCTATTTTCCTATTGATAGCCCACAAGTCGAGGCCCACTTATCAGTTTACTAGGCATGTGGTTGAAGTATATTTCATCTCGCCAGATGGCCTCCTGCTCATTGGCGCGTATCGCAAAGCGGACAACAGTCATGGGCGTCGCATGCAGGGTTGGCTGCCCTGCAACTCAGCCCTAAACATCTTCCCCGCGCTATCATTTCCCCTGAGTGACCCTTCACTCCTCGTCATGAGCGTCAGTCAAGACAACATGCCTTCGTGCTCCAAAACATATCGGCTCGGCAATAATTTCATCTGTCTCGGTCTCGTGGTATAAGTGTCTCACAGACAGAAGTCTCACGTCGCTTCGGTGACTAACTCTTTTTCCGTTGTACAGAGACTGGAGGTGCCGTTCCGTAGTCAAGAACTGAATGATATCAACGAAGTGTGCATAAACTACCCCGATAGAAAATAGTTGCGCACGGCATCCGCGCCGATGGGTTCTTGCCGGGTTCTTGCCACTTCTTATTCGAGACAAGTGGTTTGGCCCACATTCAACTTCGCCCGACTCGACTATGATTTCAAAGTCATACTCCCGAAATAACAGTAGCCACCAACATATTCCCCCCCAAACACAGGCTTTGCTGACTAGGTATTTTAAAGCCGAATGGTCTCAGGAATATTTGAAGTGAATTTCCCGTGTAATGCCTACATTTTCAAAGCTAACCATAACAATCTCTTCCTTCTACTAGTAAGGTATATATGCCGCGTCTGCAGAGCTTCTCACGAAAGGCAACCTATTTATCAATATTTTTCCCCCCTATTGGCGTAAGGATGGCCTCCCTTCAAGAGAATGTCTAGTAATGATACGAATATAAATATTTCTCCAACTAGAAAGATGAGAATAGTGCCAAGACCATTTTTTTCTTTAGTAGCCCATTGCTTTTGGCATTCGTCATCTCAAAGAATGAAACATCCTTCTGAAAGCATTTTTTCCATAGGGGAAGTAATCGCCGTATAGCCCTAAAATGAATTTCCGTAGTAGCCCCGTGGTGTCCAAGGATTCAGAAAAACAAGCTCACTTGTATTGGAAAATATGATAACTACGATTTTGGCATCTACCATTAGTCCTTGCCGACAAACTATGGGGCTTATAAGATTCCTCTATGTATGCGGTAGATACACTTTTACATTTAGGAAATTTATGCCCGGCAGAGGTGCACCAAGCAAAGATCATGCTCGTGTTTGAGACGGTGCTTAATCTTAAATAAGGACAATCCAATCATTTAAATACACCTCAGAAACCTAGAATGAATTTTTGAACATTGCGATAACAACCCAGATCGTAGTAATGGAGCCTGCCTAAGGACTCAGAGGACTAAAATATCCCCAATCAAAGGGAAAACTTGGTTTACTGGGTACCCCTAAGTGTAATTCTTATCTCGATGGTATCCCAGAACCCCATCCATGAAAGAGTATTCTTCTCCCTGCCCACACCGCTTCCAAGATTTATCCGAGAATGGTTGGGAATGGATCATGAATGCCATCCTTAACCATATAGGTCCTCACACGCATCCGAATCTCTCCTTAGTTTTTTCTCCCTAATCCACGCTGGACTGACCTGCCCATTGTCTGGTCGATGTCTGGTGATCCCCGTGTTGCTACTTCATCGGCTCCTCTGACCTTCATGACATTGGGGTCTGTCCTGGTAAGGTCACGGCTTTATGGGCCACACATCGGGTTTGAGAGTGATAAGGCATGACCCCAAGTCCTCCAAGATCCCCTTTTAGCTCAAAAATTTGTAGGGAAACAAGTCCATATTCGCAGATGTGATCAACTAATGGCCTTATTGTATTCTGTCTCACTAACTTTGCCCAGCTAATTTAGGTGCTCTTTCGTCCCAATGTTTACTTCTGCTTGAGAGTTTGAGGACATCCACTTCCTTAGTGAGGTCCTTTCGAATGGTGTGCTCTCTTCCAACTCCGGATAGGAGACAAACCACGATCATCGCCAATTTTCCCTTACCTGCCAAGCTATGGCAATTGATAATATCCTCAGATTTTCATTTCCCTGTTACCGTATCCCCAATAGTGCAAGAGCCAAGTTCTTCCAAACAATGAATGATTCTCCATGTCCTCGTAGGAAATCTTCTTTTCAAGCCTTTAACCCCTATCAATCTAAATTTTCCTATCAAGTCATCTTCAAAGCTTCCTATGGAAGTGCGCTGATGTAGCTCCGCATCTAGGCACTGCAGCGGGGATTAGGACCTGAACGGTGAGTGGAAATAAGGAACTTACCTCTCTATAGTTCAAATTTTCCCACTCTATCCATGCAAACTATATGGCTCAGACACGGACCTCTGTGGCCAAGGAATAGGCTTGACCCACTCCTCCGTTGGGGCCCAAATCAAGAGCATCCGTCTAGATAATCCTCCCATGCTTAACGTCTCTTTGCGTGCCTCCCACCATCATGCAGTTACACCACACAGTTAAGGGCCCATAACCTTCATTCCCTCGGGAACCTCAAGCTCAAATGCCCGATGAAAGTCCCTAACATTACTGTATCAATCGAAATAAGGTAGATCTCCTACCTTGAGGAGATGCAGCTAAAGTTCTTCGTAACTAGTGACAGACAGAGACATCATTAATCGGTTTTTCCACTTCTCCATCTCCCACGTAGCTCTAGGCACTCGCTATCCTTTCTTCCCCAAGAAAGTACCCCTCCGCCATGGGGCTGATCCAGATCACTCACTAACTCTGTAGAGGGACTTATATCCGTCACGCACCAAATGGTATGTATCATTCACCCTCTCGCCGGATCTAATGGTACTATTACCCTTGTACTCCGTTATTATCGAATACCATTATTCTCTTTAGTTAATGAGTCATATTTAAATGGCCTAATCCAGTTTCGTAGTTTTATGTAGGCTCCAGATTTAATTTATAAATATCAAGTCAACCTTGACTGAACTCATGGAAGACCGTGTTAGACAATATTGATAGTATTCTAAATAATGATATTCTATTGATTGTGCCAGCATGAGTTGACATTTGATCATTCTAACTAGGTTCCCCAGCGGCATGTGTTTGTTAGTCAATACATTCATGTCCGACCCCAGGTGCAAAATAACCCATCCATCTCGTAATCACCGATCCGCGTTGTACCAACCGCATCTCACCGCAGGTTTTTACACCGACAGAGCTATGTACCTGATTTACAGAGAGACAGGGGTCATGTTGTGCGTTTATCTATCAATGCTCGAAGATTTTCCGATGACTCGCCTGCGGGAAGCAGCCTTCTGGGCAGATGCTGTAAAGGGGTTTGACCTCATCTTCCTCGAGGTCCCTGCTGTCAGGCGGATGTGCCGCCGTGAAAAGTCCTTGCGAGTTGTGATAAATGGTTCTTTATTTATTTTTGCATCCAACCCCTTCCCCGTTTACAATCGCGAACACCGAGTTCATTTGTGCTTTTTTTTCCTAGAAATCGTGGCCATCCCATTGCGGTGAGCACATTTACATCGTGATCTTTGTCTCGTGAGGGTCGTCTAACCCCCGCACATTCTCTTCGAGGTGCTATCGCTCATATCTTCGCTTACCAAGACCAGACAGCCTTTAATCGCAGGGTTCAACGCTGCACACGGCAGTTTGCCTCAGAAGCTCGGGATGTCTCCTTGAAAATTCCTACCTCTCCACGCTATAACATATGAAAGCCCTCACCCTCGCATCGCGTTCCACCTCTTCCACTTCCCCCGCCTGTCAGAACCCCTACACTCAGAGTATCCGGATGAGGATGGATTCGACTGCACCTTACAGAGATTCCCCCGATCAATCATCAAATCATACATCCGACAATGCCGCATCATGTCCTACCAACCCTAGAACTACACCATTGCTGCGACTCGGGGACGATGTAGCAAGGCGGGGATGCGTGGTTTGTGTCGTGCATCCCCGCAATATGCGGGGAACACGCACCGTACGCGTCGGCCCACTTGGTCCCGCGCTCTCCTTGCCATGTTTTAAACGGTGTCCCCCCGACCCGCATGTGTCCGTTAACAGCATGCAATTATCCTTAGTGGGGGTGGCCATTCATCCTCGCGCACCACACCATATTTCCGGGCGCGCCTGCGTTCGTCCTCGTAGGTTTTTCTTGGACATCCATGGGGTGCATCACCTCTAGTTGCCCTTGGAGGTGCCGGACGCGGCCAGTATCATTTCTTGAAGCAGCTTCAACCTATAGCGACCTCCGGCAGGCTTTTTCTCTCGAGATTTGAAAGTTTGTGACCCACAGTACACGCAGTGAGGTAGCAACATAACAATGAACCACTCCGTGTGTCGTTTTGTCATCGTACTCAAATACCTTCCACCACCTTCTCTCTTTCGCCCGTCGATCGGCTCCCCATACCCATTCAAAAGGCCCTTGCTTGAAATCTTTTAGATCACCACTATTTGGAGAAGAGACCCCAGGCTTCGGAATCGTTGTTTTAAGGACATTCTTGATCTCTTTTCTTGATTGTTGCATGATGTCCATATCCATGTACCAATCCAACGCTCTTCCTTCGAAGGCAAGTGAAAATCATGTGGCTTTCACCGACGTCGAATAGCCATTTCATAGCCCGTGCCTCCCCATTCTGGCGACAACCAAAATCATTCATGTTCCGTCTCTGCACTTTTGGGCGGGGAATTTCACAACAAACAAGGCTCATCTTCTGTGGTGGAGGCAGGGTGAATTTTTACCTCATTGCCGGTTTTGAAAGGGAAGCTGCCGGAGGACTTCCGTGCGCTCTTTCTGGGTCAAATGGTATATCTACTCTTCAGGTTGGTCCCATAGTATTTTCTGCCGCACGTACTTCTGGTCCCATCAACCGTCATTCACTCTGTGGCTACACATAATACCTTTTTTTCGAGGGAGGTGAAATATCTTAATACAATGGTAAAGTCTTCAAAAACTTACCCCCAAACTTTGAAGAATCTTTCACTGTGTTTATAGGAGATGAATCACCCATATGTACCCTATCACGAACCTTCTGCACACCTACTGTACCTAAAGGATCTAAAGCAGAGTGATGGTGTTATCTCATTTTTCTAACTCATTGGATCAATTTAGGTCCAGCCTATGTGACCTCGCTATCCTTTCAACACTTTTGTATCACCTAAATTTATGAAAGCCATCTGAGCTAATTTTAATATATAAGAAGATCTCATAGATTCTGAAAATATATCATTTTTCCAAATTTTCTGCACAACTCTTTAATGGTTTTTTCATTATTTAATTCCCCAATCTTCTCATTCGGGAATGACCATCACTTTTTTTTAGAAGCTTTCTTAACGACCTTGGCATTACCTCATCCTTTCAAAATTTTCTACCTGGGCACTAACTCATTTTTTGGCTCAAGGGGTCCCACCTGCACCCGAGGGAGCGAAGATTTGCTTAACAACCCCCATACTATCGTACTTTTGTGAGGGAACATTAAGAAGCCAAAGTCTCACTCCGGTGACATGGAGGAAGAACCTAAAGCGTAACTTGAGAGGTCAGTCAGTTAGGCAGGAGTTATGCTCACTCACAATTATCAGACGATATTATAGAACTCAGATATATCCGCCTATCAGATTCAATGCACAATATTCATGATAAATTGCAATTGTAATTCTGTAGAGTAGGAAAATAAGGCAACTATCACGGCTATTCTGTAATAAATAGATTTAGATCAACGGTCAATGTAGCATAAACATAGAGCATAGTTACTTACGTAGCTCAATATAATTAAGGTACGCCTATAATATATCTATCTGTAGTATAAACATGTAACACCAAAGATTATGGATGAAAGCAGACATAAAAGTGATACATAAATGTATGTATCACATCCAATAGATTTTGAGAGATTTCAAAACTTTTCCCAATATTCAATCCTTCGCTCCTTTACAATGCCTAAAAACTAACCCGCGCACACACTGTGGTTCACACACAGACTACATCTCCACACAGTAGCCAGCAGAGTCCTTCTAAACCCAAACGTATCTACTAATTCCTCGGCACTCACATCAATCTTAATCCAAGTCTCATTTTACAACTCGTGTTGTCTGAATCATTTACATCATTTTAGGCTCATCATCCTACTGTTCTGAAGTGTTGTTTCAACTTCGTTCACTTTGACCCATTTTTCACGATTAGGGTTTGGACCACCTAAACCCCCACGTTAGACTAAATATAATAAAAAATATATAAATGGACTCATTTCACAATCCTTTAGGACTTATTCCAACATGCACTGCCCATTGATTAGTAGGATAGAAGAAAATTCATGGGTGAAACTTCAGGTGGTGTGATGCCCTCAAAAAATTCATTCTTAAAGCCTTGCTGGAGACTAACTTCCTTAACGCCTAAATGTTAAAATCATGGGGAGCAAATAGAAATCAGTAAGGCAAAGCCGCATTGTTGTCATATGGGCATGGCTTCCTCCCCACTTGGTGAAATAATCAACAAACACTACATGGCCATGATCTCCAAATTTACGTGGGTCGCATGTCATAAAGCCGATTCCCCATTTAAAAAATGGGCTTCAAGAAATGATGATAGGGGTGAGGAGTGGGAGGGATTTGCTTATGATAAAGGCATCGGAATCGCTCGCATCTCTGGACCGCCGTAATGCAACCGAGAAACAGTGAGGCTGTAACATCCTACTCATAGGAAATTTCAAGGTGGCCATCCAAGAGAGGTGGCCGCTGCAGCTCCTCCGTGGAAGTCGTTAAGGGCTTGTTTCGTTTGGTCGTGAGTGAAGAATTAACGTAAAATGGTGTCGATGCCCCGTTGGTACAATACCACCCACAGGTGATGGCTGGGGCCGATGGTGGTGTTTCACGTTGTCTTGAGTGAGAAGAGGGCAATGGAGTTCGTAGGAAGAGAATGGCCCTGGGGCTTCAAGGGTCATTGTCACACCAAGAAGAGATGCCTGTTGGTGGTGGAATCGTTTGCCGGGGTGATCCCCGCAGTGTCTTTGGGAGGTCCATAATGAACTCTGCTATGATAAGTGCTTTTTGCTTTTTTAAAGCAGTGAACTGAAAGCATTTTCGAGAATGACTATCCAACAGGCTTCAGGTTGCTAGGCGGGGGAGATTTACGGGATTAATATCCACGATGGACTTAGTGTTAAGATGATGTAGGGCAAGCCTTGACTTCATGTATTGTCGCTAGGTGATTGTGCTCAGATCTTAATTATGTGGGCCCGCGAGATGAATTTCAATGGTAATAAATGCTTGCTCCTTCCCATCCGTGCCTTCCTGATCAAAATCCCACGCAAGGGGACTTGAGGCTGAGAGATATAGATAATATTTGTCAGTGGTCTAGGGATTGCACGTGAGGAAATAAGATAATGTTTCTTTCAGACATAGAAAAATTGGTGGGTGTGATCATCCCATTTGCTGGATTTCCTAGTGAAGAGGCACAAAGAACTTCTCTACAAGTAGCATAATCCGGATGAAGCGTCTTAGAAAATTGGCCTTCCTCGTAGGCTTTGTAATTTTCCCAAGGTCTACGTGGAGGTATTCTCTGATGGCTTGGACCCTTGAGGGGCCCACGCAATCCATTATTATAATAACATAAAAATCCCACGGGCAGCCTACCATTTTGACTTTAGAAATGGTTTACCACTTGGGGAGGGTTCAAAGGTGGAAGCTGTATTGATAGCATCATTGGAATGGCTTCAAATTACTAAGATCCTCAAGATGGGTTCCACAGCTTCTTGAGTAGATGTTTATAGGTCATCCAAGTAGGCAAGGATAGTGTGTGCTGTCAGAAATATATAGTTCATGGCCTCCTTAGTTACTCCCGTTGTTTTTTAGGACAAATGGCATTAGTTTGTATGCGAATGTGTTCAGGTGGTGAACACGGTTTTAAATCATCCATAAGATTTTCTAATCAGTTAAAACTAGAATCACCCATCCATAAAGGAGAGATTTCGTGACTTACATGGGAATCAATGACTGTCGATGAATGGGGTGATAATTGTCCTTGGAATAAGCTTTGTTCTCAAACCTTCCGAAAATCAATGCAAATGTGTACGGCATTATTTTTCATGACGGGAAATGGTTGGAATCAAGATGTGTAAGAATAGAGATAAACCCGACTTTGTGAAGCTTGTCGATTTTTTGTTTTATTGCTTTTGCCTTTGATGGGTGTAGTTGGTGCCGTTTCTAGCGCACCGGAGGTAAGTGTCGTGCCAACTGTCAATATGGTTGCTCTACGATAAAGGGGACTAAGCCTAGGCGTTCTGCTAGTCCCAATGGAAGATATATCAATACTCAGTAGAAGTTGGGTATAAGAGGTTATTTATTCCAAAGAGCAAGCACTTCAAGAGATATCTTGACCTACCTGATTTTGGGGAGCAGTTTACCTCTTGGATTTTCGTAGGTGAGATGTTTGATATATTTCTTCCTCAAATGACGGCACCGAGGATAGGATTCTGAACTTAATTGAATTTCGATTTAATGAAATATTTTGATTCGATCGCATAGATCTCTTGTTATTTTTTTCTTGCCTGGGGACCTGACATTTTGGGGAGAAAAATTTAACGATGCCGTAGATGCACAGATCCGTATGGATAACTGGCCCGTCATGGCCGGATGTTCTCATCTGAATGAAATAGGAAACTAAGGGAATTGATTCCACAAAGCAGTGTTGGGGAGGTTCAGTAATCCCATGGAGCTGAATAGTATGAGAAGATTCCATCGTCGATGTGTGGTGGTCCCATGTCGTTAATAGAGTGTAGACATATTAACCCAGAAGGTCAGGAATGAATTACTTTGTAGCTGCAAACAATCTCAACACCTATGTAGGTATTTACGTACAACTAGAGTCATGTTCTATACACACATAACCCATAGTATCGCTTTTAAAGGTTTGCAGGGGGAGAATCTCCATGCCGGGAGTTTTACATGATGTGAAGGTCAACCGTTAGAGATGGTCAATTTCACTATTAAAATTGTGCCTGCAGCAGGTGCTCAAATGTTTTTTGCTGACACCTAAGAGGTTTTTAAGTCTGCGGGTTCAGCCATGAAAAAGGTAATGGTACTGTTCTGCCAACTCATAGATTGTGGGACCAACACTTACCTTCATCCCAGATGTGGACGCTTGGAAGATTCACAAAAAGACAAGGTCTTCCTCAGTTCTCATTTTCAGTGTCGTTGGCTGGGTGTATCGAACTTTTAGGAAGGGGACTGGCCGTCGTCTGGCTGCTTTAGGCTCGGGAGATGCTCACTTAATTGTGGGCGGAGCGAAACCAACAAATCCTGCAACAAGTACGCGAAGCATATTTCTTTTCGTCTAGAGAAGTTTTTGTGAGAGAAGGACTGTGAACTGCTTAAAAGGTGTCAGCTTCTTTATAACTACTAAACCTGCATAATCAGTCACAGTCCCATACATCCTTAGTTAAGCCCAATGCGTCAAGTTGGTGCTTATCCCAAATACCCATCACTTATGTGGTGGGGCCAGTTTGGGGTGATATAATTTCTATACCTTGAGGAGATCGTCTTCTTCTTTCTTAATGTGTGAATGATATTGATTAGAGGAAGAACTGTAGATAGGAAGTCACAACACCGCCTGACACTCACACTGTAAAATATAAATTAGATACAAACAACACAAAGTAGGTTGTATCAATGAAATTAAATGTTGTAATGTTTTAAATCAGGCAAGTGGTTACCAGATTGGGCATTTTACATAACATACATGTTGGTCTTTTTTTGGGTGTGGAGCTTGATTTTCAACCTAATTAAGAGATCCTGTTTTAGCCAGATGGTATACCCCAAGGAAACTGCATGACCCCTCGGCAGCGGGGGGGGGTAGGGGACTTGTCCCCCCCTCACAGGTCCGGGGCCAACGGTCCCCCAAAGAGGTGATTTTGGGGCGTATTTCAAGCTAAAAAGAGATAAAATGGCTTGTAAAAGTATAGCACTTAAATAATTTGGGTCGTTCATTAGGGCTGATGATCTAACTTATAGGTGCCAAGTTCAGTTGAGGCTTTTTGCACTGAGAAGGCAACCCTCGCTGGGTATGATGGCATTGTATCGGGCTATGGATCGTATGAGCATTCTATGAGAAACTAGGGAGACTGAGAGAGAGAACACAGAGGTTACAGTGATCACAGGCTGCCCTCGCCTGCATAGATAATAGAAAGAAGGATTGGTCGCTTGGGGTGGACGTAGTCAAATCAGAACCACGATATCCGTGTTCTCCTGTTTATGTGTTTTGTGTGCTTGTGTTTTCCGCACACCTACGTGCTGCATTGCTCCTCGTAACAGACACTTTTAAACACCCGTATCAAAGCTGCTTATTTACAGCCATAACCCAGGGTACATGGCCCTGTTCCATGGAGCAACAGAAGATGGCAAGCCTAGGGTCGAGAATGAATGTCAAACCCTCCGCCAAGATGGCAGATGAAGATTATACAAGACGGAAAAGATCACACCACCATCAAGGGAAAAAGGAGTCGAAGCGCCACACGTAAGGCGCAATGGAGACTTTCTACAAAGGCACCTGCACGCATGGTTGTGCCCTCGCGGTTGGTAGCCTTCAATATTTCGAAGGTAAATAACAACAGGTTTGATAAAGGCATTGTAAAACTATATGAAAAAATCCTGCCTCAAACAAAGGTTTTTCAAAGATGACACATGAAGATGCTGTGGATCTGCTAAAGACTATTTAAATGATTTTAATATAAATACTTACTTGGCTAAGCTTTGTAGGGGTAAACTTGACATAAGTTCTCGTCTTTTATTTTCGTTGTCATTGCTAGAAACTTGGAACGATGAAGAGGGCTATTAGTAACTCGTCTCCGGATCTAGCACTCTACCTCCCGATGATGTTGTCGTGCTATCCTTGAAGCAGGAAATGTGATCAGCAGTTCCCAGAGACATGGCAGCTTGCGTGTATTCTAGGAAGAATACGGAAAGAGGAAAGAGCTCGTGATATTGCAATAAATCAAGGAAAGACATCCAAGCCCGCATCGTGATAAAAGAAGCCGGAAATGCGAAAGAAAGGACACCTAAAGAACACCGTAGGTCTTGAAGGAAAAGAAGAAGACACACATCAAGAAAAATCACAGAAGGCAAGAGGATAGGTGCTGTGTTACACATGCTTTGATTCTTTCTTTCAAAAATGTTACTAATTATTGGGTTGTAGATTCGTGGGCCTCATTCCATGCCACACTCGTATAAGAAATATTTTCAGACCATGGCAGCATGAGATTTTGGACAAGTTCATTTGGGTGATGATAAAAACTCGTAAAATCGTTGGAATGGGTAAAGTTCTTATAAAACAATAGAATGGAAACCAATGGCTATTAAAGGAGGTAAGGCATGTTACGTATCCGAAGAAAAAAATACCATTTCAACAGTGTTGAAAAGAAGGTTGTGATAACTTTCATGGATATAAATTAAATACCGTATTCCTGGGGACAGAAAACATGAAAAGGTTATACATTGTATTTATATGTGAATGGTATTTCTATAACTCTATATTAATTCTTTAACTTCCAAAGGGGCAAGTATGCAACATTATGGCATCATAGAAGCTCTTAACATGATATAAGGGATAAAGATTATTCATCAAGAAATTTTGTTTCTGCTTAAAGAATAAGATTGACTTCGTGAGAATTGTAATAAGGAAACAAGAGATTCATTTCTGTGTTGGGAAAGAAAAGAAGAGCGAAAATTAGAGCTTTGGCTATTGTGATGTATGGGGACTTGCTCATGTGTCATCTCTCATGGGCTCTATTGCTGTGTTACTTTTATTAAGGAGGCACCAGAAAAACTTGGATCACTTATTCATTAAATTCTAATGTATTTATATTTTCAAGAAATGTTTTGGTTGAGATTACATGAAAGAAGCTTGGCGGTTCCCGCATCGTACAATGGAGGTAATATTTTGCAGCAAAGAGTTTGATAGGTACTATCTTAGCATAACTGTGAGAGAGAAAGATACTTCAGAACACCACAAGAAAAATGGGTGTGTCAAAGAACAACAGAATAACATAGAGTGCAGGTGGGGCGTGAGATTGTATGCAGATTGCTTCTTGTACTGGGCAGACATAGATATTGCTGTTATCTAATAAACATAGGGCCTTCAAGTGTTCTTTGATGGTGGTGTATTCAAGAGAAGCATGGAATGTAAAAGGTAAACTACTATTTTTAAAGCTTTTGGCTATGAGGCCTGGCTTATATATTAAAGAAAATAAAATTCAGAGCCAAAATTAACAATGTATTTATTGGGATATGGTGTTAATGATTTTTGTTATCGCTATATATGATTACAAAATCACAAAATAATTGAGAGCAAAAGACAATATCTAATGAAAAGGTATTGTATAAGAATCAGTTTAGAAGTGAAAAAATAAAGCAAGCAGTTAAAAATAGGTGAATACAAAGTTCTTGATAAGATCACGAAAAAGTAGCAAAGCTAAAAATAATAATAATAATCAATAAACAAGAACAACAATCACCACAACAACAATAGGTAAATTTTCAAATACTCTGGAGGTGGTGTCTAACATCTATTTAGATAAGTAGATCCTTCTAATGTGATACTCTCCTTCATTATATTATTTATTGCCGATCGATTCTTGGAGAACCCGAATGCTGCGGGTTGTGAAATGCAGTTAAAAGAAGACGTGGGAGCTAGCCATGGAAGAAGAGATGGAACTCCTTAATGCATAACCGAACTTTGGACTTAGTCGTTGCATGTAGGTAAAACTACATTGCAGAATAAATGTTTACAGTTTTAAGGAAGATGGAGGAAAAAAAGGTATGTTGGACTTGTAAAGGTTTGTACAAAAGAAAGGTATTGATTTTGATGAAATATTTTTTCCTTTTGTTAAGATGACTTCAATCGAACTATTTTAAGTCTTGTAGCAATGTGTTTTTAAGGATTCGAATGGGCTAGATGTAAGACGATATCATGGAGATTGGAGGAAGAGATTCATGGAGCAACCAAAAGGGTATGAGGTCAAAGGGAAAGAAAATCTAGTAAAGGTGTTGAAGAAGAGTCAGATGGCTTAAAATGTGCTCCAAGGCAAAGGCATTTAAAATTTTCATGGTGTTTATGTCTCGTAACAAGGTTATACTAGATGTCACTTCCGATGAATTGCAGTTTATCTAAAAAGAAAAATGATAAGGTCATATATTATATTGTTATTATATGTAGATGACATTTTTATTATATACACCAACATGCAGAAATAAATTTCAAAAGAAAATTGGTAAATCACGAAAGTACATTTGAGCTAAAACAAATCCCCATGAGAATAAGAGACATGAAAATTAAATTAATAATCGTCTTAAATGAGTATGACAAAAGGTGTTGAAAATATTTAATGCTAATGCAAACTAGTTGTCACACCTTTCTGAAATATTTTCCAAACTTAGTAAGGAGATGTGCCCTAAGACCCAAGAAGAAATGGATTCAGTTCAGTTCCATATGATTTCAGTAGCTAGAAGCTGGACAGATAATTTGTCTCATATAAGGCCCATATTGCATACACAGTGAGTTGTAAAGGTGGAGAAGGAATAAATCCAGTGAAAGAACATTTGACAAGGCAGAAATGGATTCTGCAGATTGAGAGGTAATTACAACCATGGACATGGTTTTTGTGGTTTCAAACATTTTCACAGACATGTTTATAGATATACAGTATGTGGATAATAGGTGAGGGAGCACTACAGATATGTATTACCGTAGGTGGAACAATTTTATTAGTCTTCAAAAATCTGGGGTGAAGTGTTGCACTTAACAATAAAGCAGGCGTTACTTAGCGAGGCTAGTAAAGAAATGATTTAATACAAAGAAGGCAGGATGACTGGGTAAGACCATGATGTGTACATGATACAGTGATATCTGTATGCTATTCATCTTGCAAAGAACTCAACATTTTCATTCCGCAGACTAAACACATAGTCAAGTACTATTTCAGTATATTTATTAAAGATGGACAAGAAGTTAGAATATACCAGCCGTGACCTACAACAGGCAACAAAAGAATCAGTGGAGAAACTCAAGAATATGTGTCGGGTCAATTGTCTTCAAGGATGACGATAAAGATGAGAAAACTGTGTCCAAAGAGTCAATGTCCAACAATGAAGCGCTGTGAGTATTTACAATTAGTCTCTGTAAGTGGGAGACTGTTGGGGGTGGAGCCTGGAGGATCATCCCCATTCAGAGAGTCCTGTCATGAATGGATGTATACCCGCAGGGAGCGCAGGCATACCCCCAACGCAAGACTGTCCCCTGGCAGGTCTCGCGGGGTCGACCCCCCCGGTCGGGGGGTCCGGCCACGGTCCCTGACTGGGGCCGTGGGGGGCCGCCCCCGAAGCTAAAAAACATATGTAAAATTGCTCTTCAGGTGCGATATAATTTCTAGTCAACCAGGACCCCTCATTAGGCTATGATCCAACAGAAGCGTGTTTAGTCAGGGTTTTTCCTGAAGGTAACCCTGCCACAGGGGTATTGTATCACAGACTGTGGATTTGTTCATTCTCAAAGTAAAATGCAGAGAGAGACCAGAGATGATAGAGGATACACAACCATCCACCGTAGGCCGGGGTTCTCTGCCTGTCAGACAGAAAAAGGAAGGAATGGTCGTTCAAGGTGGACAGCTCAAACTGTGAACCAATATATTCGTGTCTTCCAAGCCAGTGTTTTTGAGTGTTTGTGTTTTGCTTATATATTTTACATGCACACGTATTTCAATATAATTTTCTAACAATCTTCCCCGAGCAAAAATAAACGAAGCCTCGATTTATCGCTGATGATAGAAAGAGGATGGTCATCATTGTTATATCTCTTTGGGTTGTCAACTACCTTTGATTCCAAGTTTGTGCTACCTATCAGAGATGTGAATTGCTGATCACATGTTGAATGACAATCAGGTGGTAGTGACAACAAAAAATGTGTGATTGGTCACCATAAATGGATGACACAGAATACTAGATGTCCAGCAGACACATGATACTATATGAACTGATACCCACGCCTATATTTCCAAGCTAAAATCAAATGATGAAACATCAGAGGTCATAAGAGAGTGCATGTGAGCTCACGGGAGGAGGGGCAGGCCGAGCCATAATGGACAATATTTCCTTATGTAGGATGTGAGGTCATCTCCATACTGGGTGAGGGGACTTTGATCTGACTTGAAAGGCAAAAGCATCCCCAGTATCACCGTATTTCCCAGGAAATGATGGGTATATGTCTGACACTCACGCAGGAAGTATGATTGGTATGTAATGCTTTGCCTTTACTTTTGGTGGCAAGTTCCTTTTTACGGGAAATCGGGTGTCAGATGTCTACTCCTCAGAGTTGTTAGCACTTTAACTTATCCGTATTGGGCATGTATAGGGTGACCCATTGAGACTACATATAAGCACCGGTGATTCCCCATTATGGTGGGAGCCCCCCACCTCTTTCTCTCGTTTTCTTTGGTCCAGGATCACTTTTGCTTAGAAGGGGAATTTTCAAGTATGCTGGACAGCTTCCCCATCGGGTGGGCCCTATTGGAACCAGGGATTTAACCCTATGTGATGTGTGGGAGCCCCCGCCCGTAGGGGCCCAGGCACCAAACGTACTGTGGATATGTTTGTAACACCACTGTTTCCAAGACCAACAGGGAGAAATCAACTGTGTAGAGGAAAGGGTGTCCATGCAATGGTAGCTGTAGAGGTCAGTTGTGGGTCATACCTACTACCATCAGTTGTTCAGGCCCACCATCTTCACGCTGATGCGCATCATGCACATTGAGCCTCACACTTTCTGTGATGACCAGAGAACAGAGGATATTCTAGAATGATCCTAGGATGGATGACGGTTTTTGAACTGGCTCAAAATATATTCTTGTTACTTGAAAGCACTGCCTGCACATGTGTTCACGCAGGTAGAACACTGGATGCCAGGCTGCTTTTCACTATGCTACAATCGGTCGACAATGACGATGCGGTCCTCATGGGGGAACATCATAGTTCGGAAGACGAGGAGGCGATGGCTGCCATGGTGGGCAGGACCCCGACCAAGGGAGGGAAATTGTATTCAATGAGCGTCCAAGACTCCCCGATATCTATAAGGACCGTATTTCGGCTGGGTTATGGACCAGACGTTTTGCAGGTCACAGGGCCCAAGGGCGACGAAACGCAGCTTTTGTTTCTCTGATGTCCGATGGCTCAAGTTCATATCCTAAATTTTTTCAAACATTTTCTAAGGGACATATGTATGTGCTCTTCGTCATTGATACATCGAATAAATACGAATTTACATGTATGTGGAAGGCGACTATTGAAGGAAGCCTAGGTGGCTTTATCTAAATCAAATGGCTAGGCGTATACTCCAGGGTTCAATAGTGTTTTAACACTCAAAGCAAGGCTTTCACTACTGGCATGATCAGACATTCTCAAAGTTTGCTATAGCTGGAGATTGAGATATAGATCATCCACACCCCATAGTTACAATGCTTAACAGCTTCACAAGCTGCTTAGCTGTCCCCAGCTATCTTTGGCAAAGGTTCACAGTATATTTGATATGGTCGCTGTGTTACGGTGCACTGGGTACCAGCCTCGACGCGCTTAGTGTCCGGTGGGTGTCGTAATTTCGATTTCGTGCTTGAAAACATTTAAAGCAGGAAGGTGGCATCAGTGCTGCTCTTTCCTGGTCATTTGGGGTTTGTTGTCAAAGTAACTCTCCTCGATAGGGGAAAGGTTCGCATGACATTTGGTTCCGTTGGAGATCCCTCGTCCAGCCAAGTATTTCTAGAGTTTTTAGCTCGTGAGTGCAGGGAGAGTGCCGAGTGTAATGACCGTATTTCACCATGTGCTCATCAAGATGTATGTTAGAAGAGGTGGCTTTTTTTTTTTTCCCCGCTCAGAGTTGCTTGGCTCGGTTTTGATTTTGGTTGGCATTAGGGAAATTTTGAGGTCAAAAGTTGCCTCCTAAGAAAAATGTACAACCAAAATAAACTTTATAAGAACCAATATGATTCAAGATGATGATGTCACCTATGGGGGATGATTCATACTTTTTAAGTACAAGGCACAAATATTAAAAATAACAACATATTAAATCTACTTTTTCAATCCCCGTATTTCAACTTGCGCGCACACGCACAATTTATAGGATTATCATAGATGTATTTTTAATTATTCAAGGAGTACCATGTTGCATATTTATATTTATTATTAATAAAATGATAAATACATAAAACACGGATTGCACCTACGTTTTCATGTATTTCTCATTTTTCATGTAGCGCATCCTTCCTGAAGTATGCAAAATATTAAAATTTTGTGATGAGGTATTAAATTTTTCATATAATGTAGTACTCCACCAAAATTTTATAAAAATTTGTAGATAAGTTGAAATAGTGAGTTGAAATTAGTTTTTTCTTTTTTCCTCTAAAGTTTGATGATGTAACTAAATCGTATTTTATTATTTACTATTATTTTAGAATTTTTAGGACCCATTTTGTAATCAAAATACCCCTTACCACGCTTCTGGGCCTGGGACGGAGGCGCTGTTGACTGTTGCTCCTTGTTCAGGATTTACAAGGCTTGTTTTTCCTTTTTTTTCAACGCGTTAGATATAGCTGAGATTTTCCCCTATATATATATGCGATTGTCAATAAGCAACAAAGTTCACCGGTGTATTATTCTCGCATGGGTCGGTTCTCAGGCCGGGCACCGAGCATACGTGTCCTGTGTTTGTAAATGGTTGTTGGGGGAGAGTTTCTCCGTCGCATGTTTCCATTCGTGTACCTGGGTCCCTGGAAATAGAGGGATAGGCCTTCATGCCGATGGTGATACGACGATGCCCTAATGTCAAATTTTGCGTAGGCATGTGATGAATTTGGTAGCCGTTCGTGGTACGTTCGGGTAGAATCATGCATGGTAACCGGGTGGTTGAACATTGTTAGGTTAGTAATTTTTGGGTCAATGACCCACCAACCATCTCATAGTAGTTCGACATGCCTAGAAATTATTTCGTAAGTCTGCAGTGTGAAGTGCTTGGCAGGATATTGCAACATACCTCAATGGTAAGTAGACTGGGTCTGGTTGTTGCCTCACCGAGGTGTCCTCTGACATGGGTTTTTGTTGTGCCACGCCTATTGAAATCTCTGCAGAGATTTTTAGGAACAATTTGAAGAAAATGCATCGTCACTTGGCTTGCACAAACTACTTACACCGCCGTCATTCTGAAGGATGGTCCGAGATATGGGAGCACCCAGGGTTTGTTTGGGCAGCCGCACCTATCTGCAATCGTGATGGGTAATCGAAAATAGGTCGTAACGTGAAGAAGAGGGTGATAAAGGTCTGCAGAAGAGGTTGCTTCACATACCATTTTTCTACCACTTCAGTAGAGTGCGAAACAATCTTAGTCAAATAATACTTATCAACAATGTTGTTTAACAAACACCAAAGGTGGAAAGTCATGGTCATTATTTCTAGGTCTTTTCTATTGCTTTCCTTCGAACTTTGGAATTTCCTAAGGGAGCCAGGTAGCAGAGACCATATGGTTGTGTGCAATGGGTTCATTCCGTCAACTTGCTGAATTTGGTGATTTGACCTGTTTAGAAAATGTGACCTAAGCTGAAAGACAAGAACTGCAAAACACAATTTTTTGGTTAGAATAGGGCTTGTTTGTGATGTACACTCGTTGTGCGGCCACCGGCTTCCGGAATGAGGGTGACTCTTCTCGTTGTAGGGGGGGAGGAGGGTGTGTGGCAGACCGTGGTGTTCTCCATTAGTGTGGCATTGGGAGACCAACTAGAGTTCCTGACCAAATATGCACCAATAAAGGATGAACCAAATAATGGTATAATACCGTCTTTTGACGCGGAATAAGGCAAGACCAAACCCCTCCCGTAATGGGGGGAGGTCCAAAAGGCATACTCACCAATGAACCCGCCTATCCCGTTCAGTGTCGACCAAGGGAGCCAGAAATATTTGAGAGGATAGAGACTATAATGAAAGAAATAAAAATTTTATTTTATACATAAAATGGAAGAAAATAAAATAAATTTTTCCTTTAGATTAATCCTATAGACTTACCAATTGCAAAATATGGTTTTTTTGTTTTTTTGTATGATACCTAAATCCCTATAAGACCTAATCATACTCACACACTCAAATGTAACTAGGCCTGAGAAAGATATCTCACAAGGCTGCAATAAAGTCTCAAGGAACTGGGTATTTCAAATACATTAGGGAATTTTTGAGGTCTAAAGTGGGCCTCCCAAGAAAAATGTACAATAAAATAAACTATTAAACTAATAGAATTCAAGATAATGATGTCAACCATGGGGGATGATTCACCATTTTTGGGGTTAAAAATTTAAAAATTTAAAAAATATTAAAATAATAAAATTATTTTTTATACTGCATATTTCCAACTTATCTCTCTATTTATTTTACCCAAATTTTGAGTGATATCAATGATGAAAATTTAATTGTCCAACAGTGAATAAATTACAGTTTTTTATACTTTCGTATGGACTCGTTAAGACAAAATGGAGAAACACATGAAAACGTGATTACAATTATGTTTTTCATGTATTTCTCATTTTTCATATAGAAGTGTCCATCGAAAATATATAAAATTCTTTGGATGGGAAACTACCTACATCCCAAAGTGTTTCTCACTGAGTAAACCCATAGGAGTAAGTTGAAAATATGAGTTGAAAAATAGTTTTCCTTTTTCTTCTCCCTCTGGTAAAATTTGATGACGTAATCAAATATTATTTTATTATTTCGTATTGTTATTTTATATTTTCCTTAGAGGCCCATTTTAAACCTCAAAATTCTCTAATGACCGAAGAAAATCCACGAAGGTAAGGGGTAAACGATCAGTGTTGTCACACCGTCACTTCAGGGAAAGGATGCCCTAATTTTGACCACTAAGCACCACTCGTCTGAGTGAGCGGCCGGAAGTCTGTGATTCTTGGTGTTTAGCTATTAGTGACAAGGGAGTCACGCTGGGGGAGTCCTGGAACTAGACATTACACACTTGCCTTGCTTCATCCCCTTTGACCTGAAGTCTCACTCACTTCCAGTTTTTATTTTCATACTTATTGGGTGGATTTGAACTTCCCCAACAATCAACTTCAGGTTTCAAGATGAAGAATGATCATGCCTATCGTATGCCTTACTCTCTCGATCCCAACTTAGACTATAAATTCTTCTCGTGCCTCGTGTAGGAATTAGTGAGTTTCTGTTGTTGTTTTAGTGTCTTTTCTTTTCTTGTGTGTGTGTGAGAAAGTAAAATCATATAGTTTGAACGTAATATGTGATATCTCAAAATCCCCTATTTAAACTATGTTCTAATGTTATTTTCTCAAAACAAAAACATGCGCGAATATGGGCTACTTAATTTTTCCTGTTAATCTATGTGATCAACTATAGGATGGTGAGTTGTAATAGAGAGCACTATGTTGTTTCAGGATCACCAAAGGTGTGTGTACACAAACAGGAGATTATTTGTTTTATATAAATTATATGCATTAAGCATGCATATGTCCTAGATTCATTGATCTCAATACTATTAATCTTTATAAGATATTGAATCAATTCCAATGCGAATTCATTATGAAAATTAATTTACACATATGTGAAGTATAAATGCACCTAATCGACATAATGTTTTTAACCTAGGAAAGCCTAAAGCCGAAAAACCCCAAATATATATTATGTATCATGGAATCATATGAAAATCCTCATACAAAGCTTATCAAGCTCTTAGTACAAGATAATAGTCATACACTTAGTCAGAAAATCTTTGCAAATCCATGCACCGATTCGCCCCCGCTAGTCCGCTCTCCACTGCGAAATCCCCGCCGTAATAGCTCAAATGAAATGAATCATTTTGTCTGACTACAAAATCCTCATTGGAAACTCCAATGTGTGTGTGATGCAATCAATGCATCACTATAGTCACAACATATTCAACGGTCTTTTCTGTTCTATCTCACCACTGCCCCATCAAATGCTACACCGTAGTTAATCGTCGTATTGTTCTATTGATTAATGAGTTATTATTTGTGAATTAATGCAACTAATTAATTCACTCCACTCACCAGTGTATCATTTAGGTTAGACTAGATACAACTTTAGCCTAACGAGTTCAATTGAGTTAAACTAAATAAAACTCCATAACTACTTCTTCCAACTCGTGTCATAACTCGCCACTTGTTCTAACCGAGTCCTCCATGCATTAGCTCCAAGAACCCCTTGGGAATTGCGATTCCATCACTCCACCGATGCTATCCTGCACCGAAACAAAGTGCTCCAAGAGAAATAGGAAGTTTGCTTTAGGGTCTACATTATTAAGAGCTAATAATAATTAGTATGCACTCGTATTTTTAGATCGGCGATCTATAAATGAGACTCTCGCTTCAATATGTCTCATGCGTCGACATCTATCATATTTTTTCCAACTTGACCAACCATCCACAAATAGCATCCTGCAAACTTCTCGAAATATGGTCAATCCAGGTCTAAAAATAGACATAGTCTAAAAATAGACTTGCGCCAAAATATTCTGCGGCCTAAGAAATTTTAGGAAGGTAATCGTTACTAAGCTCATCACACTGTTAACTCTTTAACACTCCATCTCAAAAAGATAGTGATTATCCTTCACCTCATCCCGCCGATGGTATTCAATTTTCTCCGTGAGTGCTCAATAAAGAGGATTCCATCCCGATCCTTCGTAGGAACGCACGTAAGCAACATGATCTTATGCTACCACAATCTCTCGATATAAGGATGTGATACCGCATCAATATACAGATATATCAGAATACTGTGGATTAAGCAAGAGTTTAATGCAACTATGATTATCACAATGTATCACCGTGGGATCTAAATGTGAACCAAACAAAACCAACTAAGATCTTCTGTCCAGATAGCCTACATGTGTTTTGACTTGTTTCCATGTATTCCACTTCCGCTGAATGAGTGTGCTACGTACTCCTGCTTCACGTAACAAGAAATCAATGTGATCCAGACTGGGTGTCACCTCCCGATGTGCTCTTTCCGTCCGTTGGGCTTCTCGCCCAATCGCATCCATGAAGCCATGAAACTTCACCTCATCCATCCTGTCTGTCAGTAAACCATACCTTGGGAGGCCTTAAGAGGATTCAGATATGCTTTGCCGCTTCCTGCAAGAGCTGTAGGGCTTGAACCACGCTTGTGGAAGCTTGTCACTGTATACCATATGTCCCTGGCCTTGTATCGACTAAATACATGAGCGAACCCACCAATTGTTGATAAACTGTAAGGCCCACGAATTCATCGAAGGTAGGTGATCTCCTTTCTTCCACCTTCTGGAAGAGGATTGTCATATGGTTTGTAGCCTCGCATGTGAAACTTCCCGCATTCCTGGGTACATTTGCCTTGAGACGCAATAGTTCACCTTCCCGCCGCCATATTTCTCTCCAATCCAAGGAAATAATGAAGGAGGCCCAAATCCTTCATCTCAAACTCCTTTGCAAGATTTTCTCTGCAAATATACAATAACTCATCACCTATTAGTATTAAATCATCAATATAATTAAAAATGATTAAAAGCTTACCCTACACCACACCCTGTACAAGCTATCAGCCACTTCAGAAGCAGTCCCAGAAATAGTTGTTGATTCAGTGTACCAAGCACATGGTGCTTGTTGAACAGCATGGTCATTTTTTGAGCCCGCATCATGTGATTGCTGCCAAGATCTCAAATCTTTCAGTGCTTGCCTAATGTACACCTCTTCCTCAATGATCCCATTAAGGAACACAAATGACATCTATCTAATGAATGTGCTAAACTATCTCAGGCTTGTAGAGTAAGGATAGTCATATGGAACAGGCTATCAAAGAGAAAAAAGGTTTTTCATAGTCAATCCTCACTGTGGAGGGCTCACAAAATCTGCCTTATACTTCAAGGCCCCTATCGTTGGCTTAGCTACTCTCAGAGATCCATCTTGATCCTACAATCGATTTTCCACCGCCTTGGAACAATCTCCCAAGCACTGCTTTTTGACAATGGAGTCATACTTCCACTCATATGGCATCACCATGTGTCTCTGACTGCTTTTTCAAAAGAATATACTCGTCACGACACTGCCACAGAGCTGTATCCAAAGAATCTGCATTGTGTGATCTGTTTGTCCAGACGGATGTGTATCTATTTCCGTGCCGCATAAAGCTTCGTCTCTCGCTCGTAGTATGCCTTCGTCTTTGTCCGATGTTTGGTTTTGCATGAGTAGACTCCTCCACCATAACTTCCTAGGATGATCCACATCAGAGGTCATATTTCAACAAGAAGTTCCTCCTCTCACATGCAAGTGTGTAGCTCCCTCTCAAGCCATTAAAACTTCATGGTTGCACCTCATTAATTTTTACATCTCAAGGCATGAAATATCCTGATCGGTTCGTAACATATTATTGATAATTATGTGTTTTAAAATTCTCACAAATATCCCAACTTTTGCAATTAGCTCCAAATTTTCTTCCCAGCGTCCTTTGTCACATGAATGTAACGGTGAGCCAAAAATCTTCAAATGAGAAATATCGTGCTTCTTACCAAGAAAAGATTCTTTCCGTGTGTACTCATGCCATATACTCTATGTGGAGGACAATGGTTTTTCACATAAACTATGTAGCCGTTGCATGCTTCCGCCCATGGTGTACCCGTAGGCCCCGGTCATGCAACATCGGCCAGGTAAAGACCCACTTCATCATCTGCTTTTGCAACTTACTCTACCTTGAAGGAGGTACTATAAGTCTTCAAATTCTTCATGCTAGTAATTCTAATTTTCCTTACAGTCTACTACCATTACTGCCCAGAGATTTCACTTCAGTTTCCCGACTCCTTCTCCACCACGTTTGAAAACCTAATCTTTTGAGAATGCTTTCACTGTTTTTCACATGAAGAAGATCCAAGATTTGTTTGTAGAATATTCATCAACAAATATAATATAATAATTGTGTTTTGATGCTGAAGAACCAGAAAGTCCACACACTACCGTGTGAATTCTCCAGGATCACCCCACACCTGCCTCCTTCTTCTCATGAAAGTTGTTATTCACAAACTTACCCATGGGGTGCATCCCTTGCACCGATTTGACTACTTATACCTTGGACCCATTATAAATCGCTACAAAATTTAGTACAGGTGAATATGGCCCTAATCTCCGTGCCACAATTCGCCCTCATCTCGGCTCACCACTTCTTCTGCTGCCTCTACCATCGTGAAGATGGTAGCCATCTACCTCCAACAGAGATTCTTAATTTTAACCCCCTATCTTCTATTTTAAGACCTACTGTTTTATGTCGAAGGAAGGCTTTTCCCTTTAGCTGAAAACAACATCACAACTCCTTTGTCTCTCAAGCTTACATCGAGACCAAGTTCTTCTTCGTACCTCGTGAACATGCATAACATCTTTCCATCAAGAATGATTACCTGGACTCCCTTATAAAAGGTAAGCTGGTCCCAATTCCAAGAATCGTACTCACCATCGCCATCACCTTACAGCATCTAGAGGTCCTTCCTCCCTCCAAGTCACTAAACAAATCTTTGTCTCTCATCATATGGAAAGACGCACCACTATCAAGGATACTCACACCATCCTCATGAGCAGCCTGAAACAAAGCATGCGATCAAGGAGAAAATCAAGCTCAAATTGTGAGTGCCAAGGCCCTCTTCAGCTGCTGACCTGAAGAACCTTCTTCTTGTTCTTCTTCTCAGACAAGTAGTAGTTAAAGGTCTAGATGTTCGTGACAAAGGAAAACACTTCACTTTGGACAACTCTGCTGCTCTAGAATGATTTAACAGTTTATCTCTCTTTTCTCGTTTTTGGCATTTTAAAGTTAATTCTGTCTCATTCTTCGATGAAGATCCATCCCTCGGTACCCCACCTATCTCCTCCCGCACAAGATCCACCAAAGTTGCTCCATCCCAATGCTTTCTCCTGGCCCCAACATGCAGTTCGTAGCGGTGCCAACTCTTCAGCTCTGGTGATATTGTCACCAAGTGTTGTCTATCAATAGTAACCCCCACACTTCCCGGGCCTATCCGTAGTGGAAAATTCAAGGAGGTGGCTTTGGAATACCTGCCACCCTTCTCCATTTTATTTTTCTTAGCCAGCCCATGCCAAATTCTCCGGTCACTTCGCTTAAACAAGTCCTCCAGAAAGCCCACATTAAGAATGGAGTGGACGACTGTGGAAGGTTGGACACAATATGGTCCTTCACACCTTCCAATGTACTTCTCGCCTTGGCTGCCTTTTGCCATGCGTCAAGTAATGCAACATCGCTAGATCTCGATTAGGAACATCACATTTATGAACTCCTTTAGTCCATTATCATCCAAAGATCGCCCAATTCCTGTTCTTTTCCAGCTATGTAATTCAAGTTCAACAGTATACTAATCACAAACCATTGGAAAGCCATTTCAATGTATACTCAACTTCTCGTACCAAGAATCTTCAAAGAAGAAATCTAACTGTCCAACAAAGACAAAAAAATCACTACAATGTGAAGACTAATCAATGTCAATAACAAGTGTAGAAATTATATTCACTACATGCATATTTCCTAGAGTCACTTGATCTCACACTATTTAACTTTATGCAAGATAATTAATCTAATTCCACTTGTTAATCTATTTGCGTAAAATTAATTGCACACACATGAAGTACAAATAAAAATCATTCATATTATGCAGTCATATTTTTTAACTATGAAAGCCCCAAGGAAAATCCAAACTATATATTATGTATCAGTGGAATTCAACAGGAAATCTCAGAGAAACGCATTTGGAGTTTTAGAGACAAACATAATTCACATGTATATTGACTCAATCAGGAATAAATTCTGCAAATCCATGCACCAATCTCTCGCTCTAATGTTTCTACTTCCACCATAATCCTTGCTAAAGAATAGCTTGGAATAAATTCACTTCATTTTTCCCTTTAATCATGAATCCTCACTTGCAACTGAGTAGGTAGGGGATGCAACTAATGCATCACTATAGTCACAAGAGATATCCATCTTTCCTTTCACCATCTTCCACCTGTTCCACTGAAATCACATGCACCGTAGTAATCATCAGATTGTTCATTGATTAATGGTTATTATTTGTAATGAATAATTAATTAATTCATACCACTCACTAAGGTATCATTCCTAATAGACTAGATATAAAATACTAACTATGTCTAACAAAGTTAAACTAAATACAACTCCATAACTACTTCTTCCAACTGTACACATCGTCACTTGTGTTCTAACTGAAGTCAGTTCATTATTTGTTTTCATAAACCCTGGGAATTTTTAATTCTCTACCCACCTATGTGGCACATTTGTGCACCGAAACAAAGTGCTCCATATAATGGTTGATGTTTAGTGTCCATTATTATAAAGATAATAATAACTACATGTGACTATTTTATCTATGATCATAAATAGACTTTGCCTCCAATATCTAAAAATAGAATTCTGATTATTTTTCCAACTCTAACAACCATCCACAAATAGCATCCGTAACTTCCTAAAATATGATCATGTCTAAAAAAATGAGATATAGTCTAAAAAAAATAGATCAAGTCATAAAAATAATAAGGGCCTACCTTGTGAAGGTAATTTTTTCATTTGTTCAATATTCATGAATTTAACACTATTCTATCAATAATTGATCTTGGTCCCGAAATCTAGAGCAAAAATTGAACTAAACTAATGACTCTTACACTAGAAAAAGAACTAGCTAAGCATGTATTGTGGACTTGGGCTACTTTCATTTATACTACTCAGTGCTGTTACCTAAATTTACAAAACAGAAATTATTTCGGAATGCAAATTAATTTTCCTCCTACTTAAACTATGTGTTAATTTTATAAAATCAATTTAAACAAACAATACCTGAAACTATTGTATATTTAAAGTGAGTTGTAAATAAGTCAGGTTAACGAAACCAAGCATGTGTTTATTATAGCCACAATACTTTTATGGCAGAAAGAGGAAATATTAGAAAATTTCACTTAAGCATGCAAAGTTTGAGACATGCACATTTTACAAGATAGGTCACTTGAACACGCGCACTAGGCACGCCGGAGGAATGCACACAAATTTCTGCAGAGTAATTTTGGGAGCTCTTCTATCACCATTAGGATGAACCAGAAATGAAGTGGAAAGAGAAAGGGGGCAATTCTAGCCTAACTCCATAGCAAATATGGAATTAAAAAGGGTACAACCACATAAACTTAGAAATCAAAGTTAGTTCAGTCACTAATCTCCGTGTTAGTACAAAATGAATGTGATCACACCAACTGAAAAAGGGTTGGTTTTTCCTCTAAGGCTATCATGAATAAATAGATGGATTCACAAGTTAGTTGAACGTGCTCTATTACTACAACATACTAGATAAGAGAAATAATGCATTTTCAAATGCAAAATTAAAACTAAAACTAAAAAACAAACAATAAAAAGCTCTTAAATAGAGTCAAACAACTTCAATAATCAAAAACTAAGGCTTACGTCTCTATCGGGAAAATGTAGGAAATGAGACAAAAATTTTAACTACTTGTTAAGGGGCCTTAGAACTAGTAGTGTTCTGTGTCCTGATAAGGATGGCTCTTATTTCCTGCTGCCTTGAAAGTCTCCTCTCTATTGTTAGTGGATTGGAGCTGTTGGATGCACACAGCAGTCCCCTCTATTCTTTTATGGATCACACGCCGTCAAGAGCCATGTAGAAACTCCGGCCGCACAACAATGTGCTCTCTTGTTGTTCATATCTTGGTGGCCTTTATAGGAGAATTCAAATCCTCCTTCCTTCTGCACATTGTGAGGAGGATGCAGGAGAGGGTGATCTACTGGTGTGCCACATTTATTCGAAGCCAGGTGGCTCCTCGATGTCCCAAGGAGGCTTGGGCACTGTCCTTAGTGACCAAGTGTAAAATCAATGTCAGAGTGTTATACCATTTTTGGCCATTCAACTTATTATTATTTATGAACCTATATATCATGTAAGACCAATTTTACACCATAAAATTGTTTTCACCATATAAAATAACTTAATTGCTTATATTTCTCTCGGTCATATTTAACTGAAATAAGAACTTAATTAAATAAATCCTTATTTATTTAATTATTTCCTTAAGAATAAGCATGAAATCATTATTTAAATAATATTCTTAGTTAAATTAATAAATTATTCATAAATAATTAAATAAACTATTATTTATTTAATTATATTCATCATTTCCTAAATGATAAATAAATAATTATTTATTATTATTTATAAAATAAAGGAATTGATCCAAGTCACAATCCTTCTCCAACAATAGATAATGAAATATTCTAAAGTAGGAAGCCAGAATTTATTAATAATTATTTATCAGCACTGTAGGCTCAGACCGCCTAATATTTTGTTATAAAGCAGGTTTTTCCCATTCATTAGTCACCTTCATATTGCATGACTTATTCACTCTTGGTCACCAGTCATTTTTACTGTAACTCCTACTGAGTTCTATGTTTGTTTTTTTCTACACCACTAAGAGAGGAATGTTAGATTCGAAACACCGAGGGTCTCTCAAGAACCCATCCCACCGATAGAGACCTGGAAAACACCTTTTCTTGTTTGGTCTGTGTGCCCCATTCTTTAACATAATATAAAATTATTTAAAAAACATTGTTTCTTGTCTTGGTTCATTGATGCATGGAGCCATGTTGTATCTAGATTTCCAATGTCTTTGTGCTTAGATCTAAATTTGTGCGTAAATCTAAAGATATTTTGGTGCCTATAATTAGCAGTGTTAGGATATTTATGTGAGTTGCATGATCTTTTTACAATAAAAGATTCAGTTACTAACAATGTTACGACTCCACACTCAAGCTTTCCGTTGCCACCGCCTGGCTGCTATATATTCATATCAAGTCGTTTCTCAAACCCTAGGTTTCTCTTCCACTTTCTCGTTTTTCCTATTTTTATGGTGTTTATCACCCTGCAAAACCCTCAACAAGCCAAATTTTTAACTTTCGTGTGTTTCTCGCCTTATTGGCAAGTAGGATGTGACATCACCAGAACAGACGACAACTTTTTCTCAATTGCCGCCGAGAGAGTTTATCTGCAGGCTTTACTGGCTGGGCCGGTGGCAAGCATTTGCCTTGAGGGCTTTACTTTTTCGCCAAAAATCATGGCCTGATCAAATGTGTCAAAACCGCGACCTCCGCACTTTTCCCCGCAAATTTTCCCGCACTTTTCCGGTCGGGTCTGGCCGTCGTGCCGCCCTCTGCCTACCCGTTTAGACCCGTTTCTCGATTTGTCACCAAATAAGAGGGAATTCTGTCTCTAGGCCTAAAATTTCCACTTTTTTGTGGGAGAGTTTTTGTCAGCCAAAAGTCCGAATTTTCAAAGTTTCAACCTCTATTTTTCTCGTATTTGATAATTTCCTCTTTTCGTATCCCTTTAGATCAAATTTTCTCCTCACAAAACACCTCATCATTTTGTTTGGGTTCATTTCTGGCATGTTAATTGTCTCTTCTATTTTTCTCCTCCTTTTATGGAACTTGCTTTTGCATATTTTCTCGTTTCTCATCACTTTTCGTTATATTTCATCTTTGATCCTGGGTCTTGACCTTAGATCTATTGGCTCTTTTTCGTGTGCTGGCCTTATTTTTCCTCTCTTATAGACTAGTTTTGAGAGACCCATTTTCTTGGGTTAGATTGACACTGTAGTCATGACTTTATGTTCTTTTAGCTCTGTTTACTCAGATTATTTTGAGTGTGTACACTTTTTTTTCTTTACCAAAACGGCCTGGTTTAAGCAATTAAAATTAATGCACGCCTTTATCATTACCGACCCTAAGTGAAGAAGCACTTGGTTAACACCGTCTCTGGCAAAGACTTTAAAATCAATCATACCAATTTCCCGCCTTTGACCTCGCCTTCTGATTTTGTCCCTCCCCCGTCTTCGTCAGCTTTTCTTCTCTCTTCATCATTGCGCCTCTGCGTGCCTCTCCCGGCGGGAGACTTCACGTTGTACCCCTCATTTTTCGCTTACTACTCTCCTTCCACCGTCATCGAGAAATTCCTCCCCGAGACCTACTCGCCACTCCTCTCCGATTGGCTCCGGCTCTCCCCCTACTCCCGGTTCTCCCCCGTCACTTTCACTGTCTCCAGTCTGCGTGCTTAGCCACGGGCACAGCACCTCAGTAATACTAATGTCAAGTCCGTTTCCGTTGGAACCACTACGGGACCTACCTCGACCGCCTCGACGGCTTCCCGAGGGTGGCCGACCAGTTCTCCTAACTCAATCACCTCGGATGAATGATCCGATCACTGATATGCTGGGGCTGGCCCTCATATGCCAACCAAGCTCCCTCCCAGTATCTCAAGTTCATGCCTCAGTGAATATTCTATCCAACTATCCATCTCCAGGCAGGTTCCTCCAATTCCGTCATCAGTGACTCATCTGGCCGAGATTGTTCCGCACACGCTTATCGGCGAGCCATGGTATGTTGACCACCACCTTCCTATACCACCTCAAGTACCTTTGCCCGCCTTCTTCTATCTCCTATTTTACCGTTATGACAATTAACTTTGAATTTTTTCCGCTAATCGTCTACGAATTCTCCACCTATTCATCAGCGTTAAGGAATGGCGAAGAAGAAATAGCCTATGTCAAGCCCCTACCTTGAAGGATCATGTTCATATGGACTAGTTCGCTCTCTCTTACCTCCCATTGGAAAATATACGTCCTACTTCTCTTCAAACCGAATGTTTCCCTCCAAATAGCCTTGAAATATGACTTGATCTATGCTCAACTGGCTGCTGAGTACCGTCCTTCCACCCCCCCACCGTGGCACTAGGCACTAGGGCACCATGCCGCCGACGTATTGTTGAGCCTCTCTCATCCATCCACCCAACCTCCACAGCTAAGGGTTTTCCTGCAGGGAGCACACTTCCCGGACCTTCTCCCCCTCCCGGTAGCACGCATCCAGGATACGGCATGCCTCATCCTTTTGCCCAACCTCCTGCTTACCTCAATTTTGCCCAACCTAACCATTACCCTCATCTGCAGCCTGGTGTGCCAGCTGCTCCAGCATATGCGCTTTCTCCTCCCTTTCCTTCTCAACCCACTGCGACGGCGCGTCACGCCCCCTCGAGAGCCGGTGAATGCACGGCGAGGATTCACTCAATACCTAACCACACGACGGACGGTGGCCACTCCACCTTCCCCTTGGTTCCTCCATTTACAGGATCCTCATATGATGAACTACGATCCATCCCCAACCGGATTTGATCTTCACCTTCAAACTCGGTCTCGCCAGTACCTCAAGCCTCCCACTCAGTCTGCCCCCGAGCCTCCTTCTTCAGGTTCTACAGAGCCTCTTTCGACATCCACTGGCCCCTTACATATCCCTCAACCCAGAGTTGAGGTTCACACCAAGATTCCTAAGGGACCATTACGTCGAAACGCTGCTTCCGGTCGAGCTGCCCATTCATATAGCATAGTAGATGATTTGGCGCAATCTCCTGCTGCCATTTCCACACTGGAACTCCTCCAGTCGTGCCCTTCCCAAAAGAAGGCTCTACTATCTACCGTGGGCGCTGTAGATCCTGCTGATGACCAAATGATTGTTTTCGACGCCACTCAATCAGACCATCCTCCTCTTCCTCCTTCCGTCGCCTTCCAAATCCCCGTCAAAATCCGGAACGCCAACGTGTCCCGGTGTATAATTGATGAGGGGGCATCCACCTGCATGATGTCTGCTTCAGTTTGGAAGCAACTCGGACCCCCCAAGCTGGCCCCTTCCACGATCACCCTTCGAGCATGGGACGGTCATGCCTCCCAGCCCATTGGCCTGTTTCGTAATTGTCCTATCACCCTCGCCGGTAAGACTGTTTGCGTTGATGTCGAAGTCATAGACGCCCCGCTAGACTACAACATTCTATTGGGGCGAAGCTACACCTATGCTATGTCTGCTGTCCCATCCACGGTTTTCCACAAGATGTCTTTCCCCCATAATGGAAAGATAGTCACCCTTGACCATTTGACATATCATGAGCCAAAATCTCAGACCTCACCTGAGACGACCATCTCTTCTATAGCCAACAAGCAAACCGTCGACTCCTTGACCAGTGTCTCCCCCGGCGTTTACAAGGATTCCTCCCTGCTTGGAACTTTTCCTAGTTTCCCCCCTCCTCCTATCTCTGACCCCAGCTCATCGAATGTTTGCATGATGCAATCGTCTCAGGCTGCTCTCAAGCAACCTGCTTCGGCTAGTCAGCAACCTTGCCCTCCGCAACCTGCTCTTAGCCCTTCACCTGCAGTTGGTAGTCATGAGCCCCTTTATCCCCCTGGCACGGTTCCTCCAGGCCTTAGCCATTTAGGAGCCGTCCCACCTGGCCATCCCCCCTCTGGTCAGATACCGTTCCTAGCTCCCCCACCAGGAGTGTACACGGTACCAGTCATGGCCACCCTCTCTTCCTAACTTGACACTTGGGATTCCCGTTTGGTACCTTGATCCTCCAGCCCCCACCTTGCCTGGTCGACCCAAACCTTATATTGCTTTGACCCCGGTTCAACCGGCCCCCATGCCTTCTCCCGCGGCATCAGTGCCTCAGTCACCTCAACAGGAACCACCTCCTGTTGCAACTGCTTCGGGTAAGAAGGGCAAAGCTCGCAAGGGGGCATCAAAGGACAAGGCTCCCCCGACAAAACCTGCTCCTTCTCATCCTCCAAAGCATACCATCCGGTGTGCTTTGTGTGATGTTGTCGGTCACGCCTCCCATACCTGTCCTGCATTGCTTCATCTCAAGCCCATGGTTAATGTCACATTCCCTGCGTCCGCGGTCCCAGAAGCCTCTGTTCCTTCCGCGACTGCGGCCAAGAACCCCAAGACTATTCACACCAACCACCCCTGTGCTTTGTGTGATCTCCATGGCCATTACACCCATCTTTGTCCCCGCCTCGAGGACTTCCGCACCTCTATCGCTGCGGTCCACCAATTCGAGGCCAAGCGCAATGAGTCCACCTCTCCCCTATTTGCGCATTCTGCTTCAGTAGAACTACCAGATATGACTGCTCCCATTGACATTCCCCCTCCTGATGTCGAGATGACGGAGCCTTCATCCAACATTTTTTACCTATCATCATCCATGAGACCCTCGGGGAACATTCCATCTGAATCCTCCCCTGTTGTTTCGCTTGACCTTCCTTCAGCGATCATCTTGGGCTCAACATCGGTAGACCCTTTATCTACTTACTCTTCGGTCACCCCTTGTGATGATGCGCATGTGAACCTTTCTTCTCATGATGATGATTCCGGTCACTTCACCACGTCAGGTGGTCTTTCTTCCACCAGTCAACCCATCGTCTATCGCGATGACGACATTATGGAAAAAATCCCCACCCCTGACGTTATCTATTCCCCCTTACATCAAACCCATGCGTTTACACCACATCCACCTTGTGGCCATTACATTGAAACCCACTGTTTGGGTAAGGGGGCATCCACATTTGAGAGACCAAGAGAAGCAATTCTCCACAACTCTCCTAGTGTATCTGGTCGTGTTGACTTTAGTCCCAGTATTCTTCCACATTTAGAAGAACCTCTAGAGTCCCATATCACTTCTGATCACTCTAGGGATGATACCCCTTATCATCCCCTCATCTTACATCAGCAACCCAGTCTCTTAGACATTATTGTTGACCAACCTATAGCTTTTCTACGAGAGCATCAGTTCATTATCTCCATATCCTCTTTTTGGGATAGTAACACCAGGTATGCCAACTCGGAAACTTAAATTCCATTTGATCCCTATATGCAGTACCAACAGAGATTGGTAATCCTCCATTTCCTTTCTCACACTACATAACCATAACCAGCACAAATGGCACACCACATCATTACAATGTGTTTAGGTTCCCCTTTTTCTAAATACATTTTGGCATGACCACACCATGCTTGGGGGCACCCATGCCCCTCAACCATAACCCTCCTCACCTCGTTTTTGGAGAGGAGGCTGTCTTACCAATCGAGTGTGAAATCCCTTCCCTTCATCTGGCTGTTGAACTTCTCCCTGACACCCAACCTCTAGAACAACGACTTATCCTGCTCGAGCGTGCCTCTGAAGACCGCCGTGTTGCATTGCAAACCATAGAAGCGGCCAAGAAACGCACCAAAGCTCCATAGGACCGAAAAGTCCAGCCTCGTCCTTTTCACGAAGGTGACCTTGTTCTAGTATATGACCAGGCCCATGATGTCCTTGGTCATGGGAAGTTCGAATCATTATGGCTAGGCCCTTACGTCATCAGTAAGGGTCTTGGTAAGGGGGCATACTTCTCAGAGGACTTCGAAGGCAATCCTCTTCCTAATCCTCGCAATGCACTCTATCTTAAGAAATATTACCCTTAGCATTTCCCTTCTGAGATGCGTGTGTTATGTTCTGTTAGATAGCCATCATCCTTTTTTGTACTTTCATCCTTCACCAGGAGCTATTTTGTCCAAGAAGGATCACTTCACCTCTCCTTCAAATCGAACTTCCTCACTTACAACACTTGTACTTGGGGCACCATTTTTCCTCCTTACTTGTCTTTGTTCGTGTCGATTTTCGTCATGAGTTACCATCTTGTACTCATGTTTTCATGGTCCCCCATTGGACCTTTACTGTGTGGCAGCACCATCAAGTCGCCCTTGTTTAGAGCATCCAAGTTGAGTCCTCATCGCATTCATGGAGTCTATCCCGAGTCCCTTTGTACCCCGCTATAGCCCTCCATCCTTCATTGCTTGGTCTCTCTCTTGTGTCGCACATTATGACCTTCAGTCCCACTGTCCCCTATCCCTTATGATATTGTGTCAGTCGCTGCCATGTCATTCATGCCCTTTATGCTCTAACAAGGGAAGTCGTCCATTCGCTACTCAGTCCTTTCCATTTCACCATCATCATTAGTGTCAGTCTGTCCGTCGCTCTGCTATTTTCTCTCGTGCCTTAGTTGAGGATTTCTCATTGCCTCACTTATGGCGGACCTCCTTCTGTCGACATCAGATCATTCCTTCCAGAAGCCAGGTCTAGAGGGCGGTGTACCTTGGTTCCAGCTTCCACTCTTGTTCGGTGCCTCGGATCAGGCAACGAGACCTCTTGTTTCCCTTTGACTTGATTGTTTCTCCAGCTCCTTTCAGCATGATCGAGATCTGTATACTTGATGGTCCAGTGATCCAGCAGCAGCTCTTGATGATTCCCGGGTGTGTGTGAGATGTCTCAACCCTCATGCGGGGGTGGCCCTGCAGGTAGCCCCCCACATGCCCGGATGACCTATTCCTTGCAGCCTTCGATGCAGCTCCAGATATTTGATGATGTTGGCCGTAGCCACTTGCAGCGCCTCTTCGACTTGCATGTATCAGTCAGATTTTGTGAGCCCTTCCCCATTTAAAGGGGGCATTTGGGTTGTATTTGTATCTCATGTACTCAGATATTATTGTACAAGTCCTGGCTGTTATCCCAGGCACAGCATGTATGTGGGATTCCTCATTGTATTTTTATCTGGCTCATGATTATGCCAGTTGTAATTTATGGTTCGGTCCCTTGTTTACTGGACACACTATTCTTTTGTACTTTGTCTCGGCGGGCATAGGTATGCCTCCCCCGCCGCCTTCAGCACAGGTACCCTCTCATAAAAAGAGACTTGTTGCACCTGCGAGTCTCATCTCCTCAGGGTCTAGTCCTTCAACACACTATCTACCTCACATTTCTCTCTCTGACACCCCTTTTGTTGTCTAGTGATTGTGTTCTTACAACGTACTTCGGTCATACGATTTGCTCCTGACACTCGCACGCTGGGGGGCAATCTGTTACACCATTTTTGGTCATCTAACTTATTATCATTAGATGGACCCAAGTACACCATGTAAGACCAGTTTTACCCTAAGTAAAACCGCTTTCACTATGTTAAAACAGGAAACCCCAAAAGGAAATATTAAACAAACACATATTTGTTTGATTTTCCTCATGGAATAATTAATTAAACCATAATTTAATTATTATTCCCAGTCATTTTTAACCCAAAATCAAAGAAATTAATTAGATAAACCTTTATTTATCTTATTATTTTCTAGGAATAATCATTTAAACCTTATTTAGATGATATTCCTTGTTAAATATGACCAAATCACCCATAAATAATTAAATAAATCACTATTTATTTAATTATCTTTCAACCACTTCCTTAAATAATTAAATAAATCATCATTTATTTAATTATCTTTCAACCACTTCCTTAAATAATTAAATAAATCATTATTTATTTGATTATCTTCTAACCGCTTCCTTAAAAAGATAAATCAATCATTTATTTATTTATTTTTCACTAATCAAGGGAGTTGACCCAAGTCAAATACCCTTTCCCTCCAACAAATATAATAAAATATTCCATAAAAGGTGGATCTAGATTTTGTTAACATTATTTTAATCATGCACCAAGATCTAGAATGACCCAATATTTTGTTATAAATAGGAGGGTTCTTCCCATCATTCCTCACCTTTTGTTGCCTACTAGATCACTCTGGATCTATACACTTGGTCTCATTTTTTCATCATTTTCTCCCATTGAGCTTCATTTTTACATTGGGTTTTCTACATCTACAAGAGAGAGAAAGCTTAGATCTGAAGTGCTGAGGACTACAAAGAACCCATCCCATTGAGGAGAGCTAGATACACCTTCTTGTTTTCCTCCCAGGTGCCCTGTAATATAAAAAATTCTTTCAAAAAATTGTGTTCTTGTCTTGTCTGTTGGATGCATGGAGCAAACCCTTTATTTTACTGCTTAATGTCTTTCCATACATAGATCTGGTGTTTTGCAGCTATTTTCTTGTCTAACTAATCGCAGATCTGAAGATATTGGCAACCACTTTTGTTGTTAGGGCTATTAGTTATGCGTAGCTAAAGTGGTCCTTTTTCGTACGCTTCGACGGATTCATACTAACAAATACCATATTAGAAATTATGAGAGAGAAGAAACACATAATATTCACACACAATAATTGAAAGTATTACACACATACACAATAAATACGTATAGTTGAAGTGAGATCCAACTAATACTAATATTGGAGGGAGAGGTTGAGAGAATCTCTCAACATCCTCCAACAAACCCAACCAATCCCTAATCTTTAGTATGCATCATAAATGAGGCATTATCTCAAAAAATAATTTGGATATAAATTCAAGAACAGTGCAAAAAAAATTCCACATCAACCAGACTTTGGGTAAAATGATAGTGAAAAAAATCTTCCCCTCGAGAATTTGGGTAAAATGATATTGCTCCAATATTTCTGCATTGGGAAAAGTGACCTCTGTAATAAAAAGAAAGAACCAAAAAAATTACTTAAAAATTTTGTGGCTAGAATAGAGAGCATTAAAGTTTGGTTAAAATGTAAAAAATCTATAAAAAAATTGGTCATAGGATGAATTAATGGCGATAAGTGTTATAGTCCAGGCAAGGACTAATAAGGAGTTTTACATTAAGAAGCACTAGCTCAAGACATATAGAAAAAAAGAATGTCAAGAAAATTAGAAAGTTCCTTGGGATATACCAGGTAGAGAACTTGAGGTAGATAACTTGATGAACCATGCCTACATGTAATGTTAACTCAAATAAGGGAATTCCTTTGGCCTTGTCAGGGGTTCTAGGAAATTAATTGGTTTATATTTGACGATGCCATAGCTCTTAGCCAAAAATTTGAATGGTCATGTGAACAAGGTACTGGGTGGAGGTGCTGAATTTAGTGCAAATCATACTCCTCCACATAATGTTGAAAGGACCATGTCTGGCCACCTCCTACTAGTGCTCTGGATTTAGGGTTGATAAAAAATGGAAGTTTCTCTGCACAAAATTCCTTGGCATATACTGGAAATAACAAGGATAAATATTATCTCAATATCAAACGTTTGCGTGGAATAGAGATCAAAGGAAATTTTAATCTACATGGAAGTTTGAGGTATAGGTCTGGTCTACAAACCTGGTCAAGGATCAAATTCCTCAAGAACGTTTGTACAAAAATGTGAACAAGTAAAGAAAAAGGCTTGGGTACTAGCAACCAGAAAATAAATACAAGATGCAATTACAATGAAAAGGTTTGTCAAGTGTTAAATAAAATGAATGAGTTGCAATTTGATCTAATAGAAATGAAACAGAGAATATATAACTAAATTTCAATGTGATAGAATATATACAAACTAAATTTCAATTAGATAGAATATATAAAAAATAAATTTCAATGTTATAGAATATATACGAACTATAAAAGCACAATCAACTAGGCAAGACGACAAAACAAAGGATTTGCATTGGTAGATTATGGAGTTGTGCAAAAAAAATTAATTTATCTTAAAAAATTCTAGTGCATCCATATCTACGAGATGGACCAATATGAAACAATGCCCTGATCTCAACAAGCTTCCAATGGAGGATGATGTTGAACTCAAGTAATCTATGCATTGTTATAAATTTTTTCTATTATTAGGTAATTGTTTCAGAGTGTACACATATAGAAATGTGATAGATTTTGAATAAATTAGTAGTACCTCAAAAATTCTAGCGTCAATGATCATTCAAAGGGATATGAGGTAGAAATAAAAAAATTGTAACAGACATTGTGGATATTGTTTTGTGACTAGACACAAGTTTAATATAATACTCGCACTGATTTTTGCTAATCTTTTTTGGGCAGATATTCCTTCTATATGATATTTTCCCTGACAGATTATCAAAGTAAGTATGCTACAATTCCTATTTTGGGCAGGCTTCCAAAAAAATGGAAATTCCCATATATCCAGTGGGTGGTGTTAATTCTGATAAAATTTTCAAAGCATTAAAAATGGCCTAGTAGAACTAATAGAGGAAATGGGTGTTTGGCCATAATTTGATAGTACAATTTTTAGTAAGATTGTGATTTATTATTATTTAATATTTACTTTTGAATAAATAAAAATTTTAAACACACTAAAAATATACCTAGGTACTCAATATTTTCATATTAAACAACATAAACTTATGATTTTGAAAATCTCTACTAGATTTTGGACAAAAACTACCAAAAAAGTGTTAAAAAAGGAGTCAATTCAAGTATGAATTAAACTATGCATTATATGTGTGTGTGTGTGTATAACTTAAAAATATATATATATATATATATATATAGAGATAGCATCACTCTATTAAAAATTCATAGACTTCTATTTATAAATTAAATCTATAATCTGAATAATTCTTCACTGGATTTGCAAGAAAAATAATCCAATTAATGGAAATTATGTAAATGGGAAGTATACTATTTATTTATTTATTTTAATTTTTTTATGTGTAATAATTTAATGAAGGTTGATATTCCCCTGTTGTCACTCGCTGAGGTCATGCCTCGACCTCTAGTTTAAAGGCTGCAGGATGTCACAGCAGGAACTCACAAATTCCTCGCTACTTTTCTACTCCAAAAACTCATGTAGATTTAAATATCATTATTTTTAGCTTTGAATTAGGAAATACCTCTCTACATTCAACCATTTATAACTAGTATTTTGTAACTATAAACCCCTAGTAGCTATCTTTAGCCCCGAAGGTGTTTGGGCCTTGTGTTATGCCTCTAAGGTGACCTTGGAGATGAAGAGGAGTTTCCATTTGAGGTGGGACCTTAGGATTATATGGGCATGATCAATGGAATAAATTAATGGTGCTAGATAATTGTGAGGGTATCCCCTTTTGACATCAACCGAGTGTGGGCAGGGGCGGGAGAGAGGGGTGGTTCTGCACTAACAGTTATGGCTGATGTTTTGCTAGATTTATTAAACAACGCTGATTTTTTGGAAGTGTTCAAGTCCTATATTTTATAGGATGACTTGATTGTAGATGTAATTTTGTTAAGGTATTTCCAAAAAGAAGAAGAAAAAGAAAATAAATTAAAAAAACAAAAGGGGATAAAAAATTGACATGTGAAAAGAATGAAAAATATATTAAAAAAAACATCAGAAAAGGAGAAAAGAATAAAAGAATAAAAAACCCCATGAAAAATAAATTTATAGGAGTGAGAAAGCCTAAATGCCACTCAATAAATAAAAATGCATCAATCAATACTTAGAAAATTTTGAATAAATATACTCCTAGTTGAAATTCCACATTGTAATAAGATAAATAGAAATAACTAGTCTAATGACACTGTTTAAATGTGATCAGGCTGAAACAAAATAGACTAGGATAGTGAAAAAAGTAATCAAACAGTTTAAATCGTGATTTAGCTAGGTTATTTGAAACAATGATTAAGTTAATCACATAATTTAATCGTGGTTAATAGGAAAAAATAAAAAAATTCTTTGTAAATTTAAATGCAGCATTGTTGGGTGAATATGAATTTCCGAATGAGATTAAGCTTGTATTTGATTAGTTTAATTATAATACTTAATCGTCATTTATCGCAATGTAATAAGTTTGGTTAGAAAGGTTTTATCTATTGTTTTAAACATTGGAATAAAAATGAACATTTGAGACCAACACCCGCCCAAATCAATGGTGAGGGAGTCTTTTTGCCCCCCCACCCGATATCCTTCACACTTTTCTCGAGGGGGGCGGGCGGGTATAAAATGATAGGACCCACCACACTGCTTGTCGCCACCGCATGATTTTGCACCCCTCGGAAAAGTCATCCTCCGTTGAATGTTCACTCTCTCTCCAATACCCATCCTACAAGATGACTTCACTGACCGCTCCATCACCCTCCACCATGACTCACCCTCCCCCACTCACCATCTTCCATCTCATAATCGCAAACCCCACTCCCCCAACTTCCCGTCAATTTGAATTTTCTCCCGATTCTCGTTCCACTCCCAATAAAATTTTGCCACCTGGCGCTCCCCTATCTGTGGCAACAAACCGTTACTTCAATTAAATTCTCCTTGCTCCTAATACAATGAACCCGCACTTGGATGAATGGTAAAAGGGAACGAAAATTCATGAAAAATCCATATTATAAACTATAAAAATTGTCTAATTCACGTTCTTTTCTGTTTTGAACAACCAAGAAGAATTCAGAGCGTACAAGCATTCGGCCAATTACCCGTCAATAGTGATCAGATCTCCATCAATGACCCCACCTTAGCATTCAACTACTATCCATCCCTTTCCAGGTAATCCTAGCATCGTCATCCTTTTTTTTTTTGACAATGGCAACTGCAGGAAAGTCTCCCAAGAATAAGGGAAATAAAATGGAATACAATCCTATTCTCCCCACTCCCATTGACCTGGATCACCTAGATTTAGTTGACCTACAATACAAAATTATTGACACTATCTGTGAATTCAACATGTTCAAACTTTAAAGTTGGTTGAAGCAGAAGTTTTTAGACCTTACTAATGAATTGGGGCTATGGGATTCTTCCCTACCTCAATTCATCTCCTGGTGTCAAATCAGTTATGTAACCATCCAAAGAGAAGTTTTTAGCCATAATGGTGAATTTTTTCTCACCATTACAGCCGAATCCATTTCACAGATGATGTAAGTAAAAAATATAGAATCCACGAAGACTTTATCAGTAGATTCTCTCACATAACTATACAAGAATTTAACCTTCCCACAGAGAGCCAAGATCTTTTAAATATTTCTCCCCGAGGATGCTAAACTGTGCAAGACAACCTGTCTATATTCATCCTATATGTTCCCTAAGGTATCCAAGTAGATATTCACAATCATATCATACATACTTGATTACCATTCTGATGAGTGGGTTGATGAGGCCATTGTTGGCTTCTTGCCAATTTTTACCACTGATGAGAAACCTACTAAGCCAGGCGGATATTGGTGGCCACTCGCCTATTCCAATTGGATCCCACCATTGTTTCTTTCAATTTTTTAGTTTCCCTAACTATAGCACAGTTTACTATTTTTAGCATTTTTTGTGGGTCCTCAACTTCTCGAGCTCTAAATGACATTTTTTGGGGGAAAAGAGAGAGAAAATTGGGTATCTTATTGATGTTTCTTGCATCAAAAGTTGTAAATCTTAGATAGATATTTCTAACGAGGTATTGTGTGCATCATACGGAAATCGTATGCCAAAGTTGCAACCCCAAAAAGTTGATCTACCAATTTAGCTAAACAGGTCCAATAGTTTTGGTGCTTCATCTCCTAGGGTTAGGTTTTTGGATGTTTATATTTTTCCATTGTTTCTAAATAATAAATAGGCCCTTGAGCCTCATTGTAATACAATTCAGAGGCATGTAGCCACCACATCTGTTCTCAGAGATAATCTATCAGTGCCCTAGATATTTTATTTCCATCGTGTCTATAAGCATATTTCAGTTATGTGATATTAAGGAAATGAAGTTTTATTTCTGCTGCATTTGTACGTTTATGTATATTTCTATATTTTATTGTTCTCTTGCATAATTTTTTATTAGTGGTATCAGAGCGGTATGCTCTTTCTCGATCGTTCTTTGCATGTCCCCAATGAGGTCAAGATATAAGGAGTTAGGGCTTGATGTGGTTGACCCTTTGCAAGATCAACCTCGCAAACCTAGAGGCCCACCTGTGGGGGATGAAAAGAAAGATGAGGGAGCAGGAGATAATATCAAATTATTCCTTGAGGAAACCCTCAAGAAACAAAGGAACGCGATGATGGATAACATTTTCCATATCCTTCAATGACTTTCCACCAGCGGTGAATCTTCATCCAACAGCAACTATGGGGGCAAAACTCCTTTTAAGGTACAAGTAAACATTGAAATTCCCATATTTGAGGGCCAAATATATGCAGACATCGTATATAGATGGTTGAATCTATTAGAAACATATTTCTCAGTTCCTGACTTTTCCAACTTTGAAAATATTACTTTTGCACTCCTCAAAACTACCCGCCATGTAAAGGATTGGTGGGAAACCTACTATGAGAAAAGGGATGGGAGGGAACCATCTATGTTTTTGGCCACACCCATATGGAATTATTTTTGAGGCACCATCAGGGAACATTATTATCCTGTGGCGATCGATGAGGACAAGCACATATAATGGACTATGTTGCAACAACAAAGGGATAATGATGTGCATGAGCTCATGAATCTGTTCCATACCTTGTGCAAAAAATTGGGTATCAAATATTTAGAGAAACATTTGGTGTTGAAGTACCACAATTTTCTTCATACATACATTTAGGAGAAAATGGATTTCCTCAAAATGTTCTCGCTTGGCACAACATATCCGTACGCTGCCAAGAGTGAGCATAGCTTCAAATAGAAGAAGCGAGACTTTGGATATGAAAATCATAAGTAAGGGAAAGGTGCCCCCAAACTATAGAAAAAAGGACAAAGCCAAGGAGCGGTAGCCCAAGATAACCCACAATAGCTACAAGAAAAGAAAAACACTGCCAAGCCAAAGAAGGACGGGAAAGTGGTGTGAGTTCCATAAGAGCTCCACTCACAACACAAGTGAGGGTTGGGTCAATCATTCACTGGTGGTTGAGCTAAAGGCTTCTGAATTAGATGCATGCCGCATGTTAGGTCCCTATATTACTAGTGTCATCCCTTATTTTTGTTAGTTTATCCTCCTTATTTTTATTGTTTTACCCCTGTAACCCCCATATTGTAATTATTGTGCCCTTACATTATTATTGTTAGGTTGGATAGGATTATGTTGTGACCCCATGGACTCGTATATATAGAAAGGAGGTTTTTTAATTTGTATCATCCAAGAATTGTTCATTTATGTAATGTAAAGGAGGTTTCCCCCTCGAAGTGGCTTATTTCTAAGGCATTGAACTCTCTTTTCTTATATTTTTGGAGTTGGCTTCATAACATTTGGAATCAAAGCTTTGGATTCTAGGGTTTCACTGCTACAAATATGTCATCGTGGAATTGTTGCTATAACATTTTTTCTACAAAGGTTTGGAAGCTGGAATTTTAATCACATGAAGAAAAAATCGTAAGGAACATCGTGTAAAAATTTCATATATTGGTGTGCAACAGTTTTAGAGATATTATCTATGGAAGTTAGTGTTTTTGCAGGCTCTCAAATTTCATATAAACAAGGTGACCTTGGGAAAATTGTCATAAATATGGCTCTAAGGACCAAATTGGAATTCTGTAAAAATTGGTCGAAAGTAAATGGACTATAGTTTTGTTTGTATTAATTTTAGAGCCAAAGGTGGAAATAGTGACACGCGACACGCTGTACAAACTCGCTCTACTGAACCAATCCAAAATTAGGTAATTATGGGAGATTGGGCATAAATTTTCCTTGAATAATCCAAATCAGGTCAAAACTATGGAATTCGAAATAATATTTAGAGGGTGACTACAGGACTGAATTTCAGATATTGAAGATTCGAAATCATAGAGATAATTTGATGCAGGAGCACCCAAGGAACCTTCATTAAAATTGGAACCCACTGGTGCGAAAGAAGCAAGCATGGCATGAGGATGAGATTACTCATGTTTTGTTGAGTTCGTTAGTTGGTCATTAATGAAATTGTTTATTTTGAGCAATTGTGAGAGAAGTTAGGGATTTGATCGGATGAAGTGATCCGATCCATACTGTATTTTTCTATTTAAACTGTAAGTGTGAATGTTGCGAGGGGTGGAAAATTGTGTGAGAATTGGTTCAACCATGGCGCCATACATAACTGGGTAATTATGATGTGTTTGAAATAGAGTATGGATTTTTGTGATGATTAATTTTTGTGTAATTCCAGTTTGAATAGGATTTGTGTTTTTTTAGGTTCTCGTTAAAATATTTTCTATGTGTTTTTCTCCGAATTGCGATAGTTTATGAGCTAAAGAGATTGTAGCAGAATTGGGGTGAGCCAGATTGATTATGTAAATTTGCAGTTTTGTTTCACGAATGTTTGATTCCGGCGTGCACACCGTAGAGGAGATGGACTTGTTTTATGATATTGTTTGAGTTCTTTGTAATGAATACATCATTGGACCTTGACCCACGAACGTGAAAAAAATGAGTGTTGAGTGTGTCATGCAGATCTGCCTACATTCTCATTGGATTCACATTCCCTGATTTATCGCCGATCGATTGATTACTTTTTTAGGTTACGACTGTGATGATATTTGGAGGCATTCAAGGATTTTCAGATGTTTTTTTAGCTACTAATTGGATTATTTTGTCTATATCGTGGGCCCACAACCCACATATCCAAGAAATAAAAAAATGCAGTTTTGCTCCATCAAAGTGGTATCAGAGCAGGGAAAGATTTCTTGCAAGAAAGAGTTTGCATGCAAACGAGGAAGAGGTACAATTATGTTGAATATTTGCAAGCTTGTGGTCTTTATATTGTCATGCAGGTGAGAATATTGCAACAACCTAGATCTAGGAGTTCTCAAATGGTTTCAAAGGAGAGAACCAAAGAGATGTCGAAAGACTGGGCTCTGAAGAGAGAAACTCAGTGAGGTATCATGTAGGATGGAGGACTTGTTAGTGCAGAGGTTTTGGTTTTAGCTCATGGAAAGATCACAAAGGCAATTCCACAGAGGATGTGGGTAGAATTTCTAAGAGATGAAGAAGACATATGAAGAAGAGGTCATAGTAATTTTTGTACCTCGGGAGTCTGATGCAGGAGCACCCGAGAAACCTTCATTAAAATTAGAACCCAATGGTACGAAAGGAGGAAGCATGGAATGGGGACGAGATTACTCACGTTTTGTTGATTTTTTTAGTTGGTCATTAATGAAATGTTTTATTTTGATCAATTGTGAGCGAAGTTATAGATTTCATCAGATCAAGTGATCCAATCCATATTATATTTTTCTATTTAAATTGTAAGTGTGAATGTTGCGAGGGGTGGCCAATTGTGTGAGAATTGGTTCAACCATGGCGCCATACGTAACTGGGTAATTATGATATGTTTGAAAGAGAGTATCGATTTATGTGATGAGTAATTTCTGTGTAATTCCAGTTTGAATGGGATTCGTGTTTTTTTTTATGTTCTTGTTCAAATATTATCTATGTTTTTGTCTCTGAATTGCAATAGTTTATGAGCTAGCGAGATTGTAGCATAATTTGGGTGAGCCACATTGATTGTGTAAATTTTCGATTCTGTTGATGGAGTACTGAAAACATTGTTTTGCAAATGTTTGATTCCGGCATGCACGGCGTAGAGGAGACGAACTTGTTCTACGATATTGTTTGAGTTCTATGTAATGAATACATTGTTGGATATTGAACCATGAATGTGAAATGGTTGAGTGCCGAGTGTGTGGCATGGATTTTCCTGCGTTCTCATTGGATTCACATTCCCTCATTTATCGTTGATCGATTGATTAGTTTTTAAGGTTACAACTGTGATGATATTTGGAGGCATTCAAGGCTTTTAAAAAGTTTTGTTGGCTGCTGATTGGATTATTCCATGCAGATCATGGGCCCATAACCCATAGATCCATGAAATGGGAAAAATGTAGTTTAGATGCATCAAAGTAGTCTCAGAGCAGGGAAATATTTCCTGCGAGAAAGAGTTTGCATGTGAAGGAAGAAGAGGTACAATTCTGTTGAATATTTGCAAGCTTGTGGTATTTATATTGTCCTGCAGGTGAGAATATTGCAGCAGCCTAGATCCAAGAGTGCTCAAATGGTTCCAAAGGAGAGAACCAGAGAGATGCTGGAAGACAAGGCTCAGAAGAGAGAAGCTCGGTGAGTTATCATGTAGCAGGGAGGACTTGTTACTGCAGAGGTTTTGGTTTCAGCTCACGGAAAGATCACAAAGGAAATTCCACAGAGGATGTGGGTAGAATTACTAAGAGATGAAGAAGACATATGACTAGGAGGTCATAAGAATTTTTGTACCTTGGGAGTTTTATGCAGGAGCACCCGAGCAACCTTCATTAAAATTGGAACCTAAAGGTGCAAAAGGAGGAAGCATGCCATCAGGACGAGATTACTCATGTTTTGTTGAGTTTTTTAATTGGTCATTAATGTAATTTTTTATTTTGAGAAATTGTGAGTGAGGCTAGGGATTTGATCGGATCAAGTGATCCAGTCCATATTGCATTATTCTATTTAAATTGTAAGTGTGAATGTTAGGAGGCATGGCCAATTATGTGAGAATTGGTTCAAACATTGTACCATACATAACTGGGTTATTCTGATGTGTTTGAAATAGGGTATGGATTTCTATGATCAGTAATTTCTGTGTAATTCAAGTTTGAATGGGATTCATGTTTTTTTTTATGTTCTCGTTTAAATATTATCTATGTGTTTGTCTTTGAATTTTGATAGTTAATGAGCTAACGAGATTGTAGCGGAATTTGATTGAGCCGCATTGATTGTGTAAATTTTCAGTTCTGTTGCTGGAGTATTGACAACATTGTTTCACGAATGTTTGATTCTGGCATGCACAACGTAGAAGAGATGGACTTGTTTTACAATATTGTTTGAGTTCTGTGTAATGAATACATCATTGGACGTTGACCCACGAACCTGAAACCGCTAAGTGTCATGTGTGTGCCGTAGATCTGCCCGCGTTCTCGTTGGATTCACATTCCCTCATTTATCACTGATTGATTGATTATTTTTTGAGGTTACGACTGTGATAACATTTGGAGGCATTCAAGGATTTTCAGAAGTTTTGTTAGCTATTCATTAGATTATTTCTTCTAGATCGTGGGCCCATAACCCACAGAACCACAACATGGAAAAAATTCAGTTTCAATTTTGAGCTCCTCAAAAGTAAAAAAAAAGGTGTGTATTTATTTTTCAAATTGCAAAAGGCTTGTTTGAAAAATCAGTCTTAAGTGATTCCAAGGGCATATTGAAGCATATATATCCGTATTGGGTTCTAAAATTCCCCCTAAAAAGAATTCAGCATCCATTAAGCCCTCATAATACTCTACTATGACTCATGAAGGTGAATAAGTGCAACATGATATATCAAAATTACAAGAGCAGGTGCACCAAATTTCGCTCTCGCGAAGAGTAGCAAAAAATGAAATGGAAGTTTTGAAGAAAGGGATGGAAGCTAAGATGGATGGTTTGAAGAAGGGCATGGAAGCTAATATGGATGGTATGAAGAAAGGAATGGAAGCTAAGATGGATGGTTTGAAGAATGGCATGGAAGACATGGAAGTTAATATGGATGATATAGTTGAAAAAATGAAATACAACATGGAAGAAATGAAGAATGATCTAAAAGTAGACATGGAAGGTTTGAAAAAGTTGATACAAAAATTGTTTCCTAATGGTGACAATATAGTAGAAGAAAGTCGCGATGAGAAAAAAATAAATTTTAATCAGGATTTCATAAACTCTAATGTTTGATTGAAGACCCACCATATTCAAAAGATCGATATCAGGAAGTTTGATGGGAAGGATCCCGTAACATGGATACTACAGATGGAGCAATATTTTGATCTCAATAATGTTCAAAACACACAAAAGGTATGAATTACAACTTTATATTTAGAAAAAAAATACATTTTTATGGTATCGATGGCTTTTCTCTCGTAAAACAATTGTCACTTGGTCAATTTTTACGGAGGAAATGATAGCAGATTATGAGGATACAAAGAGAAACACCTTCTTTAGCCAATTGATAAATCTCAAACAAAAGGGTTCAATGGTGGAGCACATTGAGGACTTCCAAAAATTGAATATAAGGGTAAATGATATTCTAGAGGAACACATGATTGATGTCTTCATAGGGACTTTAAAGGATAACATCCAACATGAGGTTCACATTTGGGAACCCGATTCATTGGAGAAGGCATTCAGGTTGAAAGAAAAATTGAATGTAAAATTATGGTGACAAGGAAGCCTACCACTCGCATCTATAAAGATGAAAGTGTTGCTACTCCTAGACTTCCACAACCTACAAGGTTGACACCACAACAATTGGAAGAAAAAAGAGAAAAAGGTTTTTGCTAGAGTTGTGATAGAAAATACACAAAAGGTCATAATTTTGCTGAGAAGAAATTATTGTACATATATTGTGAAGAGGAGGAAAAAATGAAAACGAAACTTCAAAAGAAGAGGATATACACTAGGAACCAACCCTAGAGAAAGAAGAAATGAGTCTGACCATATCGTATAATGAATTAGCAGGAATTACCACTCCTCAAAATCTTAAGATAGAATTACATATCAAGAAGAAAAATGTAATAGTGTTGATTGATTCGGGTAGTACCCATAATTTTATTCATTGTAAGGTAGCCAAGGAATTGAATTTCTTCCTATACCCAGCACCAGAATTTCAAGTGATGGTTACAAATGGAGGAACTATAAATTTCTCTGGAAAATGCCATAATATCAAGATAACCATGGGGAAATATGTATTCAATAGTCCAATGATTCCCATTTCAATGGGAGGTGCTGATGTTGTACTAGGAGTAAAATGGTTGCAATATCTGGGGATGGTAGCTTTTAATTTTCACGAAATTTTCTTGAAATTTTTTTCGAAAGGAAAGGAAGTTGAATTATGAGGTATCGCAGGGAAGCCGTGAAATATCATAAGTTCTAATATAATGAAAAAGCTTCTGAATAAAGAACAACGAGGCGTAATTGCACAATTATGCTCACTAGAAGTTCCAACATCAAGATCATCTGTTTCTCCAGATCTCCAAAAATTCTTGGACAATAATTCCAAGGTGTTTGAAAATCCCAAAGGACTCCCACCTATTCGTGATCATGATCATCCTATTATTTTGATTCCAAGAAGTTTTCCTTCAAACATCAGGCCTTACAGACACCCTTATGTGCAAAAGGAGAAATTGAACGTATGATTGCAGAAATGTTAGAGGCTCGTATAATTAAACCTTGTCAACGTTCTTTCTCTACTCTAGTAGTACTGATGCACTAGAAGGATGGTCATGGTGTATGTGTGCAGATTATAGGGAGCTCAATAATCTCACTATTAAAGATAAATTTCTCTCTCCAATGATTGATGAATTATTGGATGAATTACATGGAGAAATTTATTTTTCCAAGTTTGATCTTTGTTGAATATATCATCAAATTAGAATGAAGACTGAAGATATTCTGAAAACAACATTTCAAACTCATGAGGGTCATTATGAATTTTTGGTCATGCCTTTTGGCCTTACCAATGCACCTTCTACATTTCAAGGGTTTAGGAATTCCATTTTAAATCCCTTCCTTATAAAATTTGTGTTAGTATTTTTGATGATATACTAATCTACAATAGGTCTTGGAAGGATCATGTTCAACATGTTGACATGGTGCTCAAACTATTGGAATAGAAATAATTATATGCAAAAACCTCCAAATGTTTATTTGGAGTACAAGAGGTGGAATATCTGGTTCATATTTTATCTCACAAGGGTGTTAATGTATACCCTAACAAAATTCAAGCCATTAAGGAATGGAAAGTCCGCACAACCATAAATTTGTTGCGAGGATTTCTTGGGTTAACAGGGTATTATGGCAAGTTTGTTAAGAATTATGGTAGAATATCAGCACCTCTAACAACATTATTGAAGAAAGATGCATTTTGATGGTCTCCTTAAGCAACTAAGGCCTTTGAGCATCTTAAAGAGGCAATATGCCTAGCATCGATCTTAGCTACGCCATACTTCACAAAAATCTTTATTGTGGAATGCGATGCCTTAGGAAATAGAATTGGTGCAGTTTTAATGCAAGAAGGAAGACCCATTTCTTTTGAAAGTTGTCCAATCAAAGGAAAGTATTTACAGAAAGCTATTTATGAGAAGGAAATGTTGGAAATACTACATGCACTAAAGAAATGGCGACCTTACCTAATGGGAAGACACTTCAAGGTAAAAAATGATCATGATAGCCTTAAATACTTTTTGGAACAAAGACTATCTTCAGAAGAGCATCAGAAACGGGTCACAAATATGTTGGGTTATGACTTTGAAATAATCTACAAAAAAGGGAAGCTAAATGTTGTTGCAGGTGCACTCTCAAGAAAGGATGAACAAGTTGAATCATTTCCAGGTATCATTTCTATTATCCAAACAGATTGGATTACCGAAGCAAGGGATGAATGGAAGAAGAACGAATAAGTGTCAACACTCATTCAAAAGTTGTGGCAAGATCCTAGAACATCTGATACATTTAGTTGGAAAAATGATTCCTTACAGTACAAAGATCGCTTATATCTTTGTAATAATTCCCAACTAAAACAAATTATTATTTTGGAATTGCACACATCTCCCTTAGGAGGAGACTCAAGATTTTTAAAAAATTACCAAAGGGTGAAGAAAGAATATTTTTGGGATGGCCTTAAATATGATATTAAAAATTTTATGGCAGAATGTTTGGTTTTCCAACAAAATAAAGTTGAGACAATTAAGACCCCGGGTCTTCCACAACCTTTATGCATTCCAAGTTGACGTTGGGAGGAGTTTTTAATGGATTTTATCATAGGTTTACCTAAGTCCAAAGGAAAGAGTGTCATCATGGTGGTAGTTGAAATACTTACCAAGTATGCACACTTTTGTGCATTATCTCATCCATTTAAATAAAGTACAGTTGTGTAATATTCCAAAAAATTAGCCTTTATCTAAATGGAATATTATAGTTTGTTTTGTCACTAGATAGGTGAATAAATGAGTAGGGAGGCCCATAAATCCGTTTTAGAAGGAATAATAACACTAATAATGTGAAAGGAGGAATAATAAGTAGCTGGATTAAGCACCTTTGGGTGTGAATTGGAGGGGATGCATATTGAATAGGTCAATTTTGACCAAGTCAACAACGCTGTCATGGAGGAGTGGCACTCATGATAAGACAACGCAGTTTTACTGGAGGAAAACTTACATGAGCTTAGTGGAATTTGTGGATGGGACCCAATTTGAGAAGGATCACACACTATATAAGGAGGATATGGTAGCCATTTTTATTCATGTCTTAGATTATCATTTGATATTGGTCTATTTAAACTTTGCATCCTTTTTCTTTTTAGCATGGTTGTTGTGTTGTTTAGCACAAGGTGTTCATGATCGGGAATACCTACCTCATCCTTAGGGAAGGAGAGTTTATTTGGTTTAAATTTACTCATTCCGTCATTCTGGCCAAGCTACCTCCTTCAGCTACAATGCAATTTCTGTTTAGAGCTGGGTTGTGTTGCAGGGTGCAGCAAAGGAGGATCACATAGACCCAATTCTGGGCTTCTTTTTCAGTGTTGTGGTAACCTATCCATTGGAGGATTAGCAAGGAGGGTTCATGGGAATATTTCTACATTTTTGGCATCAGGCCAACCATCTACCATCCCTCATAGCGCAGTTACAAACCAAAAATACGTTATTTTTAGAGGCAGTTGGCGAGAGGGTTCATTGAGCTCATCAGGAGGGTCTATTACTGAATAGAGAGATTAGAATTCTACTAAGAAATACCATTGGAGGAGGACATCATCATTTCAGATTTTTCATAGCCTCATTTTATTCAGTTCTAGTTTGCAGTGACATATCAACCCTAGCATTATTGTCACATTGTATATATTTTTGGTATTTCTAGCAACGTTTTTTGGGTTGGCTAGAAATCTTGTATTAGAGCCCACATCTTCATTTATGGGAATTTATTTTTTATCTAGAAGCCATATTCCATTTATTTATTTATACAACATTAGCTACATTGATATAGATAGTGTTGTCACTGCTTTCCGACATTCTATATAGTAGAAGCAACTCATGTGCTGATTGTTCTAATCATTTAAGGCTTGTTATTATTGCTTGAGTGGCTTGATCATAAATATTTTTTTGTAGATTGTTGCTGATATCTTAATAAAAGGATGGCTGAATATGGATCCCTCTTATGACATGTTCAAAATTTCTATGTTTTACATTATTATGTCTTGTATTGCTGTTATTTCCAATTTTGGAATACTACAGTGGTATCAGAGCATAATCTTGTCTCAGCCTGTGCGTTCAAGACATTATGCCATTAGGAGGAGAAGCTTCTCATAGAAATGAGAATTTTTACAGAAGAAACAAATGTATGAATCCATTATTTGGAGGAATGAAGGAAGAGAGGCTCTCCGAGCTTCTTTTTCAAACTGTGAAAAATGTCAAGAAAGAAATCAAGGAGATGAAAAGGGAGAGGTGTAGAAAATTTCCATGAGGGTTTGAAAGTGAAGAAAGCCCTAGTTATTCACATAATGGGTGTGAGTATTCAACCACACATGCAGATCCACATTGCAGTTTATTTCCCACCTTCATTGCAAGATAAATGGAGGAAGAAGAAGCACCAAGGGAGGAAACCTTGAGTGACTATCTTCAGGAGTATGAGTCTCAAAATTGGAGATTCAAAGAGCACTTGGACTTCCAAGGGTTTTCCAACTCAAGGAAGATAGAAGATCCAGGAACCATGATAGAAGCCAGAGAGGTAGAATACTTCTCTCTAACTTTGATGGACCAGCAAAGTGCTCAACAAAGGTTTGGGTGAAGGAGCTAGATTCCTATTTTCAGCTACACCAAGTCTTAGAAAAGGAGGACATTATAGTAGAAGCACTGCACAATAAAGGTATGGCCCATGATTGGTGGTTTTATAGTTTTGCTTCTTTTCATCATGCAAATTTAAATACTTATGCAGGGTTCACTAAGATATTAGTGAAAATATTTGCTATTAAACTTTGTGAAACATCTTCTGTTGAACCCAAAAACTCAAAAACTTTGCATGAGTTGGAGAGATCTATTTTACCAACTCCACTCCATATTTCTGTTGAAGGGGATAAAAAGATGCATAACACCTTACCAAGGGAAATATCCCCACTTATTGAAGAGCCCTATTCTATAAATGAAGACATGGAAATTCATCCTTCGAGGGAAGACCAAGATCTAGGGTCTCTCATTGGTGATGAGGCATTTTCAAATATTGATGAAAAGGATGAGAAAAGAAGATCTAATAGTGTTTTACCATTAGTATAAGGTTCATCACCACCTGTTGATGGAAAGGGATCCATTTCTTCCATTAGAGGAGCCCTTGTGTCTTTGCAAGGAGTGCCAAATAATCTAACACATGGGGACCAAATCACAATTCTGAAGTAACATGTATAATTATTTATGGATTGTGAGATGGAAGAAGAAGAAGAAAAAAAGGATCAACATCCAAGGATGATGAGCATTCACCATTATCTATTTTAGTGGGTTTCTGCACAAAAGAAGGATAATGTATTGTGCAATGAAAGGAGGGACAAATTAGTCCACTCATATGTACAGTCTGCTTTAGATCTTGATGTCTCACTACATGGTGGCATTCCACCTGGGAGGCCACCAAATCTAGAGATGGTGAGAGACATCTTACCATTTGGTTCACCACTCTTATATCTCAGATGGGTGAAGAATTTGGAGGGGTCTAGTAAAGCGCAAAGAGTCTGGGATAGACTCAAGGAGGAGGGAGACATTCTTCCATTTTCAGCATTACCCACTCCCATTACATATTCTATGCTGAAATAACTTGTTACAGTGATGGAGGATGGCACCACCATGGTGCAAGGAGACCACTCCTTATATTTGGAGAAATAGAGGGTACTTCCCTTGAGGAAGGAATCGTCCATGTATTGGAGTAGATGGAGGCCACTCATGCTTACATTGGCCAAGATCAAGAGGTTCTTTTTGGATGGTTGCTTCTTATGGCAGGCCAACTTCCAAAGGTCACCACTTCTACTTGAGCATGGGAAGTCGAATGATGGGCCTAGTAGCACTTTGGACCATGAATTTGGCATGAGAGATTTCCAAGGAAAACACAACAGCATGTGGGGAGATTCACTTTTTATATCTTCAGCATTGTCTCTTAGGAGGATTGATCCATATTGGAGGTCTCAACATTTGGTAGAGTAATCCAAGGATATTGGTGCTTGTATGATTCTCGATGACCCGGAGGGAGATGATAGATACATGGTGGATGATGGAGTCATCTATTCTTATGGTAGAGTTTTCTTGACTAGAGCTTCTAAGCTCAAGGAGAAGCTATTACATGTAGCACATGTGGACTTTCTTGCCACGCACTTTGATGCATATCATTATCTTATTGAGGAGTTCACTTGGGAGGGCATCCAATAGGATGTATATCAACATATGGAGAGATGCATAGTCCAGATGTTGATGGAGAGGTGGTCACAACCACTTCCCTACTCATTGAGATTGAGGGAGAACTTTCAGTTGAGCCATTTCAGCTCAATGACCAAGGTACGTAGTAGAGGATGTACATTTATGCATTATGATTTATACTCTTTTAATTTTGTGAGCAGCATGTTGTACAAAGGAGGATGATTCCTTTTTGTATATTTTTTTGTGATGTACTCGAGGCCATTTTCAACATTGATGTTGGCCATTCTATTGGTGGTTTGTGTGGGAGGCCACATGATTCTTGGTGTGCACCATTGGCACCAAAATTTACTTCTATGATGTCATCTTGTAGGATGATTGTGGCAACAAAAAATTGGCTGAAAAGACACTTGTTATACTTTGTTTTGAGGTAGGCATGGGATGCACTGCACTAGTTCCACATGTGGAACTATGATCCACCTCTCGGTTTTCATATGGCAACTTGTTTTTATTTGTTCTTTCTTCCACATATTGATGATGATATTATTCTTATGGGAGGCTTATTTGGGAGGATGGCACAATGGTTGGAGCTACCCATTGAGAGTATGATCCTCCATACTTCATATGTTGCATGTTTCTAGAGAAACAATGGGAAAACCATGATTTCCACACTACATCTCTTGTCTTCATGTGGGAGGAGCCATTTGGAGAACTTGAGTTCTTGGGAGAGGCACTTCATGGGTGTTTTGTTTGGTGGGGTAACTTGGGGCCATTCTTGGAGGCCATAATACTTCATCCCAATATCAACAGTAGCCCCATATATACCATAAATGGAGAGAGAAACAACATGGGTGGAAAATTCTAATCTCTCCATGTAGCCCCAATACATTGCATGAACCGAGGATTGAGGATTTCTTCGATGAGATACCTAGAATGGCTCATTTCATTTGGATTATAGCATTGTTATGGGATTTTCTCATTGGGAATGAGATCCCCTATGTTTTTCATCACTCCTACCTTGAGGAGGCCATTGGACAGTAAGAAGGTTTCCACTTACACCTTCCACTTTCTCATGATGTGAGCCATTTCATTTTGCATAATTGGGAGGAACCATTGGAGGGTAGATTTATTACATATTATTTTGAGCAGTGGTGGGGACTATTGATGAGGTGGCCAAAAGAGGAGGAAATGAGTAATTTTTCTCCACCTTTACATTTTCTTTGTTAGGTCCCTATATTACTAGTATAGTCCTTATTGTTGTTAGTGTAACCCCCTTATTGTTATTATTGTACCCTTGTAACCCCCATTTTGTTATTATTGTGCCCTTAAATTATTATTGTTAGGTCGGCTAGGATTACATTGTGGCCCACTAGGATTACATTATGGCCCCATGGACTCCTATATATAGAAAGGAGGTTTGTAAATTGTATCATCCAAGAATTGTTCATTTATGTAATGTATTGGAGGTTGCCCCCTCGAAGTGGCTTATTTCTAAGGCGTTCATATCTCTTTTCTTCTATTTTTTGGAGCTGGTTACACAACATTTGGTATCAGAGCTTGGGATTCTAGGGTTTCGCTGCTCCAAACAGGTCATCGTGGCATTTTCGCTATAACTTTTTTTCTACGAAGTTTCAGAAGCTGAAATTTTTAGGGTGCGAAGCTGAAATCATGAGGAAGATTGTCTAAAAATTTCAGAGCTTAGTTCGCAATATTTTCGGAGATATCATCTGTGGAAGTTAGGTCTTTTTTCAAGCTCCTAAACAGGTCATCGTGGCATGTTCGCTATAAAAATTTTTCTACGACGGTTCAGAATCTGAAATTCGTATGGTGCAAAGCTGAAATCCTGGGGAAATTCTTCAAAAAATTTCAGAGCCTGGTTCGCAATATTTTTGGAGATATGATCTGTGGAAGGTAGTGCTTTTTCAGGCTCCTGAATTGCATCTCAAAGAGGTGATCGTGGGAAAAGTTCAATAACTCTCTCTCTGGGAAGTGGATTTGAGTGTTGTAAAAAGTGGTCGCAAGTACATGGACTGTACTTTCTTTTCTATGAATTTCAGAGACAAAGGATGAAACAGTGTCACGTGGCAAGTCCTACAAGTGTGCTCTACTGAACCAGTCCATAATTAGGTCATTGTGGGAGATTGGACACAACTTTGCCTTGGGGAATCCAAATTAGATCATACCTGTGGAATTTGAAAGAAGCTTCAGAGGGCTACTACAGAGCTAAATTTCATATATTTAAGATTTTCAATTACAGAGATAATTCAATTTCAATATCGAGCTCCTCAAAGCAAGTAAAAGGTATCAATATTGGATTCTAAAATGGCGCCTAAAAAGAATTCAACACCCATTAAGCCTTCAGAAGGCTCTACCATGACTCATTAAGATGAATAATTGCAACATGATCTATCAAAATTACAAGAGCAAGTGCAACAACAAATTTCGCTCTCGCAAAGAACAACAAAAAATGAAATGGAAGTTTTGAAGAAAGGCATGGAAACTAAGATGGATGGTTTGAAGAAAGGCGTGGAAGCTAAGATGGTTGGTTTGGAAGGTAAGATGGATGGCATGGAAGTGGGCATGGAAGCTAATATTGATGACATGGAAGCTAAGATCGATGAGAAAATGGAAAACATGAAGAATTTTCTAAAAGCAGACATGGAAGGTTTGACAAAGTTTATACAAGAAAGGTTTCCTAATGGTGAAAAGATAGTAGAAGAACCTCATGATAAGAAAAAAATAAATGTTAATTGTGATTTCATAAACTCTAATGTTGGTGGGAAGAACCACCATATTCCAAAGATGGATATGAGGAATTTTGATGGAAAGGATCCTGTAACATGGATACTACAGATGGAGCAATATTTTGATCTCCATAACGTACAAAACACACAAAAGGTACGCATTGTAACTTTACATTTAGAACAAAATACATTTGTATGGTATCAATGGCTTTGCTCTCATAAAAAAATTGTCACTTGGTCAGTTTTTACGGAGGAAATGATAGCACATTATGAGGATACAAAGAGAAAAACCTTCTTTAGCCAATTGATAAATCTCAAACAAAAGGGTTTAGTGGGGCAGCACATTGAGGACTTCCAAAAATTCAATATAAGGGTAACTAATATTCCAGAGGAACATAGGATTGATCTCTTCTTAGGTACTCTAAAGGATAACATCCAACATGAAGTTCGTGTTTTGGAACCTGATTCATTGGAGAAGGCATTCTGGTTGGCAAGAAAAGTTGAATGTAAAATTATGGCGACAAGGAAGCCTACCTCTCAATTCTATAAAGAAGGAAGTGTTTCTACGCCTAGATTTCCACAACCTACAAGGTTGACACCACAACAATTGGAAGAAAAAAGAGAAAAAGGGCTTTTCTACAGTTGTGATAGCAAATACACTAAAGGTCATAAGTGTGCTGAAAAGAAATTATTTTACATAGATTTTGAATAAGAAGAAGAAAATGAAAAAGAAGAGGATATACACCAGGAACCAGCCATAGAAGAGGAAGAAATGAATCCGACCATATCATGTAATGCACCGGCCGGAATTACCACTCCTAAAACTCTCAAGATAGTAGGACAGATCAAGAAGAAAAGGGTAATAGTGTTGATTGATTCAGGTAGCACCCATAATTTTATTCATTGTAAGGTAGCCAAGGAATTAAATTGTTTCCTATACCCAGCACCCGAATGTCAAGTGATGGTTGCAAATGGAGGAACTATAAATTGCTCTGGAAAATGCCATAATATCAAGCTAACCATGGGGGAATATGTGTTGACAAGTCCAATGCTTTCCATTCCTATGGGAGGTGCTGATGTTGTACTAGGAGTACAATGGTTACAATCTTTGGGGACGGTAACTTTTAATTTTCAAGAACTTTTCTTGAAATTTTTTTCAGAAGGAAAGGAAGTCGAATTACGGGGTATTGAAGGGAAGCCGGGAAGGATAATAATCTCTAATGTCATGACAAAGCTTCTAAAGAAAGAACAACGAGGCGTAATTGCACAATTATGCTCACTAGAAGTTCCGACATCAAAATCATCTATTTCTGCAGATCTCCAACAAGTCTTGAACAATCATTCCAAGGTGTTTGAAACTCCCAAAGGACTCCCACCTATTCGTGATCATGATCATGCTATTCATTTGATTCCAGGAAGTGTTCCTCCGAACATCAGGCCTTATAGATATCCTTACTTCCAAAAGAGCGAAATTGAACGTATGATTGCAGAAATGTTAGAGGCAGGTATAATTCAACCTAGTCAAAGTTCTTTCTCTGCTCCTGTAGTATTGGTACACAAGGATGGATCATGGTGAATTTGTCCAGATTATAGGGAGCTCAATAAGCTCACCATTAAAGACAAATTTCCCATTCCTGTGATTGATGAATTATTGGATGAATTACATGGAGCAATTTATTTTACCAAGTTGGATGTTCGTTCAGGATATCATCAAATTAGAATGAAGACTGAAGATATTCCAAAAACAGCATTTCGAACTCATGAGGGTCATTATGAATTTTTGGTCATGCCTTTTTGCCTTACCAATGCACCTTCTACATTTCAAGCGTTGATGAATTCCATTTTCAAACCCTTCCTTAGAAAATTTGTGCTAGTATTTTTTGATGATATACTAATCTCCAGCAGGTCTTGGAAGGATCATGTTGAACATGTTGACAGGGTGCTCAAACTATTGCAGGAGAAACAATTATATGCAAAAACATCCAAATGTTTCTTTGGAGTACAAGAGGTGGAATATCTGGGTCATATTATATCTCACGAGGGTGTTAAAGTTGACCCTAACAAAATTAAAGCCATTAAGGAATGGAAAGTCCCCAAGACAATAAAGTAGTTGTGAGGATTTCTTGGGTTAACAGGCTATTATCGGAAGTTTGTTAAGAATTATGGAAGAATAGCAGCACCTCTAACAACATTATTAAAGAAAGATGCATTTTCATGGACTCCTGAAGCAACTAAGGCCTTTGAACATCTTAAAGAGGCAATGTGCCTAGCACCGGTCTTAGCTACGCCAGACTTCACAAAAACCTTTATTGTGGAATGTGATGCCTCAGGAAATGGAATTGGTGCAGTTTTAATGAAGGAAGGAAGACCCATTGCTTTTGAAAGTTGTCCAATCAAAGGAAATTATTTACAGAAACCTATTTATGAGAAGGAAATGTTAGCAATACTGCATGCACTAAAGAAATGGCGAACTTACCTAATGGGAAGACACTTCAAGGTAAAAACTGATCACGATAGTCTTAAAAACTTTTTGGAACAAAGACTATCTTCCGAAGAGCAGAAAAAATGGGTCACAAAGATGCTGGGTTATGACTTTGAAATAATATAAAAAAAAGGAAAGTTTAATGTTGTTTCAGATGCACTCTCAAGAAAGAATGAAGGGGTAGAAGCATTGCTTTGTGCCATTTCTATTATCCAACCAGATTGGATAACCGAAGCAAGAGATGAATGGAAGAAGCACAAAGATGTATGGACACTCATTCAAAAGTTGCGGCAAGATCCTAGTACATTTGATACATTTAGTTGGAAAAATCATTCCTTATGGTACAAAGATCGCTTATATATTTGTAAGAATTCCTAACTAAAACAAAAGATTCTTTTGGAACTGCACACTTCTCCTTTAGGAGGACACTCAGGATTTTTAAAAACTTACCACAGGGTGAAGAAAGAATTTTTTTGGGATGGCCTTAAATCTGATATTCAAAATTTTGTGGCAGAATGTTTGGTTTTCCAGCAGAATAAAGTGGAGACAATTAAGACCCGGGACTTCTGCAACCTTTATCCATTCCAAGTCAACGTTGGGAGGATATTTCAATGGATTTTATCACAGGTTTACCTAAGTCCGAAGGAAAGAATGTCATCATGGTGGTAGTTGATAGACTTACCAAGTATGCACACTTTTGTGCATTATCTCATCCATTTAAAGAAAGTACATTTGCTACTACATTTGTGGACAGAATTCAAAAGCTACATGGAAGCCCAAGGGTTATTGTGAGTGACAGAGATCCCATTTTTATGGGAAATTTTTGGACGGAGTTATTTTCTTGTTTTGGTACTCAATTAGCTCATAGCTCATCTTATCATCCTCAATCTGATGGTCAAACAGAGATAGTAAATAAATGTTTGGAAGGATATCTTCGTTGTTTTGTATCTGATAACCAAACACAATGGGTCAAGTGGTTACCTCTCGCTGAATGGTGGTATAACACTTCCTTCCATACTGCAGCAAAAATGACCCCATTTATGGCACTTTATGGATATCATCCACCATCGATTACATCATCTTTAAGGGAAAATTCGAAGGTTCAAGCAGTCGCAGATCACATCGAGCATCAGCAAGAAGTTCTCGAACTCTTAAAGGATAACCTTAATTTGGCACAAAATCGAATGAAACAACAGGCAGATCAACATCGCAGCGAGAGAAGTTTTGATGTAGGAGATTGGGTATTTTTACGGCTACAACCATATAAACAAATGTCCTTCAAGCAAGCTAAGAAGGATAATAAATTATCGCCAAAGTACTATGGTCCTTACAAGGTGTTGCAAAAGATTGGTACTATGGCATACAAATTGGAGCTTCCTGCTTCTTCGCGAGTACATCCAGTTTTCCATGTTTCATGCTTAAAGAAGGTTATAGGTGAAAATCTTCCGGTTCAAACAATATTGCCAGAACTTGATGAGAAAGGAAAAATCATATTGGAACCTGAAGCGGTCATGGAAACAAGAACTCGACAGCTACGAAATCGATCAATTTCAGAGTATCTCATCAAGTGGAAGAACTTACCCACTGAAGATTCTACATGGGAGGATGAAAATTTTATACAAAAGCACCCAGAGCTACTCAAGCATTGAGGACAACACTTTTTTTGAAGGAGAGGGGCATGTTAGGTCCCTATATTACTAGTATAGTCCCTTATTGTTGTTAGTGTAACCCCCTTATTGTTATTATTGTACACTTGTAACCCCAATTTTGTTATTATTGTGCCCTTAAATTATTATTGTTAGGTCGGCTAGGATTACATTGTGGCCCACTAGGATTACATTATGGCCCCATGGACTCCTATATATAGAAAGGAGGTTTTGTAAATTGTATCATCCAAGAATTGTTCATTTATGTAATGTATTGGAGGTTGCCCCCTCGAAGTGGCTTATTTATAAGGCGTTCATATCTCTTTTATTTTATTTTTTGAGCTGGTTACACAACATTCTTGAGGACAAGCAACATTTTGGAGGGGAGGACTATAATATTCCAAACATTTAGCCTTTATCTAAATGGAATATTATAGTTTGTTTTATCACTAGGTAGGTGAATAAATGGGTAGGGAGGCCCATAAATTCCTTTTATAAGGAATAATAATGCTCCTAATGTGAAAGGAGGAAGAATAAGCATCTGCACTAAGCACTTTTGGGTGTGAATTGGAGGGGATGCATGTCGAATAGGTCAACTTTGACCAAGTCAACAACGCTGTCATGGAGGAATGGCAGTGACGATAAGACAACGCAGTTTTAGTGGAGGACAAATTGCATGATCTTGGTGGAATTTGTGGATGGGAACCAATGTGAGAATTCTCACACTCTATATATGGAGGATATGGCAGCCATTTTTATTCATGTTTTAGATTATCATTTGATATTGGTCTGTTTAGACTTTGCATCCTTTTGCTGTTTAGTAGGGTTGTTGTGCTATTTAGCACAAGGGTGTTCCTGATCGGGAATCCATACCTCATCCTCAGGGAAGAAGAGGTTCTTTGGTCTGCATTTCCTCATTCTTCCATTCTAGCAAAGCTACCTCCTACAGCTACAATGCATTTTTTGTTTAGAGCTGGGTTTTGTTGCAGGGTGCAGCAAACGAGGATCACATAGAACCAATTCTAGGCTTGTTTTTCAGTGGAGAGGTAGTCTATCCATTATACGATCATAAAGGAGGGATCTTGGTCATATTTATACATTTTTGATATCATTCCAACTATCTACCATCCTTCACAGTGTCGTTACAAACCAGAACTGCGTTATTTTTTGAGGCAGTTGTTGGGAGGGTTCATTGAGCTCATCAGGAGGGTCTATTTCTGAATAAAGCGATCAACCTTATATTGAGAAATACCATTGAAGGAGGACATCATCATTTCAGATCTGTCATAGCCTCATTTTATTCAGATCTAATTTGCAGTGACATATCAACCCTAGGGTTGTTGTCACATTGTATATTTTGTTGGTATTTCTAGCAATCTTTTTTGGGTTGGCTAGAAATCTTGTATTAGAGCCCACATATTCATTTATGGGAATATATTTTGTATTTATCATCCATATTCCATTTATGTTTATCTAAAGCAACATATACACTGATATATACAACACTATCACTACTTTTCGACATTCTACACAGGAGTAGCAACTCATGTGATCATTGTTCTGATCATTGGATGCTTGTTCTTATTGCTTGAGTGGTTTGATACTCAAGATATTTTTGTATATTGTTGCTGATATATTAATAAAAGGATGGATTCATATGAATCCCTCCTATGACATGTTCAAAATTGTTGTGTTTTGAATTATTATGTCTTATATTGCTGCTATTTCTATTTTGGAATATTACAAGTTGCTACTCCAATATGGAAACAATTCAAAAGATACATGGAAACCCTAAGATTATTGTAAGCAATAGAGATCCCATTTGTACTGGAAATTTTTGGACGGAATTATTTTCTTGTTTGGCTACTCAACTAGCCTATAGCTCATCTTATCATCCTCAATCCAATGGGAAAAAATAGATAGTGAAAAAATGTTTGGAAGGATATATTTGTTGTTTTGTATCTAATAAAAAAACACAAATTTTCAAGTGGATACCTATGGCTGAATGGTGGTATAACACTTCATTCCATACTGCACCAAAAATGACCCCATTTATGGCACTTTATGTATATTATCCACCGTCCATCACATCATCTTTAAGAGAAATTATAAGGTTCAAGCAGTGGAAGATCACATCGAGCATCAACAACAAGTTCTCCAACTCTTACAGGATAACCTAAATTTGGCACAAAATCGAATGAAACGATAGTGAGATCGACATCGCAACAACACAAGTTTTGGTGTAGGAGACTGGGTATTTTTACGACTACAACCATACAAACAAATGTCCCTCAAGCAAGCTAAGAAGGATAATTACTTATCGCCAAATTACTATGGTCCTTATAAGGTTTTGCAAAATATTGGTACTATGGAATACAAATTGAAGCTTCCCGCTTCTTCTCGAGTGCATCTAGTTTTCCATGTTTCATGCTTAAAGAAGGTTATAAGTGACAAACTTCTAGTTCAAACAATATTTCTAGAACTTGATGAGGAAGGAAAAATCATATTGGAACTTGAAGCACTCACGGAAACAAGAACTTGACAACTATGAAATCAATCAATTTATGAGTATCTCATCAAGTGGAAGAACTTACCCACTAATGATTCAACATCGGAGGATGAGAATTTTATAAGGAATCATCCAACTTTACTCAAGCATTGAGGACAACAACTGTTTTAAGGGGAGGGGCATCTTAGGTCCCTATATTACTAGTCTCGTCCCTTATTGTTGTTAGTGTAGCCCCGTTACTGTTATTTTTCTACCCATGTAACCCCCATATTGTTATTATTGTACCCTTACATTATTATTCTTAAGTCGGCTAGGATTATATTCTGACCCCATGGACTCCTATATATAGAAAGGATTTTTTTCACATGTATCATCGAAATATTTGTCATTTATGTAATGTAAAGGAGGTTGCCCCCTCAAAGTGGCTTATTTACAAGGCATTGATATCTCTTTTATTCTATTTTTGGAGCTGGTTTCATAACACTCCTACTCTAAATCAGAAACTGACAAGGGGAATAATAAAGGGAAGCAGATTATCGATGCAGAGCTCAACACCACTGTTTCCAACATGAATATCCATAAGGAAGAACCAAAATATCTAGACGAGTGGGAGTGCTTCCTCCGTTCCTAGATGTGGGTAAAGGGTTCCCCACTATAGTTCATTATCAATAGCAAGAGCCAAAAGAACCTCATTTTAGTAGAGATCTTGAAGCAGTTGGGTTTTCTGACCACAACACACCCAAAACCATACACCATCGGGTGGCTTCACCAAGGACGGGATCTCTGCATTAGCCAGCAGTTCCACCTTCACTAAAGCATCAAGCCCTTCATGGATGAGGTATTATGTGACATTAATCCTCTTCATGTTTTTGATGTTTATTAGGCCAACCATAGTTGTGGAAGAAACATGATGTGTATGAATCCTGACCTCCTGTTGTTATTGTTACTTTGGGAAATAATTTTCACATGATACCAGAGGTAGCACCTCCTTCCTCCATCTATTTGGTTACTGCAAAAAAATGTAGTAAGCTCATTTCCAAAACTGGGAATTTTTTTTTCCTGATAAGATTCCCTTAGGGAAAGAAGAATATTGTGGCCACGACCTATAGACTGAGCTCCTTTGCATGAAAAAAACATATGGACAAGGTCATGGAGGAGTACAGGGACATCCTCCCCTATAGGGGTGCCTCTGCAGTGTCGGGTCAACACCCCATCGATCAGACCCTAGGTGAACTGTTGCCCAATGTACCAATCTATCAAGGCTCTATTCTAGAGAATTATGAAATCAAGAGGCAAATTTAGGAGCTGCTAAAAAAATTTCACATCCGGCCAAGTTCATCGCCCTATGGGAGCTCGATTGTGTTAGTGCAGAAAAAGGATGGAACTTGGAGACTCTGCATTGATTATATAGCATTGAACAATATCACTGTCTGGAATAGGTACCTAATCCCATGGATTGATGACCTTATCGATGAACTCAAGGGGGGAAAATATTTCAACGATATTGACTTGAGGTCTGGGTATCACCAAGTACCAATCGATATCTCCAATGTGTGGAAAAATTCCTTCAAAGGCAAGGAAGAGATTTTCGAATTGTTTTTCATGCTTTTCGGGTTGAAAAATGCTCCGGAAACCTTCATGAGGCTAATGGATGACATCTTGTGGCTCTTCACCAACCCATTTGTAGTAGTCTAATTGTATGACATCCTGATCTGCAACCAGACTTTGGAAGAGCACCTCCACCACATCCTACATGTCCTCCAAACACTACGACAATACAATTTGTGTGCCAATTTGGAGAAGGGCACTTTTGGCATGGCCAATGTTTCATATCTGGGATACATTATTGATGAGCGATAGGTGTATGTGGATACAGCCAAGATCCAATTCATTCAGGATTAGCCAACCCCAACAACTCTAACAGATCTCCATAAGTTTCCCGGTCGTTCCAATTTCTACCACAGATTCGTGTTGGAATTCTCTCATATCACTTGGCCCTTGAGCCAAGTCACGAAGGGAGAAGCGAAAGAAAATTTCTTTTGGTATGTATATCAACATAAAGCATTTGTCAAGTTGAAACATCGCCTATGCTCTTCCCTAGTGCTTACATTACCAGACTTGCAACAACAATTTGAGATCAAGAAATATGCTTGAGACTATGCTATTGGGGAAATTATTACTCAACAGGGGTATCATGTGACATATCACAGTGAGAAAATATCCAAAACAGTCCAAAAGTATCCCACTTATGAGAAAGAGATGTATTCCATTGTGCATGCTTGTCGATAATGGAAGCATTACATGTGGGGGAAGGAAATGGTTATCCACACAGACCACCATTCCCTGTAGTTCATACAGACACAAGGGAAGTTGCAGAACAATCACCATCAGAAGTAGTCCACATATCTCCAATAGTTTCATTTCAACATCAAGTAAAATAAGGGTAGCACCAATAATGTTGCAGATTTCCTCAACCGACTGCTAATAGTGGCGCTAACCACCGTGATCAACTCTTGTGGGCATGAGAGTTTTCATTGAATGCTTCTCTAAAAAAGTGATCCAGAATTCAGCCACACATACAATAAGCTCTTGGAGGGTAATAAAGTTCCAAATTTTCACCTCCAGGATGCACTGCAATGTCACCAGGGACACCTTTGTGTTCCTTCAGTCGAGCATGCAAATATTATTTGGGAAGTGCACTACAGTCAGGTCATTGGCCATTCTGAGCTCTAGAAAACAGTGGCAGCATTGAAAAAGTATTTCTATTGGTTGAACCTTTGATTAGATGTGGAGAAGTACATCAGATCCTACACTGTCTGTACCATTACCAAATTGACCATCAAGAAGCAAGGCCTCTATACTCCACTGGCTACCCCTAGTCGACTTTGGGAATCCATATCTATGGATTACATGTCGGGCTTTCCTTCTACTAAGAATTGCTATGAGTGTGCTTTCATGGTAATCGACAGATTCTCGAAGATGGCCATTATGGTGGGCTCTAAGAAGAATATCATGGTAGAGACCACTGCAAAAATATTCTTTGAATAGGTGTGGGTAAAATTTTGGATCCCACAGTATATCGTATCATATCGGGAAAATAATTTCCTCAGTAAATTTTGGTCCAGGATTTGGACAATGCTGGAAACCAACCTCACCAAGTCGAAAACTTTCCATCCTCAAACTAATAGATAGACATAGGTCCTCAACATGATGACCATACACATTCTGTGCATGTACAACTCAAATCATCAATGTACATGGGATGAGAGTCTCCCCTATGTACAACACAACAATAACCAGGTTTTCCAAAGCTCAACTGGCCACAACCTCTTTCAGGTGGGCTTTGGATTCCAAATATTGTTTCCCATTGACATAGCCATGCCATTTGCGGCTACTCAAGTCAATTAGGCTCATGTCCCATCTGAAGCTGACAAGGTGAACAACTTCATTGAGTCCATTCAACACATCTGCCAACAGTTTCATGACATATTGTACAGACCCAATGCCAAATACAAGAATCTTCATGATCAACATTGGGTTCCACATAAATTCCAAGTGGGCGATAATGTGTGGCTACATTTACAAAATAAGAGCCTCGCTCTACCCCACCGTAAGCTTCACCCGCTATGATATGGGCCATAAACTATGACAAAAGCTATAGGGGAAAATTCCTTCGAGCTCAATATTCCACCATTCTTTGGTCTACACCTAGTGTTCAATGTGGACCACTTTCGGCCCTACTTCTCACCTCTACTAGACACCTCCGATATTGAAGAAAAACTCACACCAATAGAGTTAAATCCAGTCTCCATGGAAAATTTTACCGCAGATCATATCATGGACATGAAAACCAAAAGCACTTGCTAGTAGAGGATTCAATTGTATTAGGTTATCAAAGCTGGTTAACTCATACACTAAGGTAAGTGGCTCACCAGGGACCAAGTTCAGCAGAAGTTTTCTCATCTCATGAAAGAACTCAACGCAATGGGGAACATTGCTTCCTAAGGGGGCAAGAAATATCCAGGTGGATATTGGTGGCCACCCACATATTCCACTTGGGGCCCATCATTATTTCTTTCAATTTTTTAGTTTCCTTAATTGGAGCAGAGTTAAATATTTTAGTATTTTTTTTTGTTCTTGAACTTCTGGAGCTGTTTTTAGGCCCTAAACGACATTTTTTGGGAAAATGGGACAAAAATGGCTCCTCAAACAATGCCTCTCACATCAAAACCTTTATTCCTCAGATAGATCTTTCTAACGGGGTATTTTGCGTATCATATGTCAAAGTTACATCCGTGGGAAGTTGATGTACAAATTTACTCAAACGGGGCCCATAGATTTCAGACTTCATCTCCTAGGGTTAGGTTCTTGGATGTTTAGGGTTCTCAATAATAAATAGGCTTGTAGTGACCACATATCTTCTCAGAGATAAGCTACCATAACCCTAGCTAGCTTATTTCCATTATGTCTGTAAGCATATGTGAGTTATGTCATATTAGTGAAATGACATCTTATTTTTTATGCATCTCTGCATTTATGTGCATTTCTGTATTTTATTGTGTTCCTCCATAAGTCTAGACCGCCTACTATTTTCAATTACAATGAATTCATTGCAAAGGAAATGCATGACCAATCCATGAAGTTTCCTATAGAGGGAGCTTTCAAATACACTATTGTTTTAGCTTATTTATATAATTTCTCATGAAGCATGCATTTTTCCATTTTCTTTGCAGAAGTTGGATGAGAAGGGTAATTCATATTCAGTTATCCATTGGACCTCATTAGTGAGGAAAAAATCCACTTAGGTTACCTTTGCATAATATGTTTATCAGTTTGTGTACAAAATTATTTGTCTGCTAAATAGTGATATGGAACCATGCGTAGGAGAAAACATTCAAAAAGCATTACATTTTAGTCACCAGGTGAATATAGTTGATTGGTATTTATACGAAAACTACATAAAGATCAAAATATATGGGTGTGAATTGCCATCTTACAAGCTTCCTATATTTTTTCCCATGACACTGTTCTCATTAGAATACATTAAACAAATTATACATATGAATGACTTACATTTTGTGGCAGAAAAAGATAAGGCACAGTTTAAAATCAAAGTGCACATTGGGCCATTTTTTTGTAATACCAAAACAAATGGCAAAGAAGCAGATTTTCTCTTGAAGAAAATGAGTTTTAAATTGAGTTTCACTTGGTCTTATGACTCTTTCAGCCTAATTTCAAAGTTAAGAGTGGAGAAAAATAACACACCTTACACACACACTCCTAGGCTAGTGATAAAGAAACTTATGAACTACAGTTAGTGGGAGGAGAACACACTACAAGTGGTCAAAGAATAAGTCATATCCACAAACCATACCTTAGAATCCTATGCGTCAAGAAAAGTAGGAGAAAAGGATAAGGGAATAAGAATATTCTCCAGTAACACAAATTGGAGTGAAGGAATTACTTATATATAAACAGAAAAAGAAAACTAACTCTAGGTTAGTATTTCAACTGCGGAGTAAAGAGTAGGAAACAATAGTTTTGACAGGTTCTCATGTTTCTACAAGCAGCGATGATATCGTCATAGGATCTCCCTCTTCATCAAAATCAAAAGATCCTTCAGAGACAATATAAACAACAGACTTGGTTCAAGACATAGATGAGCCTAACATTTTTTCCCATTACAAGGAAATTGAGCATAAGAATGAAATGATTAAATCCACAACGTACACTCAGTTTTATAATAATACAACCACATGACACCTTAGACTCCTATCGGCCTTTGGCACAGAGAAAGGGAAAAACAAAATTTCATTTGCCGAAGAAAATTTGCTAGCCCCAAGGACATGAGCATATTACAGAGAACATTTATTTTCATTTGATGCACATAAGATTCATCCAATTGAACAAATGGATATGCATAAGAAAACAAGTGGATGATTTATTCCACTCCAAAAAATGTTTCCATGTCAGCCTCTAGATTTTTTATATCACTCAAAAACACAGAAACATAATTAAAGTCGTAAAGGATTTCATCCTTATCTAAGGATACTAAAATCAAGTCACTGGAAGACTTGGTGATCAAACTGGGATACAATCCTAGTGATGTGAACGCAAAAAAAGAAATTTTGAAAAGGAGAAATGCTGATATATCGGCATTGAGGAAGAAACTCAAGCTTCCAACCATATAGGATTCACATGCTAAGGAAGTTGGAGAGATGGAGAAGGAAAAATAGGACATGTTCAATACAATATTTGAACACAATATCCAAAACCGAGACATGGAAGTGGATCTGGATAAACTGCTCAAAGAATAAGAGCAGGCATCATATTTGACCATAGTTCTACTCACAATAGTCCCATTTTCAGTGGTAACAATCCTAGGGGTATCTACATAACCTTTAGCACCAATACAAACATCAGGTCTGTCAAATCAGCTACTTAAGGCCATGGAAAATCTGTCCTTTCAAGGGAAAGAAATTTCTAATTTAAAAGCTCAGCTCAAAACATGGCAAGAACATAAATTAATAATAGACACTTCTTATGTTTTATAATTGTAGAAAACTCACCAGCCCACTCTGCAAGTTAAACAGTTACAAAGTGAATCTGCAATGGCACAAACTATAGCACACGCAAAGGAAAGTATGTGGATAGAGACAAATAAAGCCATCACTAAGATATGGCCTTGAATTTAGATTATTTTTTAACATCAAGATTGGATAGAGCGGACACAATCATAGGTGGAAGATCATTGGATACACCTAACAGCAAGACTGGTATGTATGGGAATTATTCTAGTTCATCATCCAGGAGACATCATCACAATCATCACCGTCATCATTCGTATAGGTGGAGGGAGTATTTACCTGAGGAGTTCAAGAATGTGGATCCTCCCATATTTTATGGATACATGAAAAAGTTAGAATATGCATAGCCATGGATGCTTGGGATGAAGAAATTATTTATATTTCATAGTTATTCATAGAACATGAAATCTAATGTAGCTACTTTTAGCCTCAACGGGAAAGCATATCTCTAGTGGGAAGATGTGAAGAATGTCAAGGACATTCGGGAGGAATACTTTATTTTTTATTATTTCAAGAGTATCTTAAGGAATAAGTACTTATCAGAGAGGTAATATGATGAAAGAGATGAGTTTTATGAATTACATATGTTTTTTATGATAGATGACGAGTACACTAGAATAATTTTGGAGTTGTTTAGGTATATGTCATATCTCAAGGAGGAGAAGGCTAAGATTTAGATATTCATTTTTTGATTTCCAACAAAATATAGAGAGTAGATTGAGCTGTATGATGGTAGATCTTTATAAGAATTCACCCGGAAATTGAAGCATTGTTATGAGTAGTCAAAGTGAAAAGCTAAGCCTAGACGTGAATTGAAGGGGAATGAGAAAGTGAAAGGGAAATGGACACTGAAGTGGGGAATTTCTCAAGAGAAAGGTGAGAAATAAAATGTTTCTCCTTACATGAAGTTCAATGTAGCTGAGAGGGGACATGTGTCGCAACCTAGAGAGAATTAGACTAGAGGTTATGGTACAGAACTATTGTATTTTTTGATATTTGGAAAAGATCATCGTAAGAAGGATTGTCCATTGTACCAGTGAGGTAGGCCTCAGCTATATAGTGCTCAACAGGCATAGGGAGTTGAGGATGCTAGTAATATTATTCCTCAGATTTATGTAGTTGTGGACAATAGGAAGGCGGATCACCAAGCATCTATTATTGATATGGAAAAAATATTTTTAATCAAGTTATTTATATTTTAATTGATCATGGATCTAATTATAGTTATGTTCATACTAACCTAGTGGATAAGTGTGGCTTGAGAAAATAAGTGCATGGAGAGTCTTGGTTGGTGCATTTGGCTATAGGCACTAAGAAGAGAGTTCATCATTAGCCAATAGCTTGTGCATTCGATTTGATTGGTATTCCTACAACAACATATTTGAATGTACTCCCATTAGGATTGTATAGTATGCTTTTGAGTATGGACTAGCTATATATCTAGAGGGCCAAAGTAGATTTATATGACAAGGAATTTGAATGTCTAGATGATAATGAAGAAAAGAGAATCTTACAAGGAAAGAAGAAGCCTACATCAGTGAGTATGGTCACAACTATGGAAGATAAGCACAGTTGTAGGAAAGCTTGTTTGATGTTTGCAGTTCATATTTCTAGTGACAAGGGTAAGGATGTTGAGGATGCTGAAATATTCAAGAACTACTTTCTCTTGCAGTTGTTCAACATGTATTTTTGGCATAGATTCCAAATTTTCCTCCGCACATGGAAGTATAATTTTCTATTGAGGTGGTAGTAGGGGAAGCATCAACATCAATGGAAATTTATAGAATGAGGACACTAGAGTTGATAGAGTTGAAGTTGCAGTTGAAGGAAATCCTTGATAAGGGATACATTAGGCCAAGTGTATCACCTTGTGGTGTACGAATATTGTTCATGAAGAAGAAGGATGGTACTCCCAGGTTATGCATTTATTACAACTAACTAAATAATAAAATGATCAATAACAAGTACCCATTGGCGATGATCGATAACTTGTTTGATTAGTTGAAGGGAGAAACAATATTCTCGAAGATTGACTTGAGATCAAGATATAATCGAGTACTCATCAAATAAGAGGATATCTACAAGACTTCCTTCAGGATTAGGTATGGGAATTATGATATTCTTGTAGTTCCATTCGGTTTAATGCTCCAACTACTTTTATGTTTTTGAGTAATAGTGTGTTGCATCCTTATCTTGACAAGTATGTTATTATGTTGATTGTTGAAATATTGGTGTATTCTAAGAATAAGGAAGAGCACACTACGAATTTAGTAGCAGTGAGATTGCTAAGAGAGAATCAATTGTATGATAAGCTTATAAAGTGCAGTTTATTTTAGACAAAAGTACACTACTTGAGACATGTTGTTTCCAAGAATGGGATAACAGTAGATCTGGAGAAGATAAAGGATATCATGTAGTGGGTATCTCCTATAAATGTGGAGGAAGTCAGATCATTCATGGGGTTAGCGGATTACTACAATAGGTTCATCAGGAACTTCTCAACAATTGGATATCCTATTACGTCATTGGAGAGGTAAGACAATATGTTTGAATGGATAGAGGAGTGTGCATCAAGTTTTGATCAGTTTAAGTAGTTGTTGACAAATTCTCATGTTAAATATTGTAGATATGGATAAAGGATTTTTTGATTTGGATCATGGGGGGGGGGGCACCCCCAATATTTGAAAAACTTTAATGCAAGAAAAAGAGCATACATAGTAAATAAAACCGCAAAATTTCTTTTATTATATTTACCCATGGTATTGTAAGTGGCATCCACCCTTTGTATTCATATTCCCATGGTATTATCCACCCATGGTATTGTAAGTGACATAAACCCATGCTTATCATTAACCTGTGGTATTTACCCACCCATGGAATTTACCTATGGTACTATAATCAAAAAATACTATTAGTAACAAGTCAAATTTTATAAAAGGACAGATTGTCCACCACAATGTATCTTTTACGCTTATTCTATATTTTAATAAAAAGTTTCATTTTGGTTTTATTTATCATGTATCCTCTTTTTCTTGCATTTCAAATTTTCATATCTTGCAGGTACCTCCCCCACGATCTTGATCATTTGTAGTGTGTATAGATACTTTCAAGAGAGGGCTTGGTGGATTCCTTATGTAGGATGGATATGTGATAAGAAATGAATGAATGAAATTGAATTGTCACGAGCAAAACTATGTGACTCCTATTCTTGAGTTGGTAGCTATTATTAATGCTTTGAATGTGTGGAGACGTTATCTTCATGGAAGGGGGTTTTTGTTGATGAGTGATCACAGTGGGTTAATATATATGTTTGAACAACCGAATTTCAATGCAAGGAAATCTATATGGCTGGCTACCCTTATTGAATTTGACTTTGAGATTAGATACATCAAGGGAAAGGAGAACAAGGTTGCAAATGCTCTGAGTAGGAAAATACAATTTATAAGGATCCTATATTATAGGGATCTCAGTGATTTCAAATTTTGTATGCTCTTGAGGTCAATTTGTAAATATAACTCTTTATTTCATGAGTATTGGAGTTTAAATGGGTCTTTTGTAAATAATAGGTCTAAGTTTTAGGTATCAAATGTCATGTAAAGTATCTAAAGTCAATAGGGCTTATTTGGCAGGATGAGATGAAAGGTCATGTGATGTCATGATTAAGAGTTCATTATGGAGTTTATTAGTCATCATGAAATATTCTAAAGAGTTTATATCAATGACGCTTTATTTTATCATTATTCAGTTAAGGCGAGTCATGTTGGTTATAGGGAATTTTTCATGGCAAGCCATTCCATGTTCCAATCATTTCAAAAAATTCCACTTCATTTTGAAATTGATCATCATTACCATCAAGGAAGACTCTAGAAGTGTATTAAGGATTAAAAATTTCCTTTTCACTTTCATTTAACTCATTCGAATCCCATTCTCTTTTATGAAAACTTTGGAGGATGAGAAGAGGAACATTGCTATTTTCCATTGAAGCTGATGTGAAAGGTGTAAAATGATATGAAAGTTGGGGTCTATTGTGTAACTGAGAAAAAAATTGTGCATCTCAAGAAATTATCAAGTCAATTGCAATGTGTCTTTGAACCCTACATATTTCTATCTGGAACTTCAATTGAGTATCATTGATCAACCTATTTTTTAGTTGTCTCTTTCAAAGAACCCTAGTCATAGTTGCGATGCATGTGTGTTGTGCATTTCCCAAAGAAAGGAATTATATGATCAAGGGGTGTGAAATATATTCAAAATATGTTTTAGGAGTTCACAACCATCTTAGAGACATTTAAATCCAACCCATCAATCTCATTTTTCCAGAGCAAGGCTAACTTGGAATGTTGCACAAGATGTTGCACAACTATTAGAACCATTAGGGTTTAATTAAAAATCTCAATTTTTCATTATTTTTGTGTGTGGGAACTTAAAAGAGGATAACAATGGTGGCAACATCATCAATCATCCATTTGTTCTCATCCAAATTTTGAGCATGTGATTAAATTCATGCAAAGACAACTCACTGTGAAAGATTCAAATGTATTTTCACGATATATCTTAAAAGTTGTACCTATTTTCCATGAAATACTTCCAAGGAATGAATGGGGGTGAGATGAATAGAATTAGTTAATTTCAGCCCAAAATGATTCACGATCTTCGAGAAACAAGCTATTTTCACCTAAAACCATTTTATAATTCTCTCGAGATCTATGAGTCATATTTTTCTCTCAAGTTTTGTCGAGATGCGGTATGATGCTAGTAACTTTTGTAAACAATTATTCTCCATCAGACTCACCATTTGGGAGATATTAAATAAATACAGTCATTGCACAAAAGAGGGAGGGGAGATGTTGTGTTTTTTATAGTTTCACTTCAAAATAGGTTTCTAACCTAAGGGAGTTGAATTTTGAAAAATTGAAAGATTTATTTTTATCAAAATGTAGATAAATTACAAAAATCTCTCTCTGTTTTTGCACAAACATTATGGTTTGGTAATTACATGTTTCACTTTTAGTCTCATTTTTCATAATTTCACTAAGCCAAATTTGTTGACAAATTTCTAGAATTTTTAAAATTTGACTTGGTGGACCTCCAACTTGTCATAATTGATTACAAGACGATTTGGAAGATGAATTTTGAATATTTCTCTACTGAATGCCATGCTTATCTCTCCAGTTAGCATATTTTTTGTTAGTCATAGACCAAACTGTAGATAGTAATATATGGGAAAATTTTCCAACTATTTTATTCCTAAAGAATTGTAACCTCTTCCTATATTTGGGAAAAGGATGGATTTCAACCTCCTCAATCTGAGGATGAGCTAATTGTATATAATTCATGAATCTGAATATAGAAGGGTTGGATTAAGGAGTGAAGAGAGTGTATCTTTCGAAAACTTTGCAAACAATGGAGAAAGTTTAAAACAGTTAGAAATGCATCAACACGGAGAAAGTTTTGTTCTTAGATTATTGTGTCAGACATAACGTTGAAGCGCCTCTCTTTGTGATTTGTCTTCCCTTCTATTTTTCACATGTATTTTTCTTCTTAATTTTTTGAAAGAAAATTATGTTGTAGAATTTACATTGGTACCCTCCTCAAGCTTGTAAAATAATTTCAGCCTTTTCCTTATGAAGTTAGATATAAAATTCATATATGCATCATTCATATTTAATGGATCCTTACTCTCATTTCATCCCAACCACACTACAACAAATTTTGTAAATCCGAGAGTATGCCGATGTCACCCTAGTTCAAATTTCTCTGTTGATTGAGATTGATTACTGAACATTATCTTGACTCCATGCATAATGGATCTCTCTTTCATCTTGTATCCAAAACTTTAAAAACTTTTTCACTTTGATGATATTCATAACTAGCCTAAGATAAGAAATCATCCAGTCATCTAATTTACCGAAAAACACTTAGTGAGAGAGACCTCTCCAGGGCTACAAGGGCTAGATTCTAGCCTAAAAGTGGTTTCTAGTTACCTTTGTAATCATTTTTCAACCTAAAGGAAATTACAGAGTGGTAACACAGTTAAACCATTTTGCAGTAGTGAGATCATATGGGACAAAACTACAAGATTAATTATTCCAGGTAGGACAACACGATGACAAGTACAGGGAGCTTATGCACATGCTACATTGTGGTACAAGTGATTAGGACGTGGATTATCATCTCATGATAGATGGCTTGGTGATATTTAGGGACATGATATATGTGTTAGATGAAAATGCACTCAATAAGCTTATATTGAGAGATTTTCATGTAAAACCATATCTAGATCATGCATGATATTAGAAGACGTTGAGAACAATGAATAATTTCTTCTATTGTTGAATCTGAAGAAGGAAGTAGAAGAGTTTATTGTGAGATGTTTGGACTACCAATGGGTCAAAGAAGAGTGTAAGCATCCAAGTGGGTTTATTCAGCCTATTCGGATTCTGGAATGGAAATGAGAGGTAATTTCCATGGATTTCATTACAAGTCTTCCGAGGACATCGAGGCAACATGATTAAATCATGGTTGTGGTAGACAGGTTAAGAAATGTAGCTCACTTTATTCAAGTAAAGACTAATTATTCAACTAGTGAGATAGCATAGGTATTAATCAAGGAGATCATGAGAGTGCACGGTGTTCCAAAGAAGATTGTGTGAGATAGGGTTGCCAAGTTCACTTCCAAGTTTTGGAAAGAGTTATTTTCCAAATTGGGGATAAAGTTGGCCTTCAACACCACTTATCATCCACATGAAGAAATATAGACAAAGAGGGTCAACAAGATACTGGAGGATATGATGAGGATGTATGGCATGCATCAGGAGAGGAAATTGGAGGAGTACCTTCCTTAGGTGAAATTTTCTTATAATAATGGTTATCAAGAGTTAATAAGGATGATTTCATTTGAGGCACTCTATGGGTGGAGTTGTAATACTCCATTCAACTGGTTTGATCCAGTGAACATGGTACTTATTGGACCAAACATGTTGGGAGACATGGAACATGAAATGTATGTTCTGAAGAAGAATCTAAAGGCAGCACGGGACAAGAAGAAAAGTTATGAAAACTGTCACAGGGAATTTGTGGAGTTTCATTTGGGGAGCATGTTTATTTGCAAATCAATCCCAGGAAGAGCTCCTTAATGATTGGATCCTGTGACAAGTTGGCACCACGATCTTGTAGGCCTTTTGAGATCCTTGAGAGAATTGGACCAGTGGCCTATAGAATTTCATTTCCTTCGAAAGTGAAATTCAATGTTTTTTTTAATGTTTCATTGCTTAAAATATATGTAGAGTATGTTTATCATGTAACTGATTGGTTTGTATTGTAGCGGAAAAATATCATGCTCCGGAACAAGGAATTCAAGCAAGTTTAAGTGTAGTGGAAGGACATTGGGCCCTATGGAGCTAAATGGGATATGGATGATTAGATGCAAGTTATGTATCCCTCATTGTTTTCTAGTGGAGACAATGAGTTTTTGTATTTGTACATATTTATGTATGGTTGTTATTGTAAATACCACAATTGGTTAAGTTATAAATCTCCAATAAGCGGTATGGTTTTCATGTTATCATGTTTTACATTATGGTTTTTATTTTGAGTAAGATGTTATTCTAAATACTACAACATGTTGGGTTATAAATCTCCATAAGAAGTATGTTTTTTCTTTTCAATGGTTTTCGTAGGTATAGTTGTGTTTTAACACCGAGGACAGTGTTCGCCTAAGGGGGAAGTGTTTGTAATAGCCCCAGGTTAAATGTTGATGTAATAAATGTTAATAAATGTAAAATAAGACCACAACCAAAGGAAACTTATTCCAAGATGAATGTTGGATGAAATATCCTAGTGGGCATCACTTGTTTTGTTTATCGTAATCTAAATGGCTAAGGTTTTAGAAAGCTAAAAAAAACATTTGCACATTCTTTGTAAAAATAATGGAAATTAGGAGAAAAGGAAGGTGAAAGGTCACATGTTGCATGTGAAGATTAAAATCAAGGAAAATAAAGGAAAATTGAAGAAATTAGAGGCCTTATCAATAAGAATTCCTCCGAGCATTAGTTGGTAGCGTTTCGTCATTTTAGTGTTGGAATTTGTCTGAGAGAGGGTTAGAGAACGAAGGGGAGAAATAAAAAATCAAACAAAGGAAAGGAAAGGAAGGTAAATAAAATCAAAGGAAATCAAAGGAAGGACAAGGAACACAAAGGAAGGCAAGGATCAAGTAGATTAAACAAGAATATTTAACGGTAAAATGTTGCATGTATCATTTATGAGATGGTTTTTACATGCATGGTATGTGCATGCTGGTATTTTCTTCTATTGTTGTCATTGGCTTGGATATTTATAGGTTTTAACTGTGGATTTTAGCCTAGACTTGCCTTTTTTGGATAGCCATGGTGTGATGGTATTGTTTTCGGTTTGAGATTTGGATTGCCAGGAGATTTTGGATCTGGGTGAGGTGGTCTCAGGAAAATTCCCAAATGCATAAGAATCCATTGAGCGGTAATGGCGAGATACATAGTAAAGCCTGAGGGTGGATACAAGAAATTTCCTGAAGGAATTTGTGAATAAATTATGAGGAATTAAAGCTCAGTTTGGTTTAGTGATCTTGGCACTAATTTAGGTGAGACGACGATATGGTGAGGGTGGAGGTGGTTTAACCACTGGATTCCACTGGTTGTGTTTATATTATTTTATCCCATGATATCCCACATTCATGATTGGAATATGGCACAGGGGTGATTGGATAAAAGAAATATTTTGTTAAGCCAATCTATGGTCGCATTGAATGTGGAAGTCTCGAACCTGGTCGGTTTTGCCTATGTTAATAAGAGCTAAGTTTCTCTTGATTTTATGAGGAAATGTGCGTGTTATTAGTAGTATTTAATGGTTGTTATTTTATTTTTATTTATCTAATTATATATTGGTTATAAGTATTTTTTATGACAGATCTTAGTCATGGCTATTTTGATGTTTTCACTTGAACTTAATGAACAATGAATGCAAGACCTAATTGGTGTTATGACAATTAATGTGAGAAGGCAGTGACCCTTCTTATTGTTGGGAAAAAATACTGAGAGGGGGGGGGGGGGGGGTGAATTAGTATTTAGGGCATACTAAAAAATTTTACTTTTTCTTTCTCTAAAACCCACGCGCTACTTCACTGAGCCCAACTCGCGTATACATGCGGATATCCTTCATAAAACTCGCGTATACACATAGATATTATTATGCATTTATTTCTTTACTTAGTTCTATGCATCATTCATTCATCAGATGTTTAGTTAACAGTAAGTATGTGCAGTAATAACAGAATAAACAATCACACATAAGCAACACACATATGAACACTAGGATTTTAGGTGGAAACCCAAGTCGGGAGAAAACCACCGCTGTCGTTGTTTCAGCCTTCAATATTTTATTACAGAGAAAACATCTTACAACCATGTACTGGCACAGACTCATACCAGCACGCAGGCACCCACTTGCAGAAGGCTACAACCTTCTCTCGTTTACTAGCCTCTCCTGGAATGGAGATACAACCCCCTGCTCTCGTTTACCAGCCTCTCCTGGAAGGGAGCTACGACCCCCTGCTCTCATTTACCAGCCTCTCCTGGAAGGGAGCTATGACCCCCTGCTCTCATTTACCAGCCTCTCCTGGAAGGGAGCTACAACCCCCTGACTGAAGGCTACAACCCTCAGCACCACCACGGACCACGTTTCATCAATTTTCAGACTGGATCCAATAGCATCACACAACATACCTTGTAGGTCACCAAATTTACTTATTTTTTTAAGAGGTGCATCCTTAATTCAGCAATCTGTTACCCATTTCAAACAGATATACTTCAGAGTGAAGTATTCATTCACAACCCTTATACGTTCTTCATGATTGAAGCAGGAATTAATCATCATCTGATCTAAAGATCTTGATCAATAATCATATACACAGGTGCTCCATAGATTCAGATATATCAGAGTTTATTCATTCAGATATCTCTAAAAGAGATTCATTTATTATTGACCCTTTCATATGCACACACTTCTTCATGATTCTCATCACCTTATATAGTTTTTTCTTTTAATAAAACCTTGGGTCAAAACCACGAACCGCTAATGGTATTCCTGGATGGGGTCCAACAATCTACTATAGTCATGACCTCCCCAAAACATACAAAATTTCTTTTACAAAATGAAACGACCCAAAAAGGAACTTTATCTCCGCCATATAAGTTTATGATTAATAAATAATTTTCAATGGATTGGCATGGTCATAATCTTTAAAACTTAGCTCCGACCCCCCACCTATATGGTTAACAAGCAAATCAAATTCCAATCTTTGACCTTGGGCCCACATCGCAGTTGGCCATTTGCGATGTGCGATATGCAATGGCGTGACATCGCATCGCAACTTACAACCGGTGGAAACATATGGCGGAAATAAAAAATATGCGATATTGTGATATTGTGATGATCGCATATCGCAACATTCAATTGGCGCACACACATATATATACCATGCAATTGTGCAATGTGCGATGATCGCATATCACAACAATCACCAAACTTTGGTTTGGGCGGAGGGTGATTTTGCGACATTTTCGATGTTGCGATCATGCAATGGCACGACCATCGCATATCGCAAATAATCCATATCAACACGATACTTGAAACTTAAAAAATGCACTTTGCGATTTGCGCTCAAGTGGTAGAGACCACTTTTCCTGCCGCTTTCAAAGATTTAAAGTCCTTCCGCTGTTTTATTCAATTTTCTTCATACTTGGTTGTTGAGGGCTTAAACGCTCGAAATGACTTTTTTTAAATAAACTCTGCTCCTCTGTAGTCTGGAACTACAACTGTCTTCATTCCACTGTAAAACGCCACTTCCTATTACCATAATGAAAATTCATTCATCCTTACATGTCTCATTCTTTTTGAATTCGTGTTGCTGTTCACCAAAACTCTGCTGCGCCTTTGATCTCTTTTCTCCCATTCTGTCTCTGCTTCTTTTGTTCTTCCTCTGTTCTTCTCTGCTTACCTTTGCCAATTCCTTTGCCATCAAGGACAACTTCATCAAGTAGGTTTCCATCATCTTTATCAAGTAGGTTGCCATCAAGGACAACACTCTGCATCATATTGCCAACAATCTCCCCCTTTGGACTTGATGGCAACCACGATGGTGTTTGATCACCACAACAGATAGCTACATATATTATAACCATTATGAAAATACCATGATAATACTCTCCCCTTATTCAAACACATGTTACTCTCCCCCTTTGACATCAAGGGAAAAGGGCAGATAAAAACCAAAACAAGGTTTTCCTTTTCATGTAGAACGAAGAGCTCTGTAGATTTGATGTACACTAAAGTGACCATGCTCCCCCTGAGTTCATGCTGAATCTTCAAACATATTTTTAATGAAGTACATGACTCTATGACCTTTCATATCACCAAGGACTCATACTTACATCAAAGATCCAACCAAGTGGATTTACATATGAGACTCAAGTATCCAACAAAGTGGGTTTACACATTTAACAAGTCCTTATCTCTGAATCATAAGACTTCCATCTCATCCATGTGTGAAAGCAAAGAATACTCTTCAGCAAAAAGCAAACAGGGCTCATCCATAATCTCATTATAAGAAACCATGTATCATGTCATCATCATTTAGAACTAAGAAATAAACAGATACAGTGCCAGTGATACAATCATTAATAGTCAGACTGATGCTCCCCTTGAACCTGTGCTCCCGATCTTTAGCTATCATACTAATTTTCTTATCATAAATGCATACGCGATTGTCTCCACTGGAACTCGCGTGTATACACGGCTTTAGTTCACAGAACCTGCATATGGAAAGTGAAACATTGAAAAATTCACATTCCTTCATCTCCCCCTGAAGTTGTACCACATGTACCTATCTTCTTCACATCAGATGTTCTGTTAGAAATAAACATAACCAGAATTACCAAACCAACCATGGGAATCACCATACATCGCTCCCCCTGTGATGATACATTACTAATCCCTATAATGTATCTCACATCACTCCTGCAGTCATTAAGAGAAGTAAGCTTTAGAAGCGGATGACTGCAGTAGGGTCAATATTCCCTATGTTTCTGACCGGTCCTCCTTCTTTTTCCAACTTTGCTTGAACTTTCTTATTGTGTGCTGGAATTTCTCCAATATTTCAGATCTATTCATCCTGCATTCTTTTTCTACATGTCCATACTTGTTACAAGTATAACATCTTATGTGACCAGAAAAGTAAGCATAAGGATCATAATGTGTTGTTCTATTCTTCCTTCTATTGCAATCAGCTGCTTTATGACCATACTTGCTGCATGAAAAACAATATCCCTTGAAGAAACCAGAGTACCTTTCTGTGTAGAATTTGTTTGTTTGTGATTGAAACAATTTTCTTCTGAAATTGGCTGCAACATGCCCATAATTATGACATTTAAAGCATTCAACATTATTGAATGATTTCTTTTGAGTGTTCATGATTTTCGGTTGACTTCTTGTTTCTTTCAACTCTTCTGGTTTTGCATTGACATCCTTTGAATCTTTAGCACTTCCTTGTGAACTAGATTCTCCTTTAACAGTTTCATGAAAACCAAGACCAAGTTTAACAACAGGAGACCTTTGATTACTAAGAATATTGTCCAGAATCTTAGTACTATCTTGAAACCTCAAGAGTTTATTCTTTTCTTCTAATTTACTTTTGAGAATGTTTACCTCAACCTCCAATTTTTGGCATTGCTTCTTCATGTTTTCTTCGACCCTTTTTCCTTCTTCTACTTGATCATTTAATTTTAAGATTTCTTCCTTCAACCAATTTTCTTGATCTTCACATGTTTGTAGTAGTTATTCATTCTTCTTATTTTATTTTTCCAGATCTTCTTTGAGAGAGATGATTTCTGCTTCAAGTCCTTCCTTTTCAAATGGTAGGGGTTCTTCATTCTTCTTATTTTATTTTTCCAGATCTTCTTTGAGAGAGATGATTTCTGCTTCAAGTCTTTCACTTTGATTGGTTGCATTAACATACAACTTTTGATACTTGTCTATCTGTCCATTCAGTATTTATTTTTGTTCATTCATTCTAGAGATCATATCTTTGTAGATAGATTCTCTCTTATGAAATTGATTCCAATCATTGCTTTCATCATTGATCTTGAGATTTGCTTCTAGACTTATACTGTTACTTTCACTATCTTCACCATTGCATGCACAAGAAAGTGAATCACAAGAACAAAAATCAATACATGTTTCATCTTCTCTTTTTTCTGATGCACATGTTTTCTGAGGTATCTCCTTTCCTTGAGTAGCCTTCTTCTTTTTCTTCTTTGCCATGAGCACTTGTAGATCTTGGTCAGAATCTTCTTCATCCTCATCATTCTCTTCATTTGTATAATAACTCTTTCTCTTTTCAAATTGTTTCCCTTTTTCATGATTTTCTTCATAAGGACATTTAGCAGCATAATGACCAACTCTCCCACAAGTAAAACACTTGAAGGGTAGCTTACCTTTGAATCTTCCAGTACCTGGTTGGAGTCTCCTTACAAAATTTGCTTCTTCTTATTATGATATATAACTTGATTCCTTGACATCTTCCTTTTCTTTTCCTTTTGCACACGCCTTAAAAGAAACTTCTTTGATTTGAGGGGGACCTCCTTGTCTCATTTCATAAGTAGTTAGAATACCATGTAGTTGAAAAATAGTAAGAGTTTACAGATCTTGCCTTTCTTCAATAGCTGATACTTTTGACTCAAATTTTGAAGTCAAAGATCTTAAGAATTTTTCCACCAGAGTAGTATCGGTTATGGTTTCACCCAAACTTCTCATACGATTTACAATATCATCTAGACATAAAAAGAAACTGGAAATACTCTCATCACTATGCATCCTTAAATTTTCATATTCAATTCTGAGAGTTTGGAGTTTTGCACTTTTTACCTTTGTATCTCCTTCATAGCTCAGAATGATTTTGTCCCATATTTCTTTTGCTGAATTTAGCTGCATCACTTTAGCAAATTCTGGTTCAGACATGCTTCCTAATAAGACATTGACTTCTTTGGCATTGATTTCATATTTCTTCCTTTCTGCTGCATCAGTAGGAATACTTGCCGGATACTGATAACCTCTTTCCACGATTGCCCATACTTCTGCACCAAGACTTTGCAGATATGCTTTTGTTCGTATCTTCTAGAATAACAAATTATTTCCATTGAATAGAGGTGGCCTTATAGACATTATCCCTTCATGACTTCCCATTGCGACGGATCTCCTTCAAGCGATCAAGCTTCTGCAGAAGGACCTGCTCTGATACCAATTGTTGGGAAAAATACTGAGAGGGGGAGGGGTGAATCAGTATTTAGGGCAAACTCAAATATTTTTACTTTTTCTTTCTCTAAAACCCATACGCTACTTCACTGAGACCAACTCGCGTATACACACGGATATCCTTCATAAAACTCGCGTATACACATAGATCTTATTATGCATTTATTTCTTTACTTAGGTCTATGCATCATTCATTCATCATATGTTTAGTTAACAGTAAGCATGTGCAGTAATAACAGAATAAACCATCACACAAAAGAAACACACATGAACACCAGGATTTTAGGTGGAAACCCAAGTAGGGAGAAAACCACCGCTGCCGTTGTCTCAGCCTTCAATATTTTATTATAGAGAAAACATCTTACAACCATGTACCGCGTACTCTTACCAGCACGTTGCACCCACCTCGTAGAAGGCTGGCAACCTTCCTGCCTACCGGCCCTCTCCGCGGGAGCTACAATCCCCCGCTCTCGCCACCCCCTCTCTCGGGAAGGTGAGCGCGCCGACCTCCGCTCTCGCTACGGCCTTCCCCTCTCCTGGAAGGGAGCTACGACCCCCTGCTCTCGTTTACCAGCCTCTCTTGGAAGGGAGCTACAACCCCCTGACTGAAGGCTACAACCCTTAGCACCACCAAGGACCACGTTTCATCAATTTTCAGATTGGATCGAATAGCATCACACAACATACGTTGTAGGCCACCAAATTTACTTATTTTTTTAAGAGGTGCATCCTTAATTCAGCAATCTGTTACCCATTCCAAATAGATATACTTCAGAGTGAAGTATTCATTCACAACCCATATACGTTCTTCATGATTGAACCAGGAATTAATCATCATCTGATCTAAAGATCTTGATCAATCATCATATACACAGGTGCACCATAGATATATCAGAGTTTATTCATTCAGATATCTCTAAAAGAGATTCATTTATTATCGACCCTTTCGTACGCACACACTTCTTCATGATTCTCATCACCTTATATAGTTTTTTCTTTTAATAAAACTTTGGGTCAAAACCACGAACTTCTAATGGTATTCCTGGACACGGTCCAACAATCTACTATAGTCGTGACCTCCCCAAAACATACAAAATTGCTTTTACAACACGAAATGACCCAAAAAGGAACTTTATCTCCGCCATATAAGTTTATGATTAATAAATCATTTTCAATGGATTGGCGTGGTCATAATATTTAAAACTTAGCTCCAACCCCCCACGTATATGGTTAACAAGCCAATAAAATTCCAATATTTAACCTTGGGCCCACATCAGAGTTGGCCATTTGCGATGTGCGATATGCAATGGCACGACATCGCATCACAACTTACAACCAGTGGAAACATATGGCGGAAATAACAAATATGTGATATTGCGATATTGCGATGATCGCATATCGTAACATTCAATCGGTGCACACATATATATATACCATGCAATTCTGCGATGTGCGATGATCGCATATCACAACAATCACCAAACTCTGGTTTGGGTGGAGGGTGATTTTGCGACATTTTCGATGTTGCGATCGTGCGATGGCACGACGATCGCATATCACAAATAATCCATATCAACACGATACTTGAAACTTCAAAAATGTGCTTTGCGATTTGCGCTCAAGTGGTAGGGACCACTTGTCCTGCCGCTTTCAAAGATTTAAAGTCCTTCCGCTGTTTTATTCAATTTTCTTCATACTTGGTTGTTGAGGGCTTAAACGCCCAAAATGACTGTTTTTAAATAAACTCTACTCCTCCGTAGTCTGGAACTACAACTGTCTTCATTCCACTGTAAAACACCACTTCCTATTACCATAATGACAATTCATTCATCCTTACATGTCCCATTCTTTTTGAATTCATGTTGTTGTTCACCGAAGCTCTGTTGCGCCTTTGATCTCTTTTCTCCCATTCTGTCTCTGCTTCTTCTGTTCTTCCTCTATTCTTCTCTGCTGACCTTTTCCAATTCATTTTCCATCAAGGACAACTTCATCAAGTAGGTTGCCATCATCTTTATCATGTAGGTTGCCATCAAGGACAACACTCTGCATCATATTGCCAACACTTATTAAACCTCAGATAATTTTTTAGTCTCTTATGATCATACTTGCATTCATGACCTGTAGGTTTCATATTCACGAACTGTTTGAGATCATTTCAGTCTTAGCTGGGGATGGTTAGGTCAATTTCTAGTTCAAATTTTTGGTTTACAAGCATTTTTTCTATGTACCTTATCTTCTCTCGAAGTTTCATTGAATTCTAGGCAGAGACTTGAGTCCTCGTCCCGAAAAAGTGGCAAAAAATTTAGATTCGCTAGCATAGAAATTAATAGAAAAGTCCACATTTTCATGGAAGTAGGCCTATGGGAGCGACATGGGACCCATAGTCACATGGAAGCCTTGAATAGGGTGCGAATGGGGCTCTAGGTTAGGGAAAATTTGATTTTTCTTGGGGGTTTGACACTTGAAGGGGTTGGATTACTCATGGAGGTCCTGTGACACAGGAGGAAAGTTTGTAAGGTTTGAATTCATCAAATCTATTTCCTTAAGTTAACATAGAAGGTTGAGTCTTATCATAGTGACCATCAACTCATTTTTACCTTGGACATGCTCATGAAAGTCGGTAAATGGGGAGGGGCGGTTACAGAAAGAATTATAAACATATAACTAGTGCAATTTAATGTAAGGTCAAATTGGCCTAATACATTAGAAAAGAAGGAAGGTTGATCTATAGCTCTAGGCTAAGACAATTATAGTTCTAAATGATATGGACAGTAACTATGTCTAAACAAATCCTAAGATAATAACAACATTCTATAGAGGAAATTTCTAGTAAGGCTAAGTCAAGAATGTAAATCAACAATATTGAAATATAGTTAACCTTTATAATTTAAAACAAATGATAAAGAAACCCAACAATGAGTATAATTAACCTATAAACATTAATATATAATTTGATTAAGAATACATGAATTAATTGAAGCATATATATAAATTTATGAGAATGGAAAATAAACAGAGAAAACAATTTTTTTTGTAACAAACATTTTGAAAACTTAAACCAAGGATTAGCATTCAATACACTCATACAAAAGAATGTATAGTTTTTATCCAAAACTCGTTGAAAAGGCCCATGTAATAATATAAGTATCCTTTAACCAAATAATTTTGATCAAGGACATGTTTAATAGTTACAAATAAGCCATAATTTCTTTTAAAACTATAAATTCCCTCTCACGCTAATATTTTGCATAACATTCCTAGTAACTAAACTAAAGAATTTTTTTTGGTAATTATGCTAAAAATAAAAACTTGGTGTAGTCTTTTCCTCAAGAGATTTAACAACATACATAAGAAGCGACCAGTAGTTAAGGGAAACTTGGCCTGAAGAGAAGGAGACAAAAACTCGTTAAGTACAAGAAGGCTCCACAACAAGAGTACAAAGGAAAATTTTTCCAAAGTCTTGGTATACCTATGAATTTCAGAAAAAATAAAATATAAGTGAGTATTAGTAAAAATGAAATAATCCTAACTGAAGAAACAATAAAATATTTAATATCTAAGTTACATAAGGAAAAATCTATGACTGAGGAGCCATGCCATTTCCCTGCAATAGATTTCAAATTTTCTTATAATTGTTGCAAATAAAATGCCACTGTAACAAAGTACAAATAGTGATTAAGACCATACAAATGGACAAAATTTATATATCGTGAAAATAGAAAAATACAAGACTTATAACCATGATCATGAGTTAAATATTTATGAATGGGTTTAGGAGTGGATAAATAATCCATGGTAAATTAGGTTTTTTGTTCTAAAACCCCAAACTCAACAAACAAAAGAAAAATAAATAACCAAATAACATGAAGTAGATATAAAGAGTTATATGAGGGAAATATATTCAGGTAGAGTTGTAACCCTGAGTAACAAATAGAGTTTGTATAAGAAATCTCTACCATGTCATGGCCTTACCATAAATTTCCCTGGAAAATTTAATTAAGCTAGGGTTTTAACAAAGGAAAAATTGAACTATAGCATTCGGTCTATTGTTTTAGCATTCAAACCCTAACCTGTCAATCGAACATGAATTAACAAGAACTATGAGAAATGTATTATTAATATTTTCATAGGGAATAAATTTTAATTGATTGGACAAGTGCGAACCACTATCGAAATATGTGCCTCTTCCAAGGGAAAAATTCCACTAACAGAAGTTCATAAGTAACATTATAGCTACATCAAAACCTATCCACAAAGATAAATAATGATTAAAAACCCTTATCATTTGGTTTACCATAGAGTGCCATAAATATGCATGTGTGTGTGTGTCTATGTGTCTAAGTTCTCACCTGAAGGAATATAGGACAAGGAGAAGTAACATCTATAACAAGTTTAAGTAAGAAATGCGAAACGAATATTAGAGTATTATTTTCACTAGCAATAGAAACCAAGCAAAGACTCGACATTCTCCTTGTCGAAATTGTACACACCAAACCAAAAAAATAACTAATTAATTTAATAATACAATTGAGTGACCAAAGAACAGAGAAACCATAATCATGACTTGTGAAGAAAGTGTAAGCTACTCAATCGACTGTTTGATCTAGTGAAGGACCATGAGTCACGCAAAAACCCTATGAGAACTCAATGGGTGCTTTGACCTAGTGACCAATGACTTTGAGCATGAAACCCATCCTTAAATAGATAATTTTCCTTTTATAATTTTTTTTTTCCTTTTATTCTTTTTAAAAATACATAAGAATTACATTACATCATGAGTTAATCAACGATTATGAAGACCCGTACTATTTTCGTTTTAAACATGGAGAAAGCATCCAACATATGTATGAAAAAAAATTCAAGGCAAGAATTGTAAACATATAACTAATGGAATTGAATGTAAGGTAAAATTGACATAATAAATTTGAAAAGAAAAAAGGTTGAGCTACAACTCTAGGCTAAAGAAATTATAATTATAAAGGATATGGACAATAAATGTGTCTAAGCAAATCCTTAAAGAATAACAACATTGTGTACAAGAAATTTCTGGTAAGGATAATTCAAGAATGTAAATGAACAAAAATTAAATATAGTTAAAATTTAAAATTATAAATAAATTATAAATAAACCCAACAGTGGTTATATTTAACCTATAAATATTAATATAAAATTCCATTAATAATACAGAAATTAATTTAAAGCATATATACAAGTTTATGAGAATGGAAAATAAATAAAGAAAACACAATTTTTTGTAACAATCATTTTAAATTATCAAACAAAGTGTAATATACCCAAATTTCCACATCATATTTGGAATATTAGAGTCCTTGATTTTCATAATGAATTAAGTAAATAAAAGGGTGGAGGGACCCACAATCGTCAATATGAATAAATATCCACTTTGTGTGTGTGAATGTGGATTAATTAAACCTAGATGTACATAACAAAGTAGCTGAGCAACTACTAATGTGAATGAAATTAGAGAACTTGTCTCATTAATGAGATAGATCATGGATGTTGGCACAGTCAACCAAGATCTTGAAGAGATCAAACAGAAGGTTGATTCACTCAACTAAGATGTTGAAGATGTCAAACAAAATATCATGGGATGTTCATGATAAAATTATGGATAGTTTTGTGCAAAAAAAGCACACTTGATGGAGAGGGTGTACATTGCACCTGGACATGATGGTTGATTTGGTCAAACAACACAGTCAAACTTGGAGGATCTTGTCCACATGAACTGCGTAGTCTAGATGAGGGCCAAGGCTTAGGAAGGCTCAAACATTATATAAAGAAGATGAAGGAAAGGATGAGGGCATGTTGATTATTCTTGATGTAAGGATATTTTCAGATCTAGAATTGTCATATGACATTCCATTTCTTTCTCGGGTTGTTTAGCAGAGATTGCAAGTGTTGTTTAGCACAAGGTGTTCCTAGTCGAGAATACCAAATATTTCTTAGAGTAGCTCTAGAAAGCGTATTGTACTTCATTCTACATCAAGCATTGGTGTCACATCTCTTTTCCTACATTCTAAAGAACATCCATATTCATAAATTGCATATTTTTGAAGATCAATTTGGAAGGAGTAAGTTGTCTTCAGTACTTCAGCTAGAGAACTGGTGAGGGTTTATTCCTATCACCTTTGGGTTATATATTAGCTTCCAAAAGATTCATTGTAGATTTGGCATCAGGCCAAAGGTTATTGACCTCCTAGCAGCAACATTTCCTTCAGAAATTACGCTGTCTAAATTGCAGATCTAAAAGGAGGGAGGAAGTTACTAGCATTTCAGGTAGTAATCCTATGAGGGACCATCCCCTCACATTTTAATCAATATTTATATAATCTTTGAGTTTATTGAAACATTTTTCAGTAGGCATAAGGCCTCTCTTTCCCTCGCAGTACAGTTTCTATTGGAAGTTGTGTTGCAGCAGCTGCAATCATTATTGGAGGATTGAGAAGCTATATCTAGGGCTTCCAGCTTGTAGATATGAAGAAGGGATCAACCCTTCAAGCTTATATATGATCTTGTAAAATAATTCAACCATCTATTTGACAGACCTGGCTTCAAATCTATATTTCCTAGCAGATCAAAGATCAAATCCTAGGGAAGTGATTTTCCAAAGTTGTAGATCTAGAAAATCCTTTCCGGGTTATCTTGGGAATCCGTCATATTGGCCAGATCTTGAATCTTGGCATCATCTGAGCTCCAGAGTTGATAGTATCTGCATTTTACTTTTGAGCCTACAATTATATGTTCATATTCTGCTGAAGGGACAGCGCAGTATTAGCTTCAGTGCCTCTCCAGTTACGTTGTACCTATTGTAGCATGTTTTCTAGGTGATTCTAGACCAACTTTTTGGCTAGATCTACTCATATTTTGTACATTGTGTTACTGATTCTTCTCCAATATAATAAGATGGCTCAGCTTCTCTGTAAATTCTGATGTGGTCTTTAGATTAATTGTTTACTTAGTTGCAGTTCTTATATTGTGTTTCAATATTACTGCATTTTCCCCTTTTGGGATATTACAGTGGTATCAGAGCATGATCTTTGGCTCTTCTTGTGGACACTTCATCTTTTTCATCTAAAGAAGAAGTAGATATATGAGATCTATCATGGAGGAAGGAAATTCTGCCACTCATTTCTATAGATCTATGCAATATCTCCCCAAGGAGGTTAATAAAATGAAAGAGGAGAGGCATGAATAAGATCCAAGAAGAAGATTTGATGAGGAAGGTCCAAGCACTTCCTATCAGCAAAGAAGAAAACTTGAGAATCCTAGATCTCCTCATAGATCCACTATGCCCACTTTCTTTGGATAAGGTGAAAGGTGTGGAAATGAAGAAATGTTTGAACTTGAGACTCATGAGACTCTTAGTATATATCTTGAAGAGTACAAAGCATAGTCTATAGCATTCAAGGAGAAGCTAACTCTCCAAAAATTCTTCAAAATCAAAGAAGAAATAGGATCCTATAGCAGAAATAGAAGAAAGAGGCATAATAGATTCTATTTTCCTACATTTGATGGATCTTTCTCAAGCACTATTAAGGTTTCGAGTAGAGAGTTAGATGCATTTTTCAGGCTACATCCTATAGATGAAGGAGAGGTTGTTCAAATTGCAGCACTTTATCTTTTAGATGAGGCTAATGATTGGTGGTTTGGTCACATGGAGCATGCAAAGCTAAATAAATATTTATATTTATTTCATAATATTAGAAAGAATTTTGATGTGAAGAAGACAGAGATATACCATAATGAGACATTTCCTAAGGAGGAGGTTGTGAATCTTGTCACTCTAGACAAGAGGTCAGTACATTCACCACCAGTTGTATAAGTACTTGCATCTGGAGAAGAGACACTTGAACCTTTACAAGATGGTCTTAAGCTCTTAACATTAGAGTCCCATGCATAATTCGGGAGATGCATGAGGGGAAGGAGGAATATTTTAGCGCTGCTACACTTGGAGAAGAGAAACCATCACTCTTACCACCAGTTGGAGGCACTATTTTCCCGGTTGGAGGAACCCTTGTGTTCTGTCAAGAGGTTCCCACATATTAGTTGATCCAAGGTATGCATACACGTTCATAACCTATTGTTTTAGTAGATCTTATTGGAACTTATGGGGATATGCCATCAGGGCCAATGCATGACCAAGGGTTAGATCCAAATGCTGATTTGAAGCAACAAACTATCACAATGCAGAGGACCGTTGATATAATCAAGGAGGAGATGAAGAGCTCTCCCAATTTTTCATGGATGGAATACATTCAACCTCTTGAGTTTAAGTGTAGAGTTTCAGAAGAAGGGATGAACATGATCCTATGTACAATCACTGGTTATGAGATAAGTATTGTACCTTACTTTGAGACAGTAAATGTATCACCTTGAAGATATACAATGTTTTCACTTAGTAGCAGTGATAATGAGGAGGCCCCATTATTATTGGAGAATTCTGAAGGTAGCTTCACTCATGAAGCAATGGAGGACAAGATGATGAATGGTAGACATTTATATATGAGAAATATTTTCTCCTTTCTTGATGAAACTTTCTCAATGAGCATCTCACAGCTCAAAGAGAGACTTCTACCTATAACAGATCCATAAAATCATTGGCTTTGGAAGGCCATGGATGAGAAGAACGTCTCATTAAGAGATCTCACTGGAGGTGCACTTCAACATTTCATGAAGTGAAAATTTCTTCATTAGTTTGGGGAAGATGGTATTCTACAGAGGATACCATGATTATGCAGCACATCACTCATCTTCCATATTGGGGTGAGTGGGTGAGGAGGATAAGCAAGGGGTTGCATGACCACTTGCACATTTATGACTTGGGTTAGCAAGCTTGGTTACATTAGTTTCCTTTGAGAGATTCTTGTCACTACCCAAAGGCTCCTTTTTCTTTCATCCATGCCTTGAGAAACACGTATGAAATGAAGAAGGAGGCATGGATACACTGGCTGCTCTTGGGTGAGTATGGTTACTACCCAATAACTCATATTTTTTGGATTCATGCCTTGTGTATCAATGATAGAATGCAGCAAAAGGAGGCATGTTCATTTTGGTTTCACTTGAGAGAGATTGGCCACCACATGACATCTCCTATGTCAATGTGTTTTGTATTGGGTAAAGCTTGGCATGATGCTCTCATGATGTGAGTTGATGATGCTTCTTTGTATTGGATTGATGTGACATTCCATGTGTCCATTAGTATGTTTTTGCTTCGTGATGCACTTGAGGAGGAGAGAAAGAAGCAAGATCTCTTGTTGCTTTTGTTACTTTTGGGGGATTTTGGCTTGTCCATCTTATATGGAGGAGATGGAGGATGGCAACAAAGGGCCTTACTCCGGTGGTTATTATTAGGCTAATATGGTTTCACATATTTTTCTAACCATATAGCTCCTTCCCTCCTTATTTTTCATAGCTTTTGAATGATTCTTGGGTCCAATCAGGCCAACATGGCTAAGGATGAGAGCATATCAATGCTCAATCAAACTAATGAAACATGGAATGGAGATATGTATTGTGTGATGGAGATTTTTTGTGAAGAGAGCCATATTATTTTATGCACCTCATGTATTGATGATGATGTTAGAAATCATATAGTTTTCACTTGGTACTTCATGATGGAAGGAGGACATCTAACCATACAGTCGGAGGTCATTCTCCATGTTCTTAAGAAGACAACTTTGGAACCAAACATGCATAACACATTGCAGAAAATGGAGGAAGCCTTCCTTATGTGTATGCCATTTGGAGGGGAATAGATGGCCTTGCATCTAATTTTGGAGTTGCTTTAGGACAAGCAACATTTTGGTGGGGGGCGGGGGGGAGGGGGGACTGTAATATTCCCAAATTTCGACATCATATTTGGAATATTAGAGTCCTTGATTTTCTTAATGAATTAAGTAAATAAAAGGGTGGAGGGACCCACAATCCTCAATATGAATAAATATCCACTTTGTGTGTGTGAATGTGGATTAATTAAACCTAGATATACATCACAAAGTAGTAGAGCAACTACTAATGTGAATGAAATTGGAGAACCCGTCTCATTAACGAGATAGAACATGGAGGTTGACACAATCAACCTAGATCTTGAAGAGATCAAACAGAAGGTTGATTCAGTCAACTAAGATGTTGAAGATGTCAAAAAAAATATAATGGGACATTCATGATAAAATTATGGAGGATGTTGTGAAAACGAAGCACACTTGATGGAGAGGGTGTGCAATGCACCTAGACATGATGGTTGATTTGGTCAAACAACACAGTCAAACTTGGAGGATCTTGTCCACATGCACTGCGCAGTCTAGATGAGGGCCAAGGCTTGGGAAGTCTAAAACATTATATAAATAAGATGAAGGCAAGGATGAGGGCATGCTGATTATTCTTGATGTAAGGATATTTTCAGATCTGAAATTGTCATGTGACATTCCTTTTCTTTCTTGGGTTGTTTAGCAGAGATTGCAAATGTTGTTTAGCATAGGTTGTTCCTGTTTAGGAATCCCAAATTTTTCTTAGAGTAGCTCTAGAAAGAATATTTTACTTCATTCTACATTAGGCATTGGCGCCACATCTCTTTTCCTACTTTATGGAGAACATCCATATTCAGAAATTGCAGATTTCTGACAATCAATTTGGAAGGAGGAAGTTGTCTTTAGTACTTTAGCTCGAGAACTAGTGATGGTTTATTCCTATCACCTTGGGCTTATATATCATCTTCCCAAAACATCATTGTAGATCTAGCATCAGGCCAAAGTTTATTGACCTCCTAGCAAGAGCATTTTCTTCAGAAATTATGCTGTCTAAATTGTAGACCTAAGAGGAGGAAGGAATTTTCTAGCATTTCAGCTAGTAATCCTATGAGGGACCATCCCCTCACATTTCCATAAGGCTTTCCATCAGCCTAGAGTTTATTGTAACAATTTTCAGCAGGCAGAAGGCCTCTCTTTCCCTCATAGTGTAGTTTATATTGGCAGTTGTGTTGCAGCAGCTGCAATCATTATTAGAGGATTGAGAAGCTAGATCTAGAGCTTTTAGCTTGTAGATCTAAAGAAGGGATTAGCCCTTCAAGATTAGATCTGATATTTTAACATAATTAAACCATATATTTGAAATATCTAGCTTCATATATTTATTTCCCAATAGATCAAGCATCAAATCCTAGGGAGGTGATTTTCCAAAGTTGTAGATCTAGAAAATCCTTTCTGGGTTATCTTGGGAATCCATCACATTGGCAATATCTTGAATCTTGGCATCATCTGAGCTCCATATTTGAGTAGATATACATTTTCCTTTTTAACTTTAAATTATATGTTCATATTCTATTGAAGGGACAGCGCAATATTTGCTTCAGTGCCTCTCCAGTTACGCTGTACCTATTGTTGCATGTTTTCTCGGTGATTCTAGACCAACTTTTTGGCTAGATCTACTCATATTTTGTACATTCTGTAACTGAATCTTCTCCAATATAATAATATGGCTCAGCTTCTCTATAAATTCTGATGTCGTCTTAAGATTAATTATTTACTTAGTTGCATTTCTTATATTGTGTTTCAGTATTACTGCATTTTCCCCTTCTGGGATATTACACAAAGGATTAGAATTCAATATGATCTTACAAAAGAATGTATAGTGGCTCTCTAGAACTTTTCGAGAGGACCAAAGTAACAATAATAGTATCCTTTGACTGAAGGATTTTAGTAAAAGGCATATTTAATAGTTAGAAATAAGACACAATTTCCTTTAAAACTATAAATTCCCTCTTAGAGTAATGTTGTGCATAGGATTCTGTTGTAGCCACTACAACAACCTCCAAAATTAAGTCCCATATTAAAATTTCAGAGCCCTTGATCTCTTTAGTAAAGGTAATTATGATGCGTCCTCAGCCTTGAGCCTTAAGAAATTCCCCTTTCAAGCATTATACCTTCAAATATTGGTTGAATACCCGTTTTCTTCGAAACTAGTCGCACAGTCGCAAAGCCACAAAAACTCATAAAATTACACATTTGTGACCATGCGAAAAAGTGACATTGCAACCCGAAGTCACAAGGTCACAAGGTCACATCCTTTCCTAAATATTGACATTCGCGACTGTGCGACCTAGCGACCTAGCGAACTCCGAGCCATGGGGTCGCAAGGTCGCAAGGTCACATCTTGGCCTAAATTTTTGCATTCACGACTGTGCGACCTAGTGACCTTGTGACCCCCAGGTCATGGGATTGCAAGGTCACAAGGTCATATCCTTACCCAACTGGCCCCTATTTGTGACTCAGCAACCTGCATTATATGATCTCTCATGTCACCCCTTTATAAATGAAAGGGTCTCGTAGGTCGCATTCGACCTATGCGACGAAGAAAATAACACCTCTGACAAGCCAACTGGATCATGTCTTTTCCGTGTAAGTTGCCTAATCCTCCTACTGTTTCCCATTTTTCTTAGATGTTGCCTCACATTTACCATACCCTAGCCTATTAATTCCCCTTGGCTTCATTCCTCTGTAAACCAAGTTCTCACTAGCTCTCTAGTTAAGGTTTTCAACCTTCTCCTACTCATCCCTCTCTGCCTCCTCCTCTGAGCCTTGACTTGCCTCAGTTTGCTTCAAAACCCCCTTCTTGGTAGTCTGGGAGGGCCCTCAACTCTGATTTTCCCATACCCCTTGGAGATTTTTCCCTCCTTTCACTTCATTCCTAGCGAGTCATGATTGTTCCAATTTATCTCAGAAATCCCAATGCGAACCTGCGATCTAGCGACCCAACGTCCTTGTGACCTAGCGAACTCATGACTTGGTCGCTAAGCTACGAAGTCACTGATCATTGGTTAACCACTAAATTCCTGATTTTTCAACCTACCGACCTTGCGACCTAGTCACAAGTCGCCAAGTCACAGGGTCACAGTTTTTGGAAATCTCACGCTAATGTGACCTAGCAACCTTGTGACCTAGTCGTAAGGTGACTGAGTCGAAAACATCATCGATATTTTAGATAACAATTGGCAGGGGTTGCAGTGACCTAACCTAAGTAGTCAATTCATTTAGAGGTCTAGTCAGTCTCGACATATTTGTTAATATGTCATCCATCTTATCGTGGGATTGTTTTTTGAACATGCCACAGGATATTGAGGCTGAGCTCGAGTATGTCTTCATCTCTTCAGCCTCAAGCGATATGGGGCCTCCAATAGTTCGGAAGAGAAACAAGAGCATCGAGATAGAGATATCAGAAGAGGACGTGCCTCCTTCCAAACCCCCTATCTATGGGTATACCGCTTGTGTATTTGGGAAAGGAGACAAGATGTCTTGGTACAAAGTGTATCAGGAATTCACAAAGCCTAAATTCCCAGAAGACCTCATAGACCGAAAAATGTATGTTAAGGTTAAAATATCCAAAATTCACTATTTAGGCGCTCATTCGCCAATATTCCCATATGGAGAAGTCATTGAATGGATCCTCCAAAAAATTGACTGCAAGATCTAGGTCATCCGCGAGGACTCAGGGAAAAATTTTCTCAACCTCACAGGGAATGGCACAAAATTCTACTATGTACTCCCCACCAAAGAATAATCCTTCAGCGATGATTGGGTTGCTAGTCATGAAGTAGCAATACAAAAAACCTTGAAGGGGTGGTGGGAGGAGCCCGAGAAGTTTAAGGTGAAAAAGGATTAAGAATATAAAATAGATGGCCTTAGGAAACTGTATAAGCTTGTGGCAACAATGATCTGTAGAATGTACGGCCGAAAATATGCCACTATCTTCAATGGATCTTGGGTCCCACTCATGTATGTTATCACTTCATATGGCACCCAGTTCAACTAGGCTAACCTAATAGTATCGAGCCTTAGGGAAAACATATTAGCAGCGCAGACGTCAGAAGAGGGATGCGCCCCTGAATTCTACATGGCCTCTTACCTTTTGGATTCAATGTGAAAAAGATGTTAGTTTGAAGGATGGTCACATAACCGGGATGTGAAGCACGATGGACCAATCCAAAAAGATTTAAATTTATTCTGGGCATCCAGATACAAGCAAGATATAGAATCTATCTCACAAAATTTGATCCCCAAACTCTATAGAAAAATTTTCGGCAAAAATGCTTCATGCATGTCCTGGAGGGCCATGGAAATGGTAACCTAGGTGGCCAAATGGCTTCCCATTACAGAAATTACCTTTATCAAGGTCTTTAGATCATTCAAGATGCCTCATGCATTGCCCCAATTTTTTGCTAATAAACTATTGTTATAAGAGGTGTGTTACCAAATGAAAAGCAGATTTTCCAAGGTCCTCAGAAAGGAAAAAAAAAAGCCATGGCCTACCCCCCCACTCAATATTGGTGCCTACACTATTAAGGATTTCAAATAAGTAGAGGCCAAGGTGGAGGACATCAAAGGTTTTCATTTCGTAACCTTTTCCCACAGATCATATGATCCTGAAAGAATCGTCCCTACACACGGCAAATGGGCCAAGTTCAATTGGAAGTACTAACACATGGAATGTCCTGTTGAAGAGAAAGTTAGTAAATAGTACAAGAAATACCGCGAAGCCACATTGGAAGAATCAACTAATCTAATTTAGGATGAAGGAGGTCAGGACGATCAAACTTTAGAAGAAAGGGCCGACATGCTGAAATGGAAGGACTCGGTAGGAGGAGCCTCATCTTCCAAAGCTAAAAGGCTAAAGAATACTACGTTTGGTAGTATTTCTAAAGAGCAATAGGAAAAGAGAGACAAAGAGGCCAAGGCACAGAAAGAGGCTGAGAAGAAGGTGAGAGAAGAATAACTAAAAAGAACCCAAGATGCCCTAACATGACATCAAGAAGAAGATAAGAAAAAGAAGAAGGTTGAAGAACAACAGAAAAAAAATAGAACGAGGAACGGAAGAAAAAGCATGCAGAAGAAGCCTGCAAGAAGAAACAAGAGGAGGAACGTAAGCAGAAGGAAGAAGAAGAACGACACAAGAAAGAGGTTGAGTGCAGGCTAAATGAAGAAGAATAATGACAGAAGAAAGAGGCAGATTGTAGGTTAAGGGAATAACAAGAGAAATAAGAGGTCAAAAAGAGGATGAAGGAAGAAGAAAATCAGAAATCCGAGGAAGGCTCCTCTAATGAAGAAGAGGGAAGCAAGACACTGTCCCTAAATACTGGAGAAAAAATAGAGCTTCCCCATATTGAGGTACCCCCAAAAACTCCCATGATGGGTGTGCATCTCTCGCTCTCAGAACTTGGCATCCTAGAGGAGCTGGAAGATGATGTCTTAGACCTGACAAAGCTAACATACAACCAATTCGGACACAATATCAAATAGGAGAAAATAATATGCTTCACACGGAATCCGGTTGAGCACCTCACAGTTACCACAGAAAAGGAAATATTCCTAGATACTAGGAGTAACCCCATCATGATCACATTAGAAGGGATTGCTTTCACAGTAGCCACAGAGGAGAATTTTAGCAGAATGAGAAGAGAGATTTTGTCCCTAATAAATAGACTCGAAGCCTCCAAGTAGAAGGCAGCTCAGTCTGAACAGGAAAAGAAGACGCTGGAAGCAGAAATCCAAATGCTCAAATTTACAACCACCAAGGCCAATAAATTACCAATGTTATTCAAAGTGAATTGGTTACTTTGGAGGGTCCCATGAAGCAAGTATATGAGGAGATTTTCACTATAAAGAAGATAGTTTCCCAACCACTAAGGGCACAAGAAGAGACAAAGAAGAAGACTGCACAACTAAAGGAAGCCTCCACTGCCGTAGAAAATATGCTAGAATTGTTAGAAAGATATCCGCATGCTCCTAACACCTTGCTGAGGAAGGACTGGATCTACACACAAAAAAACAAAGTATAGATACGATTGAAAATACAATCCAAGGATAAGCTGGTGAAATATTTCGAAAAGGTGTTGTCTACTTATAAACATCTAATCTGTGGCATCGATTTGATGGCGGAGGTACATCACATCCCTTCCTTCAGAGCATTGTATATTCGAAGACAAGGGAGGTTTTGACTCAATACATCGAAGCATTCTCCAACCCATCAAGAAAGGAGCTACTTCCTAGGACCTCCAAGCCTCACAAGAAAACATTAATCAGTTCATCATTACATCAGTCTGGATCTACACCAAGCTGGCCTGCCTATCCAATCCAATCTCAAAGAAGAGGAGCACATTGATTCCGGATGCTCTTGAGTGTTTTCATAGGCTAGGAGAAGATAACCCCCAAGTCACTCTAGCGGCCATAGACTATTAGGCCTGGAAGAATTACCTTAACGAACAACAACAGATAAAAGTCCCACGCCTCTCCATCACATAACTGTTCCCTTGGCAAAGAAAATATTACAAGTTGCAGGTCGCAACGGGGAATAGGTCGTAGGTCACAAACAGGACCAAGTCACAAGTCGCAACACCAACTAGGTCACAGACCATGCCAACGGTCGGGATGATGGAGGGTCAGGGCCACCGAAAAGTCATTTTTGTTCTATAAATATTCCCTCCGGGGACATTGTAAAGGACCATTTTTCGTGACTCCACAAGGAGAAGAGATAATTATATTGCATGGAATGCATGATTCCAAGAATGAATACAAATCAATGTTTTGATTCCACTACTAGATCTGATGAGGACATATGTGTGATAGCATTATGAACGTTATGTCTTATGTATTTACTATATTTTATAACTGACTAGTCTGAGTTTCTTTGTTCAAATACAATTTGTACGTTTAAGATTTCTAGATGTGTCAATGATATGTGAACATTTCGTCAAGGAATGTTTAACGACTTCGTTATTAATGTAGATCCATATTACGGAAGACAGTTAAGGAATTGAAAGGTGTTTCGACCATAGAGAACTATTGTAATATTTCTACTTAGCCTAAGCTAAGAGGAATATGCAATTTTGTCTCATTTTCTGTTGCATAAATAATTGAATAAAGAAGGACATGTAGAACTCAAAAAAGAATGAATAAATCAATGCCCATATGAACATGGATAAATCTGGGCCATGTAAATAAATCACTTGCAGGTGTGAAAGCGGTTTGAGCTATGAGACTGGGTCAACCTTGACCAAATCTACAGCGCTGTCTAGATTCAATGTACCTCATGAAGGGACAACGAAATTCTAGAAGGAGGCCCCTCATGTGAGAGGAGCTAACTCATCAAGGTGGTTTAGGGTTTGCAAAGGCTCTCATCTTATAAAAGGAAGGGGAAGGCAACAAGAGAAGGCTGTTGATTTTCTATATTTCTGAGTATCTTTTCTGTTTAGACCAATACTATTCTCTGTTGTTCAGTGCAGAATTGTGCTGCTTAGCACTTGGAGTTCCTATGTAGGGATTTGAACTCTTCCATTGAGTATTCTTGGAGGAGTCTTTCTGATTTGATCCACTATCAAGCTTTGGGCGAATATCTACTTCCAACTGTAATGTAGATCTGGTGAGGGTTTGTTTTCTTTTGTAGGCTGCAGCAAATGGAACTCTAGATTTGTTCAGATCTAGCTTGTATTGGAGCCTCTTCTTAGTGAGTGTGTCTTTTAACCTCCTGGAAGAGTCCATCCACTGTTTGACCTTCAAATTTGTATCTTGAAACCAGGCCATCTCTGTTATTCGAGCTACAACGTAGTTTCCCTAGAGGGACTGCGTTATTTTTAGTGGAGGTTTTGCGGGGTGTTTTGACCCCATTTTTTATGAGAGATCTCTGGTGCTGGGCTTTGCCTTTCAATTTGGTGATCCATGGATTAGCTTTCTGATCCATGTTACTTTTATATCTGATCTATTTCAATGTAAATTCATCTTTAGAAATTTCTGAATAATATTGCATATCTGAAACTCAAAACTCAGATCTACTCCTTGTATTTCATGTTTTGGTCAAAACCCCAAGGGGATCTTGTAATAGTGCCTTTCTAGTTTACATATATGAAAAGGATCTTATGTTTTGTCCATATATCTATTATATATCTAATATGTAACATTCATCTACTGCAGCTCCTTAAAATAACACAGTTAAGCCATTTTTCAGTTTATATATGTGTTGCAGCCTTCTTTTTTAAAGATTTCTTGCTCTATTGTCTCATGTATTCTACTGTATAATGTAAGAGAATTATTGTAATTGTGATTTTCCACTGTACACTTATAATTTGATCTTATTTTATGGCCTCCTTCTCATGCTTTCCAAGACTGTGTTATTTCTAAAGCAATTTGTTGTGCATAGCTGCAACCTCTCTTAATGGGTGTTTTTCAGCTAGACTAGGTGGTGGGAGATTTGTTTACCACACTTAGTTTGATTTGTTTTTTCTCCCCTTTTGGATCTAGACACCAGATATACTAATTTAAGAGATCCAAGTGCTGTAAACTCATTTCTGTGCATCAATCTAACAGAAATGCGTTATTTCAGCAGGCTTGTTGTGCCATTCCAATTTTGGAATATTATAGTGGTATCAAAGCGCCTTTCTTGGCACAGCCTGTGCTTTCCTTGGAGCACCAAAGCCATGGTGCATTTAGAAGAAGATGAACGTCTTACTGAGAGGGAGAAGAGGTATCAGAATAGAAGTCACAAGAAGTTTGATTACAGTACGGATGATCAAGACAAGGGTAAAGCCCCTGAAACTGCAAGTGATAAAGAAGGAGAAGAGTTTGCAAGAACTCTTTTGGTAGCCATGCAAGATATTCATAGAGAGATAAAAGAAATGAGGATGGAAAGAATGAGGGAATCTCCTGGGATATTTCAGCCTGGGGAAAGCTCTGACATGTCTCACCACTGGACTAGTCAACCAGTGAACCAGCTACCAGCCCCACAAGCTCCACAACGCTTCACTATGCCTACCTTCTTGGCTGTGGAGAATGAAGTACCACAAGAGAAAGCATCCCTTGAAGATTAATTTCTGGAATATGAATCTCATAATCAAATATTCAGAGACCACTTGAATTTCCAATAGTTTTGTTACCTCAAGGAAAAAAGAGAACCAAGGCAGCACTATAGATATAGTGGGTTCGTTCATAATCATGATAGACACCATTCTGTGGGCATATTATTTTTTCCCAAGTTTGATGGGTCATCCACCAATTCTGCCAAGGCATGGGTAGAAAATCTGGATATCTACTTTTAGTTGAAAAAAGTCCCTGATATTGAATCCATCAAGATGGCAGCGCTGCACTTTGAACGTGAAGCACACAATTGGTGGTTCCATGGGTTGTCTACATTGGGTCATGCCAATGAGACTGCCTACTCTGAGTTCAATAGAATACTGTTGGAGAGGTTTTACAGAAAGGATATAGAAGCACTTTCATGAGCCTTGCAATGTTAAGGAAATCAGGAAATGCAGAAACTTATATCTCTGAGTTTCTGAGATTATCTATTATGGTTACCGATCTGTCTGCAACAAGGAGGGTGTACATGTTCATCGATGGCTTGGATGAACCTTTGCATGGGTTGGTTAAATCTACCAAGCCCATCACTTTGCATGATGTCATTGATAGGGCTAGGGACCTCCAAGATGCCTTGCCAAAGGCAAAGGAAACTTTCCAGAGCAAGGCCCCTCACTTTTCTAAGGGGAAGGAAGAAAAAGCCGCTCCTTCCAAGGAGAGCTCATTCAAGAAGTCTCTTTATATTGACCTTAGGAGAGAGCTGAGAAATACGAGACTATGTTTCAATTGCCAAGAGTCATGGGCACCTGGACATAGATGTGCTATTGGGAAAGCACACTACATAGAGGTATTCTAATATTTTGAAGAGGAAGATGGAGATGATGAACCAAGGAGGGGTCATAGTGCTGATGATGTTGAGGGAGATACAACACCATCTGGATATGGGGATGGATCCTTTGCTCCAATAGGTGGAAATATTGCATATTTGAGAGGACTGACTAAGTACTTGACCCTAAGAGTACATGGTTCAATCATGAATCAGAGGGTTTCTGTGTTGATTGACAGTGGGGAAACCCACAACTTTATTGATGCTTATCTTGTGTAGAGGAGAGAAATCCCCACTGATACTTTTTAGGGATTCTATTTTTTGGTCCTAGGAGATAGGAAAATGAAATGCATGCAATATTTCTGATCATTCTCAGTCACTATGGGGTCCTACAATTTGGTGGATCACTTTTTTGTAGTTGACATACCAGCCACCAATATCATTTTGGGTGTCCAATGGTTGATTACATTGGGGAAAGTCATCACTGATTGGAAAGCTTTGCAGATGGAGTGGGTGTACTGGAAGAGTGGTAAACCGCATATGATCCAAGGCATGCATACTTATCCCTCACCTAGCACTTCCACACAAACAACAAATATTGATTTGCAAAGTGGAAGCAAGGATCTCACAGTCCCTTCTCTTATGTTCATGAGAATTCTGCAAGGGACATTCCTATCTAGTTGCAAACCACCTGGGAGGCCACCAAATTCAGATCTTGTGGGGGATGCCTCATAAAGTGCTACTCTAGATCTAGATCCAGGAGGGATTGGAGAAATAGGAGACCAAGCTACAATGCTGGAGGGCTTGGAACGACTTAAGAGTGAGGGGAATCTTCTTCTTACATCACTATCACCCTCTCTCTTCCCTAGATCTGCGATGTGGGAGGATAATAATGGGAGGGACAACATTCCAACACACAACTTTGGCATGGGGGATGTCAAAGAAGAGATCAGCAACATGATGGACACTTCCATGGATGTATCATCAATGCTGTCATTATTGAACAGTGTGGGTCTGTATTGGAAATCTCAGCTGCTTGTAGAGTATTCCAAACATCTCCACACAGGTATGATAGTAGATGACATGCAGCAAGAAGAGGGCTACTTAGTCAAAGGGGGAGTCAGCTACCATCATGGTAAGTTCTTCTTGGCTAGAGCTTCCAAGCTCAAGCAGAAGATACTACAAGGGGTGCATAAATATTTCTTTCTCAGCCATATGTGTTCAATGAAGATCTATACCTTGATCATGAGGAGCTTTGATTGGGAAGGCTTGAGAGAGTAACTACATCATCACTTTCAAGAGTGCATGAGCTATGTGGATTTGGAAAAACCAATGGACTCTATGCAAGAGTCATTTCAGCCATACCTTCCTTATTTTGAGAGGAGGGGAATGCCCATGCACAACTCCATGTGTATGAGGAACTTTTACAGTGAACGATCTGATCATGTAGAGAAAGTTTTATCTTCTGATTTGTCATATTATTTTACCATGTTTTTGTAGGAGATGACTCCTAAAGGGAGTGAGATATCATGTGGATCTCATGACTCTTGGTGGACCAATAGAAATTTTGAACTTGGCCACTCCCTTGTTGTGCAAAGGGAGATTCCTTCTCATGATGGGTGCTTTCTAAAGGCACCAAACTTATCTAACATCTTTAGCCATGTTAAGGTGAATCATGCAACAAATGTGTGGTGGGAATGCCACTTACCACACCTTGATCTAATGCAGGCAGGAGATGCACTGCGCTGGAATCACATGTGGGATTTTGACCAACCTCCTCAAGCTCAGATTTCTGTTGGCATATATGTAGTATTTTTTCCATACTTGGATGATATAGTTGTACTATTTATGGGATTGTATGGACGGAGGATGGCAAGTTTGTATGTACCAAATGGATTGGAATATATCCCTATACCTCATGCTACATATTTTAGATGAAGCATTGCTCTAGCCATGTTTATTTCTATTGAATTTTTCACTCTTGGTGAGATGGACTATGCACATCTTATGTTGACATTGGAGGAACAATTCCTGATGTATTGGCTTGATGAGCACTTGGTTTATGATGAGGACTTGATCATTGATGATGTCATAAATGGAGGAGGGGAAGTACTACAACTCTCACCCTATCAGTTGCTTGAGGACAAGCAACATTTTGGAGGAGAGGACTGTAATATTCCTACTTAGCCTAAGCTAAGAGGAATATGCAATTTTGTATCATTTTCTGTTGCATGTAAAACTCCAAAAAGAATGAATAAATCAATGCCCATATGAACATGGATAAATCTGGGACATGTAAATAAATCACTTGTAGGTGTGAAAGGGGTTTGAGCTATGAGACTGGGTCAACCTTGAGAAAATCTACAATGCTGTCTAGATTCAATGTACCTCATGAAGGGACAGTGCAGTTCTAGAAGGAGGCCCCTCATGTGAAAGAAGCTAACTCATCAAGGTGCTTTAGGGTTTTCAAAGGCTCTCATCTTATAAAAGGAAGGGGAAGGTAGCAAGAGAAGGTTTTTTACTGTCTATATTTCTGAGTATCTTTTCTGTTTAGACAAATACTATTCTCTATTGTTCAGCGGAGAATTGTGATGCTTAGCACTTGGAGTTCCTATGCAGGGATTTCACCTCTTCCATTGAGGATTCTTGGAGGAGTATTGCTGATTTGATCCACTATCAGGCTTTGGGCCAAGCTCTACTTCCAACTGCAACGTAGATCCAGTGAGGGTTTTTTTGCTTTTGTAGGCTGCAACAAGTCAAACTGTAGATCTGTTCAGATCTAGGTTTTATTCGAGCCTCTTCTCAATGAGTTTTTCTTTTAACCTCCTGGAAGAGTGCATCCACTATTTGAGCTTCATATTTTTATCTTGGAATTAGGCCATATCTTTTATTCAAGCTATAACATAGTTTCCCTTGAGGGACTGAATTATTTTCAGTGGAGGTTTTGCAAGGTGTTTTGACCCCATTTTTTATGAGAGATCTCTGGTGCTGGGCTTTGCCTTTCAATTTGGTGATCCATGGATTAGCTTGCTAATCCATGTTCTTCTTAGATCTGATCTGTTTCAATGTAAAGTCATATTTATAAATTTTTGAATAATATTGCAGATCTTCAACTTAAAACTCAGATCTACTCCCTGTATTTCATGTTTTGGTCAAAACCCTAAGGGGATCTTGTAATCGTGCCTTTCTATTTTACAGATCTGAAATGGATTTGATTTTTTGTCCATAGATCTATTCTAGATCTAAGATGTAACATTAAACTACTTCAGCTCCTTAAAATAACGCTGTTAAGGCATTTTTCAGTTTATATATGTGTTGCAGCCTTCTTTTCTGAAGATTTCTTGCTCTATTGTGTCCTGTATTCTACTGTATAATGTAAGAACATCATTGTAATTCTGATCTGTTGTTGTATAATCATAATTTGATCTTATTTGATGGCCCCATACTCATTCTTTCCAAGACTGCATTATTTCTGAAGCAGTTTTTTTTCCATAGCTACAGCCCCTCTTGATGGGTGTTTTTTAGCTAGACTAGGTGGTGGGAGATCTGTTTACCACACCTATTTTGATTTTTTTTGCTCCCATTTTGGATCTAGACTCCAGATCTATTTATCTAATGGATCCAAGGGTTTTAAACTCATTTATGTGCATCAATCTCCTAGGAGTGTGCTATTTTAGTAGGCTTGTTGTGCCATTCCAATTTTGGAAGATCACAACTATTTCTTTTGTGGTCAAGTAGCTTCTTATGAATATGACCCTAATGATGTGTTGCTAACAACATCCCATTTGGCTACATGCTTTTAATATCTCTTTTCTATTTATAATGTTTGATTTATAGGAGAACTCATCGACCATTTATTTCATATCATTCGAATATTCGTGTATCATCAAGTCCGCAAGGCGCATCTCCATCCGAGAAAAGGCATATTCAATGGTAGTCAGACCTACACCCGAGACGGTCTAGAGTCAAGTTGGGCCTTTATACAGGGGATATTCGCAACTATTGGCCAGGAAATTTTTTCCCATTAACAGATTTGGCACTAGAAGGAGGACCTGAATGGCTAGCTCCCACCATGCAAGTAATATCTCGTTGAAAACCCCACAGTGGGATATCATATATAAAAATATTGGTCCTCCACCCTCTCAAAATTCCCCCAATGAGGACCCACCTTATTATGAGGTGACATCAGATTAACTTAGAGCCTTGTTCCTGCTCACCTGCGATCTCATTACAGGTCTGAAAAACCTCCCAGCCACTAGTTCCCTAGCCAACCGCGGACTCTCAGGACATATCAAACTTGTCAGGGTGTCCTGGTCAATTCCATGCCTCAACTGATAGGTCTTATGCTCGAAGATTATGTGAATGCAGTTCATGAGAATTAAGATGAACCCCCCGATAGCCCCTGAGAGATCGAAAGTGATGGCCTTGAAGTTACCGAACCCCAACCAGGTTCCGGCCCTCAACCCAACCAACCTTTGAATGATAACACTCAAACAAATGACCTACCTGGAGGAGGAGCTGGAAGGGGCAAGGGAGATAGGGGCCGTGGACACGTTTGAAATACAGACCATACTCACCACCACCACAACTGAAACCATGAGAGGTTGCCCTTCCTTTAAAACTAGAGAAATTATAGAAACATGGGAAATATTGGAGGTTATAACGACATGCACTCTCAACATGAGGGCGAAACCTTCGGGTCTGGCACCAAAAGCGAGTTTGAGAATAAGATCGAGAATAATTCATCCCGCCCACCATAGGGCTAGACGGTTTTTACCCTTAGCCTGGATGGCACAATCTCCTCTAGGCCTCCACGGTCCCCTTCATTAAATTCCCTGACTCCCAGAGAAACACCTCCCTATGTTCGACCTCGAGAAAGGTACGTTGGCCAAATATCACATCACTAATTTCTACTTGACCTTAAAAATGATGAGAGTGTAGTCTAATGATGTAGCAAGCTGAATCTTTCCCCACACCCTAGAAAATAAGGCTACTACTTGGTACTGGTTCCCTGCCTATTGCTTCCATTTCCTCCTGGAAGAAATTTCGTCATACCTTCCTCCAAAAATTTTTGGAAGACAAGACCCCTTCTATGCTCCTCATAGACTTGAGTACTTTGAAATGGTAGAATAAGGAGAAAGAATTCAACCAATGCTTCGCCACCATATTGAACAAATTCCCCCTGAACATGGCCTTAGATTATTGCATCACCATTGATTATTACACAAGGGCCCTCCCTTGGGATATCGCCATATTTGTGAAGTGCAAAGCCAGAGCTACCCTAGAAACAAACTACACCACTGTCCTTGTCGTTGAAAAGGACATGCTATCCATAGGAGCCATTGATCATGATGGTCGAGATAACACAAAACCGGTCGCGAAAAGAATGCAACCCTCAACCTATAAATTCAAAGACAAGGATCAAAACCCCTTTGATTTTGAGAGCATCAAGAAATCCCTCAAGTTGTTGAAAAATGAAGTCTCTGATTTGAATAGAGAAAACAATAACTCCACCTCAGGAAGGAAAATGCAGAAACCTTTCTTTAGGAAGAGCAACCTCATGACCATTTGGCCTTCACTGAACCCAAATACTATCCTAAACATATTATAGATTGGAAAAGACAATTTTTTTTCTTCCCATCAAACCCCCCTCTCGGGAGAAACCTGCCCTCAATGGATCAATAGCATGACCATCATGGTAAATCAACTCCTAGAAGATCAAACCATGAGAAATTTAAAAGGGAAGGCTGGCTCAGATAGCGAAGAAGCCTCTCCCCCAGATGAGGATGTAGGATCCAATGTCCTCACTTTCAAAGTTATCCGTAGAGAAGGATCTTCCCCCAAGATGGAGGTGACACTAGCCGATGACCCTCAATCCAAACCCCCCTAAAGTTATGGCCTAAGGATCAAAGGCCTGGTCCCCTACCATTCCTTCGAAGAAAAGATAAAATCTTTCCTAAGAAATATTCTGCCACCAAACAAGGAAAACAAAACCACAACCCATGAAAAATATAGCCCCACCACTACTTGAGACACCCCCAAGTCTAGATTATCATCAGGTTCACTAGGTGCCTCTACAGAACCTCTCACACACCCAGAATCTAGATATAACATCATCAAATATATGAAGAAAATGAGAGGCATCATTTTCCTCTACGAGCTTGCCTGTATCGCTAACCAACGAGACCTTATTCTCAAAGCTTTTTCCAACCCACCAATGTCCAAAACCTTCAGCTTCACATCCTTCCAAGTTGCGGCTAGCCCCCAGTCCATCATGAATTCCATTAGCACAAATGATCGAGGATCCACACCCCCTTTCCTTCTGTCTTTCAAGATCGGAAAATTCAATGTTAATAATTTCCTTGTCATTTCTGGTGCATTCACCAATGTCATGCCCCTGTCCATATGCAAGAAATTGAACATCCATCCTAAAAATACCAATGCCAGGATCATTCAGCTTGATAGATCCTAGGTCCCTATCATGGGCGAATTGAATAGCATCCCCATCCACCTCTCCTTGGACTCTAGGGTGCATCAGTGCATCGACATAGTGATCGTGGATATCCTAGAAGCCTACGACTTGCTCTTGAGCCGAGATTTGTCAAGAAAGCTCCAAGGATACTTTGCCACTGATTGGTCCCACTTGTGGCCCCCATAGAAGGGTATGAACAATCAGATCTGGTTCCCACTTGTGCTTCTGTTAGATTTACCACATTAAGGAATGGGTTCTCTATTGAATTTTTTTATAATCCTGTTGTGCTTAACAATGTAACTAATCTGTGCGTTTTTAATGATGATCAGCAGGTACTAGATTTCATGCTTAATGCGGACATGTTCAAGGACATTGTGATCAAAGAAGAAGATCATGAACTAGCCTTGCAAAAGGAAAGAGATGAGCACAAGGGAAATCCCATACCCAAAGGGGTCATGTCCCTTGAAAATCTATTTGACCCACATAACCATTTTTCAGGGACATCCCAACACAAAAGTGCAGAGTTCCACCCTACTACACCAAAAAATAAGTCTTGGATGGAAACAAAACCAAAATTCGTCAATCTCAGCACAAAATGCACCACTCAGGAGAAGCAATCCTTTACTATATTATTCAAGAAATACCGAGATGTTTTTTCCTAGACGTATGATGAGTTGCAAACTTATGACACCCGAATCATCCAACACGTAATACGAATGAAGGGAGTTAAAAATTTCCAGTAGAAGCTAAGGAAGGTACGCCCTACTTTGGAGCCAATGATCCAAAAGGAACTGAAAGAACTCCTAGAAACCCGCATCATCTTAAAATTCTGACATTCAACCTGGGTGTCAAACTTGGTCCCAGTTCGTAAAAAGTATAGCAAAATTCATTTATGCGTGACTTCCAAAATTTGAACTGATCATTGGACAAGGAAAACTACTCGGTGCCCCCCATGCAGTAGGTCCTTCAAACCATATCTGGGTTATAAATGTTCTCCTTATTAGATGGTTTCTCAGGTTACAACCAAGTACTAGTGTCTGAGCCCGATCGTCTAAAAACGACATTTAGGACCAAATGGGGAACGTTCGCATTTAGCCGCATGCCGATTGGCTTGATCAATGTTGGGGAAACCTTCCAGAGGGCCATGGAAATTGCCTTTCAGGGTCTAATGGGGCAAAGTGTGGAGTTTTACATTGACAACATCACCATATTTTCCAAACACAAGTGTGACCACTTACACCACCTCAAACTAATTTTCGAAAGGTGCCAAAAATATGGGATTTCTCTTAATCCCAAAATGAGCATATTCACAGTATCTGAAGAGAATCTATTGGGCCTCATTATAACCCAAGATGACATAGGAGTGGACCCAAAACACGTAAAATCCATCGGCTACTTTCCTCCCCCGAGTAGCAAGAAGTCCATGTTGTCGTTTCTTAGAAAAATCAACTTCCTACGAAAGTTCATATCGGACTTTGCCCAAATCGTTAAACCTCTCCAAGGTATGATCAGGAAGGACCCAAATTTTAAATGGAATTCCTCTGAGAAAGAAGCATTCGATAATATTAAATCGACCATCGTAGAAGCACCAACCCTTCATATCCAGGATTTCAGCAAAGGCTTTATCTTGTATACCTTCACCCCAGACTCATCTCTCGCAGCCATCCTCACTTAGAAAGAAATCATCAATGATGAGTGGCCCATATCATTCATGAGCGCAAGGCTGCAAGGGGTTGAGCTAAATTATCTAGATATTGACAGGTAGGCTTATGCGATATATAAGGCATTCAAACATTTCAAGCCATATATTTTGAAGAACCACGCCACAGTGTTTATACCCCACCCAACGGTTCTCTGAATATTCATGTAGAAAGAGATCAATGAGAGATGAGGCAACCAGATGGCATGGCCTAAAGAGTATGACCTAGAAATCAAGCCTTGACATACTGTCAAGGGACAAGGGCTATGCCGGATGGTTGCTGAAGCTGTAGACCTGCAGGGCAATTAAGAGGAATGTTGGGATCATGAAATAGACATGTACCAATCCAACAATACACCTCAGAAAAGCACCCCTTCATGGTATGTTGATCTCTAGCAATATCTTGGCTGGGATATGATAGACCCCACCTTAACCACCCAACAAAAACATGCAATAAGTTTAAAGGATACATCCTACCAGCTGGTACAGGGTAAGCTATTTTACAAGCACCACATCAAGGTCCTGCTATGCTGCTTAGAACATAATGAGGCTCAATAGGTCCTGAAGGAACTACATGATGGCCCAGTGAGTGGGCACTATGTAGGAGATTCCACATCTCACAAAATTATGCGTGATGGCTTTTATTGGCCCACTTTGTTCAAGTATGCACACGCCTATGTTCGGAGATGCCTATCATGTCAAAATTTTACTAAGAGGGAGTCACGATCATCCGCCCTGTTACAGTCTATCGTGGTGGAAGAGCCATTTCACCAGTGGGGACTTGATGTGATCAAGGAAATTTTTCCGCATTCCTCTAAGAAACATCGACATATCCTTACATCCATGAACTATTTCACAAGGTGGGTTGAAGCAATATCGTTGCATCAAATCAACGATCAAGAGGTAATAGCTTTCATCACTCAGCACATCATGAATAAGTTTGGTGTTCCAACCTCCCCTGGTTTTCATAATGCTACTTATTTTTCATCATTCAAGTTATATGAATTTGCTTTAGAAAACAATATAGTTCTCCAACATTTCGCCAGCTACTATCCCTAAGGAAATGGATTAGCCGAGTCAACCAATAAAAGCCTCATTTGTATCATCAAAAATACTTTTCTATCCCACCACCGGAGCTGGCACAATGCCCTCCATAATGCCCTCTGGGCTGATCAGGTCACACCCAAACCATCCTTGGACACCTCCGCATTTTTTTAGTCTATGGTAAACAAGCAATCCTCCCTCCCAAATAGTCTCTCCCAACCCATCAGTTGTCGCAAGAAACACATGGTACCCTGTGCCCTTCCTTACAAGCCCGTATAGACACATTGTTGAAACTCGAGGAGGAAAGGCTGAAAGCCCGAGAAAAATTTGACATCCACTAGAGCTGAATAAAATGATGGTTTGATAAAACATCCATCAGAAACAAGGTTTTCGAGGCTGGCGACCTCGTCCTCAAATGAGATGAAGCTCATGAAGATAAGGGGAAACACACGAAATTCCAAGCCCTGTGGACAAGCCCCTTCCGGGTCAAAGAAGAGGTCAATTCCCAAACATATAGACTCTAGACCTTAGAAGGGAGGTTCAAGGTCCTCTCAGTAAATGGACATGACCTCAAGCACTATTTCACCTAACAGACCCAGAGGCCATCACCATGCTCTGTACCATAGTTTCTTTTCCTTCTGTTTATTTCTCTTGTTTTTCGTCTGTTTTGTGTGTTTCAATAAATAGCTTGCTTCGACAAAGATCTCATAAATTTGTTCCCCTAACTCCTCAAGTTGTGGGATAGACGTAATAGTTACTCAATTGGAAGTTTATACCAGAATATATATTGGTGAAGAATCAACCCTGTAACACAACATGGCCTAAGCTTGCCTATGATAGACGCCCCATGGGGAAAACACAACCGAGTCCTAGGACCCAAGTGCAAGTAGCTCACCCAGTATGCTATCTTGAGGGACTGCTGTACGAGAGGGAGTTTCGATGAAATAGGTCACTAGACGGAAGGGGAACAGGGTCAACCTCAGGCAGAAAAAGGATATCTAGGAAAACCCAAAAGTTCCTTATATGCAAACGAGGAGCAACCTCTCTTGCAAGTAACATAAGTCGGGATCCTTCATTTTCCCTGACAATACTTGCCACATTCCAATAACTGACTTGATCACATTCAAAATAAGTGCCTGGAGCACATTCCAATAAGTGTTATTAGCACATGAAATAAAGGGTAAAGTATTGCGAAAGGCTTCATGCGCAAAGAGGTAATGCGACAACTCCACCGGGGTACTGACCAGGCTCGCTGGAAGTAGAGCAATGACTATGAGTCCTAGGTAGTAACTCCACCAAGACTACTAGGTTCACTGGCAACGAAGAAACACAAGGGGACCAAATAACTATACAGAATCATTGAGCCGTATGAGGTTACTCCAACCCCTTTCGTTCGGTCTCCAGAAATGAAAGCTCGGTGAACTAGCATCCTGAAAAGTACAAACAGGTGGAGAAAACGTAGAAGGGCTAGAGATGAAAGTAGTAGCACCAACAAAGGTGAAAGGAAAAACCCGCTAAGCCCCCCCTCACCCCTCAAGATGAGGCACTGACAAAGTCTCTGGGTTCTACCATTGAATCACCATTTGTTGTAGCTGCTACAACACCGTCAAAAATTTAGTCGCATCTTAAAATTTCAGAGCTCCTGGTCTCTTTGGTAAAGTTAATTCTGATGTGCACTCAGCCTTGATCCTTGGGAAAGTCCCTTTTCAAGCATTCTTCCTTGAAATTTTAGTTCATGACTTTTTTTCTTTGAAACTAGTCACATAGTCGCAAAGCCACAAAAACCGATAAAATTACATATTTGTGACCATGTGACCTAGAGAATTTGCAACCCTAGGTCACATCCTGGCCTAAATATTCACATTTTTGACTGTGCAACCTAGCTATCTAGCGACCTTTGGATCGCGGGGTCGCAAGGTTGCATATTGGCCTAAATTTTCACATTCCTGACTGTGCGACTTAGCAACCTTACAACCTGCAGGTTGCGGGGTCACAAGGTTGCAAGGTCACATCCTTACCCAACCAACCCCTATGTGTGACTTAGTGACCTGCATTAAATGATCACACGTGTGACCCCTTTATAGATAAAAGGGTCACATGGGTCACATTCGACTTGCGCGATGAAACAAACAATGCCTCTAACAAGCCTACTAGATCGCGTTTTTTCCAGGTAAGTTGCCTAATCCTCCTGTTGTTTCCTATTTTTCATAGATGTTGCCTCACCTGCCCCATACCATATCCAATTAATTCACCTTTCTTTCATTCCTCTACAATCCAAGTCCTCCCCAAATCTCTAGCTATGGTTTTCACCCTTCTCCTGCTCATCCCTCTCTACCTCCTCCTCTGAGCCTTTCCTTGCCTCAGTTTTCTTTAAACCCACCTTCTTGGCTGCCTAGGAGGGCCCTCAAGTATGACTTTCCCATCTCCCTTAGGTTTTTTTCCCCTCTTTGCACTTCATTCCTCATGGGTCACGATTGCTCCAATTTCTCTAAGAAAGCCCAAATGTAACCCTGCGATCTAGCGATCCAACAACCTTGCAGCCTAGTGACCTCGCGACTTGGTCAGTAAGTCGAGAAGTTGCTAGGTCATTGATCATTTTTTAACCATTCAATTCGTGAATTTGTGACCTAGTGGCCTTTCGACCTAGTCACAAGTTGCCAAGTCACAGTTTCATAGTTTTCAGAAATCTCACGCAAGTGAAACCTAGTGACCTTGCATCTTAGTTGCAAGGTTGCCGAGTCATAAACCTCACCGATCCTTCAAATAAAAATATGCAGGGGTCGCAATGACCCAACCTGATCAATCAATTCATTTATAGGTTTATTTAGTCTCGACATATTTGTTATTATGTCGTTTTTCTTATCGTGGGATTGTTTTTTGAACATTCCAGGGGATATTGAAGTCAAGCTCGAGCGTGTCTCCATTTCTTCGTACTCAATAAATATGAGGCCTCCAACTGTTTAGAAGAGAAAAAAGAGCCCTGAGATAGAAATATCAGAAGAGGACATGCCTCCTTCCCCACCCCCTATCTATGGGGACATAGACTATGTATTTGGGAAAGGAGACAGGATGACTTGCTATCAAGTATATCAGGAACTCACAAAGCCTAAATTCCCAGAAGACCTCGAAGACCGAAAATTGTATGTTCAAGTTAAAAGATCCAAAATTCACTATGTAGGAACTCATCTGCCAATATTCCCATGTGCAGAAGTCATTGAGTGGATCCTCCACAATGTTGACTCCAAGATCTGGGTCATTCACAAATACTCAGGGAAAACTTATTCCAACTTGATGGGGAGGGAGGCAGAAGTATACTATGTAATCCCCACCAAAGAAGAATCTTTCAACGCCGATTGGGTCATCACTAATGAAGTACCAGTACCAGAAACCTTGAAGGGGTGGTGGGAGGACCCTAATAAGTTTAAGATGAAAAAGGATCAGGAATATAAAACATATGGCAGCAATGATGTGTAGAATGTAAGTCTGACCAGATGTTGCTACCTTCAATGGAGCTTGGGTCCCACTCATGTAAGCTATCAATTCATATGGCACCCGGTTCAACGGGGCTAAATTGATAGTATCAGCCCTCAGGGAAAACATATCAGCAGCGTAGGCACTGGAAGAGGGATGTGCATCTGAATTGTACATGGCCTCTTACCTTTTGGACGCAGTGCGCAAAATATGTCAGTTTGAGGGATGGTTGTATAACTGGGATGTGAAGCACAGTGGACCAATCCACAAATATTCAAATGAATTATGGGCTTCTAGATACGAGAAATATATAGAATCTATGTCATGAAATTTCATCCCCGCACTCTATAGAAAAAAGTTCAGAAAAGATGCTCCTGCATGTCTAGGAGGGAAATGGAAATGGTAACCCAAGTGGCCAACTGGTTTCCCATTATATAACGTACCTTTATCAGGGTCTTCAGATGATTCAAGGCGCCTCACACACTACCCTAGTTTGTCACTGATAAACTGCTGTTACAAGAGGTGTGTTACCAAATGATGAGTAGATTTTCCAAGGTCCTCAAGAAAGGAAAAAAGAAGCCATGGCCTACCCTCTCGCTCACTATTGTTGCATACATAGTTAAGGATTCAAAATAAGTAGAGGCTGAGGTGAAGGACATTAAAGGTTTTCATTTCGTAACCTTCACCCACAAAATATATGATCCTGAAAGGATCATCCCTGCACATGACAAATGGGCAAAGTTCAATTGGAAGTACCAACACACAGAATTCCTTTTTGAAGAGCAAGTTCGGAACTGGTACAATAAATATAGGGAAGTCGCGCCAGAAGAATCAAATGATCTGAGTGAGGATCGAGGAGGTTAGGATTGTCAAAATTTATAAGAAAGGGCCAACATGCTGAAACGAAAGGACCTGGTAGGAGGAGCCTCATCTTCCAAAGCTAAAAGGCCAAAGAATACTATGGGTATTAGTCTTTCTATAGAGAAAAAAGAAAAGAGAGACAAAGATGCCAAGCCATAGGAAGAGTCCGAGAATAAGGTTAGAGAATAAGAACGCAAAAGAACCCAAGATACTCTGGCATGATAGCAAGAAGAAGATAAGAGAAAGAAGTAGGTTGAAGAACAACAGAAAAAACAATAGAAAGAGGAACAGAAGAAAAAGCAGGCAGAATAAGCCCGCAAGAAGAAAGAGGAAGAGGAAAATAAGAAGAAGGAAGAAGAAGAACGAGACAAGAAAGAGGCCGATTGCAGGCTAAAGTAAGAATAAGTACAAAAAAATAAAGAGGCCAAGTGCATGTGAAAGGAAGAACAAGATAAAGAAGAGGACGAAAATAGGAGGAAGGAAGAAGAAAATAAGAAATCGTAGGAAGGCTTTTCCAAGGAAGCAGAGTGAAGCAAGACACCACCCCCAAAGATTGGAGAAAAAATAGAGCTTCCCCATATTGAGGTACCCCAAACAACTCCCATGACGAGTGTGCACCTCCTGCTCTCCGAACTTGGCATCCCAGAGGAACTGGAAGATGATGCCTTAGACCTGACAAGGCTAATATATGACTAGTTCACACACAATATCATAGAAGACAAAAGAAGATGCCTCACACGGAATCTGGATGAGCCTCTTGTAGATACCACGGAAAAGGACATAGTCTTAGATACTAGGACTAACCCCATCATGATCACATCAGCAGGGACTTCTTTCGCTATAGCCACAGAGGAGGATGTCAGCAGAATGAGCAGATAGATTTTGTCCCTACAAAGAATATTACAGGCCTCCGAGCAGAAGGAAGCTCACTCTGAACAGGAAAATAAGATGCTAGAAGCAGAAATCCAAAGGCTTGAATTCACAACAGCCTAGGCAAATGAATTACCAATCACTATTCAAAGGGAATTGGTTACTTTGGAGGCTGCCATGAAGCAATTATATGAGGAGATGTTAAATACAAGGCAGATAGTTTCCTCACTACTAAGGGCACAAGAAAAGACTAAGAATAAGAATACATAGCTAAAGGAATCCTCCACTACCTTAGACAATATGCTGGAATGGTCATAAAGATATCTGCAGGCTCCTAACACCCCACCGAGGAAGGATTGGATTCTACGCGCATAATGACAAAGTACAAATATGAATGAAAATACAATCCAAGGATAAGCTCGTGAAATATGTGGAAAAGGTTATGTTTGCTTATGAACATCTGATCAGTGGCATCGATTCGATGGCAGAGGTACATCACATCTATTCCTTGGGAGCATTGGATATCTAGAAGACAAGGGAGGAGGTAACTTAAGACATCCAAGAATTTCTATAACCCATCAAGAAAGTAGCTACTTCCCATGACCTCCTGACCTCACAGGAAAACATTGACCAGTTCATCATTGCGCTAGTCGGGATCCACACCAAACTAGCCTCCCTATCCAATCAAATCTCAGTGAAGAGGTGCACTTTGACTACGGATGCTCTTAAGTGTTTTCATAGGCTAGGAGAAGATACCCCCTAGGTCACTCCAGTGGCCACAAACTATCAAGCCTGACAGAATTACCTCAGGGAACAACAACAGATAGAAGTATTGGGCCTCTCCATCACACAACTACTCCCTTGAAGAAGAAAACATTACAAGTCGTAGGCCGCAAAGAGAATTAGATGCAGATCGCAATGGCGAATAGATCATAGGTCGCAAACAGGACCAAGTCGCCAGTCACAACACCACCTAGGTCGCAACCCATGCCAGCAGTAGGGAATATGGAGGGTCAGGGCCACCTAAAGGTAATTTTTGTTCTATAAATATTCCCTCCAGGGAAATTGTAAAGGACCTTTTTGCAGGACTCCAAAAGGAGAAGAGATAATTGTATTCCATGGAATGCATAATTCCGAGAATGAATACAAATAAATGTTTTGATTCCACTACTAGATCTCCTAAGGACTTATGTGTGCTAGCATTATGAATATTATGTCTTATCTATTTGCTATGTTTTATAACTAACTAGTCTACATTTAATTGTTCATATATCATTTGTACATTTAAGCTTTCTAGATGTGTCAATGATAAGTGAATATTTTATCAACGACTGTTTAATGACTTCGTGATTAATGTCGCTCCATCATTCAGAAAATTCTTAAGGAATTGAAAGGTGTTTCGACCATAGAAAACTGTTCCATTTGTGGTCAAGTAGCTTCTTATGAATATGACCCTAATGATGTGTTTCTAACAACATCTCCTTTGGCTGCATGCTTCAAATCTCACTTTGCTATTTATAATGTTTCATTTAAAGGAAAACTCATCGATCATTTGTTTTGTATCATTCTAATAGCCATGTATCATAAATTCCACAAGGCGCATCTCCATCAGAGAAAAGGCGCATTCAACGGTAGCTGGACCTACACCTTGGATGGGATCCCTATGACAAACAGTCTAGAGTGTAGTTGGGACTTTATACCGGTGAGATCCCCTATTGTTGGCTAGGTACTTTTTTTCCATCAACACATTCCCAGTAACTAATATAAGGGAAAAAAAACTGGTAATTATGTTAAAAACAAACCCTTGGTGTCTTTTCATCATAAATATAGTTAAAAACATATATAAGAAGCGAAAAAGAGTTAAGGGACACCTGACTTGAAGAGAAGGGGCAAAAGCATAATGAAGAATAAGAAGGCTCCACAACATGAGTAGAGGAAAATTTTCCAGAGTCCGACTATACCTATGATTTTCCAGAAAAAACGTAGTATAAGTGGGGATTGGTAAAAAGGAAACAATCCTAACTGAAGGAACAAGAAAATACTTAATATCCAAGTTAATTGAGATAAAATCTATGCCCAAGGAGCCATGAGGTTTCCCTGCAAGAGATTACAAATTTTCTTAGAATTTTTGCAAATAAAATGCCACTATAACAAAGTACAAGTAGGGATTAAAGCCATATGAATGGAAAAAATTTATATATCAGTAAATTATCCAAATACAACATTTATAACCATGATCATAATTAAAATATTTATGCGAGGGTTTACTAATGGAAACATAATCCATGATAAGTAATGTTTTTGGTTCTAAAACCCCAAACTCAACAAACAAAAGAACAAGAAATAACGAAAAAACATAACGTAAATATAAAAAGGTATATAAATCAAATGTATTCATGTAGCATTGTAACCCTCGATAAAAAAATGAACTTCATATAATAAATCTCTACCCTGTCATTTCCTTCCATAAATGGGAATTAAAAAATAATTAATCTAGGATTTTAACCAAGGAAAAATCAAACTATAACATTCAATATATTCAACATTCAAACCCTATCCTCTAAATCAATGAGTAATTAACAAGACCTATGAGGAGTGTGTTATTAATCATTTCATAAGGAATAAAGTTTAAATATATTAGACAAGTGTGAACCTCTATCAAAATATAAGCCTCTTCCAAGAGAAAATCTCCACTAAGAGAAAGTCGAAAGTCGCATTATAGCTCCATCGCGAACCTATACACAAAAATAATAAAGATTAAATTTAAAACCCTTATCATTTCATTGACCATTATCCACAAAGTGCATACATAGAGAAATTATATATATATGTAATGTCACGAAAAGGAAAACGAGATGAGGAAAAACAACATTTATAACAAGTTTAAGTAAGAAGTGAGAAATTAAACACACTAATGGATGATTATTTTCACTATCAATAGAAACCAAGAAGAGACTAGACATTCTCCTTGTCAATCTTGTAAACGCCAAACAAAACAAACAAGTGATTAATTTAAAAATATAATTGAGTTATAGAAGAAAAGTGGAGAAACAATAATCGAGACTTCGTATTTTGCAACTTAACAAAACGCATATCAAAATTTGTAACGTAGCTTCCGCTATATGCGAAGACTTAAAGCCTCGGCGGTAACAATAATTACCATTAGTCTGAATGTAGAAGTGTATGACATATTGAAGAACCGCGTTGTAGAGAAGATCATAGCTGTGTTGAAACACCGAGATAAAATGACCAAATGAACTGGCAGAGTGAAGGTTAATAATGCCAAAATATAAACCCTAATGCTATTGTTGGATCAAGAAGATTAAACCATAGTCAATGTTCAAAAGTCCACGTTACCCAAAATACTTGCATGAAGACAGGTTGGAAGACACACTTTGTACCAATATAATGGCTCCACATAACCAACCATTGTCCAAACATAAGATTCATATGTTAAATTAAGCATAATAAAAAATAATTTTGGTTACAACTAGAGTTCAACCAGTATATTGGCACTACATAATGATATGATGCTTGATTTTGATACAACGTGTTTTTGAATCACCATGTTGTGACAATGGTATTATAACCCATGTTTTCAATATTAAAGTATAGAATATATCAAACATATAGGCGGCAGGGACTAATAAGAAGGGGAACGAATTATGGGGGCATTCAATAAAGACTTATATATGTACCATGGTTATGTATACATAGGAAATGTAGTAAACTACATGTTATTTTATCATATCAACTACACAACATAAATATGGGATAAAATTTGGTATAAGATTTTTAAGAGGTTATAAGAGGATTATAAGCTTAACCATTGATAAATGTTACATTTATTATAGCAATTGTGCAACATAAATATTGGATAAAACTTGGTAAAATATTTTTAAGAGGTTATAAGAGGAGTATAAACTTAATCATGGACACATAGGGTTATAGTTAAATTAAAAAATAAATATGGTTACAAAGTCTCACTTTCAGAACAACAAGAAAAAAAGAAAAAAAGATCAGTGTATTTTTGGGGTTCATTACATATTAATATCAAATCCTTACCATAAACCTAATAATTGTTAATGTGGTTGATATATGTCTACTTACATTTTTCAACCACATTTACTAATGTGATTATACCTTTGGTTTATATATCGCTATAGGAATATATCAAAAACATTTATTAATGTGATTATGCTAGTTTATTAGGTGCACCACCACCTTGTACCATTGGGTTCGATGATATTTTCGTATACAAAAATAATTTATTATATTACTGAATGTTGAATAACATTGTGTATGGAAATTTTTTCCATCTAATGACCATTTCACTCTCATTTCCAAGTAGCTGAATGCACAATTCATCAATGCTCAGTGGTATTGAAAGTAGGGTAAGGAGTTGCAATAATAATTACATTTAGACACAAAAATGAAGTAGAAAAAGGTGAATGTTGTGAAAATCCTTAAACCAAAGGCGAAAGAAATGAAGAATGGCTAAAAGCGAAGGAGAAATAAATAAAAAACTATCTCAAAGAAATTAATCTTAATCAAGTAATATTAATTTTAATTTTAATATTAATCTTTAATATTTGAGATTAGTATCAATCTTAAGGTTTACAATACTAATATTAGGATTTAATATATTAAACTTAGGGTTTATAATCTTAGGGTATGATATATTAAACATAGATTTAACATATTAAACTTAGGCCTTATTGCTGAAGGGTATATAATACTAGGTTTTATAATGTTGGGGTTTATAATATTTGGTTTAATATTAGGTTTATTATTGTAATGTTAGAATCATGATGTCGCATTATGAAAAAAATTGTGGGCTTATAATCTTAGGGTTTACAATCTTAGAGTCTATAGTATAACAGATTAAAATATTAATCTCGGGATATAATGTTAAAATAGTAATCCTGAGGTATAATGTTAATTGTAGCATTTATAATATGACGATTTAGAGTATTAATATTATGGTTTATAATATTAAACATATGATTTAATATAATCATAGGGATTAAATTATTACACTTAGTGTTCAATATATTCATTTTAGGGTTTGTAATCTTAGAGTTTATAATATAAATCCTAGATTTATAATATTAATGTTAGGGTTTATAGTCCTGGGGTTTAATATATTAAGCTTAGGGTTTAATATATTAATCTTAGGTTTTATAATATTGCGGTTCTTAATGTTAGATTTTATGCTATTTTTTTAATATTCTCATTTAATATTATGACATTCGAATGGTACATAAATTTACGCAATGTCACATTGTAACAAACATTGTCTTAATGCGACACTCAATTTGACAACCAATATTGCAATGCTACATTACATTGCAATTTATTTAATATCGGATTGGGACATTATAAAATTTGGGTTTAATATTATAGTTTATAATATTCATTTTATAATGTTCAGGTTTTAATATTAGATTTACTATTAAGGTTTTGAATATTGAATTTAATTAGAATGCTTAATATTTGGGTTATTATTAAGATTTATAATATTGGGTTTAATAACTTTCAGTTTAATACTGTCCTTATACTATTATATTTTATTATTAGAATTTACTATAAGGTTTCAATTTTAATTAAATCTTATTTAATTGAATACTCACCTTATCCTTACCTATATTAAACTCAATTTTAGAACCTAATACTAATATTATAATTGTATATTAATTAATATCAATATTATAATACTGATATATTATATTTATAATATGACAATATGAATTATTATAATGATAAGAATTATATAATATAATATAATTATAATCTTATTATTATAATTAAACAATAATTAATATTTATTAATTATTATCATTATCATATTATTATTAATTATTAATGTCATCGATATATGTTTATCTCACTTATTTCAATAGTCAATTTATCCTTATAAATACTAAAAAGTTATATATATATATATATATATATATATATATATATATATATATATATATATATATATATATAACCTAATTATTATATTGATATAATAATATATTGAATCATTTTCATATACCTAATAACAATAATTAATGTGTTCTATCTTCCTTAGTTCATGCTCAATTTATTTTTGTCTATCTTAAAACTATAATATTCAGACCAAATAATAAAACTCAATACTAAAATAGATTGCTACTATTAAATTAATGTGGTTGATATATGCCTATTTTCCTTCGTTCATGCTCAACTTATCATTAGCTATCTTAAAACCATAGTATTAAAACTAAATAATAAAATTCAATATTAAAATTCAATACTAAAATAGATTACTCATATTGTAATTATATATTCACTAATATTAGTATATTAATATCAAAATATTTTATTTATAATATAATAATATAAATTATTAAAATTACAAAACTATATATTATAATTATAACATTAACTTTAATACTTTCTTTATAATATGATTTTTTTTTTTAAACTCCAATATTAAAAACCAATACTAAAACCTAATACTAATATTATAATTATATATTAATTAATATAAATATTATAATATCGATATATTATATTTATAATATTAATTTTTATAATTATAATAATTATATCCTATAATTATATTCGAGTCTTATTATTATAATTAAATATTAATTAATATTGATATTAAATCATTATCATACATCTCATAATTATTAATGTGTTTGGTATATGTTTATCTCATTTAATTCAATAGGTAATTTATTAACATTAAAACTTAACAAATAATAATAGAAGAAAATCAAATTATTATAATTATATATTAATTAATATTAATATTAAATTTTTGACGTACAGCTAATAATATGTATTAACATGGTTGATATATACCTATATTAATTAGTTAAATACTCAATATATTCTTATCTATCTTGAAACCCTAATATTAAAATTTAATACTAAACCCAATATTGGAACTCAATATTAAAATGGACTACTAATATTATAATTATATATTCAATAACATTAATATTATAATATTAACATATTATATTTATAATATGAATTATTATAATTACAATAATTGTATACTATAGTTATACTAGAATGGATTATTATAATTATATCTTAATTAATACTCATATTAAATTCTTATCACACACTTAATAATAACTATTAATTGATTGATATATGGTTATATCCTCTAGTTTAATACACAATTTTCCTTGCCTGTATTAAAATTCAATACTAAAACTTTATATATATATATTTTTATTAATATTAAAGGAATTTAAGAGCTAGCCTAACCTCTTTTCTATAAACCATATCACAATGAGAAAGAAGGGATTTAAACCTTGGATTTAAAGGATTCCACATTACTTTGATAACCAATTAAACTCTCTATGACAAAATGTCTAAATTCAATATTAAATCCTAATTATATAATAACTAATATCAATATCTTATACTAGAAATTAATTAATATAATTATATAGTAATTAATATTAATAATAAATATTTATTATTTATTGAAATGTGATTGACATATAGTTATGTATATATCAATTATATTTATTAATTTGATTTATATACTCTATAGTTATATATCTATAAATGTGATTGTGCTAGTTTAATAAACTAGGTTCTTCACTACGGTGCAATGTTGGGTTCAATGATCTTTTCATGGATGAAAATAATTACATTGAAAGTGTCCCTTTTCCAAATTGGTCAGGTTAGGGGTTGTCTACCTTTTTCGTATCCATTTGACATTTGTTCGTTTGCTATTTTGACATAGGTCAAATTTAACTTAAGAAAAAAATTTAATTACACATTTTATTGTAAAATGGACCATTTTTCTAAATAAAATTTACTTATATATAGATGAATGTTATAAATAATAATGAGAAAATTATCATGGAAGAATTTATTAGCATTTGAGTAATCTCAAATCCCTAGGAAATTGGTAGGTAGGGAGCTTCTTGAGAGGGATCTAATTTTTTAAATTTATTAAAAGTAATGAACCATTTAGCTAAATAAAATTTTCTTATATATAAATGAATGTTATAAATAATAATGAAAGATTTACCATGGAGAAACTTATTAGAATTAGAATTATCTGAAATTGATAAACACTTCACCACATCAATGATGAAGACATGCATTTACATACAGTAAGTGCATATGTATATATCTTCATGCAGAAAGAACAATACATATATCTATTTCCATATATGATCTAAATAACACATATAAGATATGAACACCAATCAACATACAAAAATACACACCCTACTAAAAGTGAAACTGAAACAAAATAAAAACATAAGAAGAAATCAACCCCAAATTCATAAATGTAATAGTTGGATATTTCTTGGTTTTAATATTGGGTTGCAAGAATGTTCTCACAGTGCCTCACTTGGAGGTTAACTGGTTATGAATTATTATCAATAATTTTTAGGCACATGGTTAGGATTTAACCTCCATGAAATATGTCAAGGAACCCATGTTCTCACAATGGGTAGCTTGGAGGTTCATGTAACCAGTTATGAATTCTTATGAATAACTATTATGAGGATGGTAAGAATTTAACCTCCATGAAATATTATAGAATTTTCATAGTATACACAAATCAATGATCGAGTTTTATCTCCAAAGTAGTTATGTAATTTTAATCCTTTTAATTAAATTAATTAATTAAAAAATAGTTATATGAACAAGTGTCATATGAAATGAGTTATCATTTTTTGGGCATGTAGTAATGATAAACCATTGTAATGGCCCGTGATATTATAAAAAAGTCTACAAATTAAGAACCTCTGTGATAATGTAGGGATACATATATATAATTAATTTTCTATATCTAAATTAAAATTAAGTTTTTTATTTATTTACCTTAACGTTTTTTATAATAATAATAATAAAAATAATGATAATTTAATTTTAATATTATGTCTAAATTAGATATTAAATTGATATATGAGATTTTTCCATTTAAAGTTTATAAAGGTATATATATTTTAATCTTCTTTGAATTTGAACCTATAACATTTTACCAAAGAAACACACACACACACACACACATATATATTTTATATTATATTTTGTTAACATGAAATTGAGATTTATAATTTCTCCATTCCACATACAAAACAAATACATGTAAAATAAACAATTCAATAATGTAAAAAATTTTCAAACTGTAAATTCATATCATATACCTAGTAGGTACTCTTTCAAATCAAAAGTGAGGAGTGTTTACTTATCGTTTCAAATTAAAAATGGAAAAAAAATTATTCACTCATTATTAAAGAAAAATAAAGAATAATAACAAAATTATTAAGAATGTTAACATTCAAGTGATGAAAAAATTATCGCATCAATTAAATAACTCACTTTAGTTTAAATTAAATATTTCCATTTATAAAGTTACATTATCATTATTTTAGTTTTTAAATAAAATTAGTTTTTAAGTTATTTATAAAAAGTTTCCAGTTAATCAAATTTAGTATTAATTTTCATTATTTTAAGAATTTTCACATTTAAATATTTCTATTAGTAAAACCTTGATAACCTTACTTTTTACAATTATATTACATATTTAAATTATTAAGAAATAAGAAATAAATTTGCGTCACTATAATGTGACATTGAAAATAAAATATAAATAAGCACGCTCATGCAACACATCAATTACAAAAGTCATGAAAATTTAAAAAAATTTACAAGAAAAAAGTTCTTATCTCATTAAAATATAATGAAGTATCTTCATCCTCGAACTAGGAAAGGTACAAGGGTTTTACACAGGTGTATTCTAGTAGGTGGAATATTTATTTATATATCATAAATAAAAACTAAATACATTCATTCTTAGAATGTGGTTATGAAGCTTCATGTTCAAAATGCACTATAACTATGATGTAGTGGGGAATGGACACCTAAAATTAAATTTGATTTAAACAATCCATTTTCGACATGGAGTTTTCCACTATTCTTGATGCTAGCATTTTAATAAATATTATAAGATTTACATTAAATTATGTTTTTTTAAATATTTTTTTTTGGGTGTTTAAGAGAATTTTTTTGCTAGAATTATATAAAATGTTTAATTAAAAAATTAAATGGCCTTTGTTTTGATTTTTTTCAACTTATTTACAATGCCACTGTTTTTATATAACATAAAATATCTAATTTTTTGGTCAAATTTGATTCCGGCTTTGGGGATTCTTAAGATAACTCCCACATAATTTTTTTTTAACTAATTATGGTAAATTCTCAGATTAAATCATGTTCAACATTGGGTATTTTTTTTGTTTAGGAATGACCATCCGTGATATAAAGAATTCTTGGCTATGGTTAGCTTACATGGTCACTCGTTATTGTGGGACCCACACAATTTGTAAAAAGGAAACCGTGATTACTTCTAGAAATATGAGAACGAAAGAAAGAAAATTTTAAAATCCAAAAGGAGCACCTCGAGAGATTTAAGCCTCTTCAAAATGGATCTATATTGGTTCTATATATGCATATAACAAGTCTAACTTTTCATTTTTAAAACTGTATTTTTTAATGCATAAATGATACAATGCCTTTAAATTTTACCTGAACACTTAGATTGTGTAAACTACACAACATACATTTATAATTCCAACAAATCTTTGTAGAAAAATAAATAAATTTAAATTTAAAACTAGAATTAAAGGCTCCAAGAAAATGGGTCCAGATTAATTTAAAATTTTTAAAAGGGGATATCTAAAATTATAAAACAAGTCCCCTTCTATATGTTGATTTCAGAATATCCTGGATCGGAAGGTCACTCTATTGAAAGATGATCTTTATTTAATCTCATTATCAACACACACTTCCTTTAGCCATTTCCTCTATGAAATTACATTTTTTTTTGCGTCAGTGCCCACGATGACATATGGTAATGGGTGAAATCCTGAAGTTGGGAAACACTTTTTGGTGGATGGCTAGAATTTGGGTTAAATTTTTTATTTCTCATCTGAGAAAATAGTCAACTCTATTTCTCGACCGAGATTTTTTAAAACTCTCGTCCGACAGATTTTTAATGTTTTTCCTGAGAGTTTGATTGGGCTTGACTGGAGTTAAAATTCTCTCGGACGAGAGTTAAGTATTTTCTCATCCGAGAGTTGTATTGACATAAACTCTCGGAAAGACTCTTGGATGAGAGTCTTTTAACTCTCGTCTGAGAGTTTTTTTAACTCTCGTCCACGAGTTTTTATAACTCTCATCCGAGAGTATTTTTAACTCTCGTTCGAGAGTTTTATTCTTATAATAAAACCCCAAAATTCTTAACTCGCCCGACATTCTTCACTGTCGTTTTCATTTTGTGCTGTCATTTTCGTGTTTTCTTGGACTGGAGCTGTGGTTTTGGACTGGAGCTACCGTTGTCGAGCATTCGAGCCATCATTATCATCAAGCCAGGTAATATTCTTCATCTAGCCATTAAATATTTCATTTTTATAGAAAAAAACGTTGTATTAGATATATAAAACAATACATAAGCATGGATAATGGCACCTACACCCCATGAGTGATGTTATCAGTTTCACAATGCCTCTGTAATCATTAAACATAATTTGTTAAAACCACATGCAGTGGTAGCTCGATATAGATAAACATGATAAAAAATGTGTTGCCTTGCATATAAACCCTATAGTCATAGCATTATAATATCCCAGTTTCATAATTTTTGAAAGGTCTCCTGAGCCAAAAAAAGGAAAACCCCGTCTGGTGTGACCCTTTTGATGTTGGTAATAAAAATTTAAACCCCATAAGATATAGTGAATGGAGAATATTTCATGATTATGGATCATAATTAGTCTGAAATCTTTTCAAGGGTATTTCACATGGATCAGGGCGATCTTGTTTATCTGGCACGGGGTAAATGCAGGAGTATTTTATATTTATATTAGGGCCTCTCACTCACTGTGGAAGGTTAATCAATGGGTATTTATATATCTCTACAATGAAATTTGATGACTCTATTTTCAGGCTTAATGATTTTTGTTGGATGGATTTGTTTTGAGGCTTGACAACCAGCCCTTTTCGTGCAATACTTTGTCCACTTAATTGTATCAATACTTTGTCCACTTATTTGTATCGAGTTTTCCCTACTTCACAGTACTAGGGCACAGCAAAAAACCTCTAACAATCCTCCAAATTCACTATAATTAGGTCACTTAACATTATTGTTCAAACATATACAAGGGTAGACCATATCTTCTAGCAAATAATCAAAATAGAATACAATTATTTACCCTTGAGGATGTTAACTTTTTCTCATGAAAGCTTAACCATGTGCACACTTTTAATCTCTAAAGGTTAAACCTCCTTAGGGCTTCTTGTAGCTAATGCACAACTCCAATTCTAGCTTACAAAGCACTTGAAAACAAACCTTATCTTCAACGATGTTTCACTAGCAAATTTGGCCCTTAGACATAGGTTTGTTCCAACATTGAATGACCTCAGATCTGATCCAATTTAGGGCTCGACCCTCTGGCAACCAACTCAAAATATGCAGCCCTATTCCCCCAAAAAAATTAGCCCTCGTGCATGCACATAATCATCCACGAACTCAGCTTGTTGCCTGCCTTGATTTGGTGCTCCAAGACATGCCTTACAGCCCTCCAAATAGGTTACCATAGGGGCTCAGCCCTACCTCCAAGAAATAGAAAGTATGCAGCCTATTCACAGAGATTGTGTCGCTAAATATGCCCAGAAATACTCCAAACAAGATTGTCTAGACTCCTCCCTTACTCGGCCAATCAGATCATACACCATAGACACCAAAGCTCTCCTTTTTCCACTTCGTCTAGGGCTCTCAATCATGCGGCTACCTCGGAAGCCCTTTTTAACTTTTGTCTGATGCAATTAATATGATTTAAATGGGCTTCAAGGCCTTATATTTATATAAATATATGGAGGAATCAAGGGGTGCCTTTTGGTGTCAATGTGACCCTTCATTTGTGAGGTTGACTTTGACAAAAGGCCTGTTTTAATTTTCCCTCGAGAATATTTAAATATATTCACCTTGATGATTTCTCACCCAAATAAATTTTATGCCACATTAAATGATAGAAGGAATAACAAGTCGGTATGAACACATTAATAATAATAATTTTCCTTTATCCAAATAAATTCTCTTTGGGTTAAGATGGTTTCTCCTTCGGGTAGTTCGGCTTCTCTTGGGGGAGTTCATCCCAAAGCTACTCCAAATTTCAACACTCCCTGTCAAAATTGATTGGGCTTAAAGAACATTTCCTAGAAATGGCTATCCAACACCCCTTAAAAAATAACAATATTTACCAAATCCTTCAAAACCTATAGTATGTGAAAGTATAATGGCTCAAGGTTTGGAACAAACATAAACCAACATTGGATGGTGGATCACCATGGGCCTTGGGGGTTAGGCCCCAATCATCCACAACAATTTTACGGATAACAATAATTGGTTCCCATCCATGATTGGTAGGTCCAATAGGGTTATTGGCTTTTGGTATGGTGAGACCAATTTTTTGAAAACCACAACCAAAATCAACTAGTTAAGGGTTCTACCAAACCAAAACAAGGAATTGGTACATATAGACTAGTTTTTGAACAAATTTACTAAAAAAACATAAAATATTAAAAAAATAATTAAAAAATACATATTCATGTACTTAAATGTAAATCAAAATAATTAGACACCAAATATGCAAAGTTTAGGTAGTTGGAATGCATGGAGTTTGTAGTGTGGTTGGGTTTTTTTCCTCCCAACTTCTTACCAACAACAACGTAGTTAGAGGCATTATCAGTGATAACCTAAACAACATTCTCCACACCTAGCTTGAGGACAATAAAATTTCATAGCTAAAATAATAAGTTTGCATATTAATCCCAGTTAGATACATTTATCGATCTCAAAAACAAGGATCCTTGTGTGAAAATAAAAAGGCAAATTAATCATGGTAATAGACTTTCCATCATTCCATCCGTTTGAGAAAAAATCACCCTTTTTTCCCCATGATTTTTCAATCTCTATAAACTAGTCATTTATGGATTAAATTTTTTTTTTAATCTATAAAAATGGCCTTTGAAGCTCTTACTAACAACAACTATGAACTCTAGAGTAGATTGATAATAAGCTGAGTAGGAACTATTGAAGGGGATATCTTCATCATACCACAATTTGGCCATGTACTCATAAGCATATTCCTTGTACTTATTCCAATCGTTTCAATGGTGGGCAGAGTGCAACTAGTAGTGGTGGAGGAAGGTGGAATAAAACCAACAATACTCTCTTGTTTGTGGAATTGAAAGTGAAAATGTGGGATGCTTTTCATGAATGGGAGAAACATGTTTAAAGTGTTCCCTACCAATAATAGAGTTAGAGGAGGAAGCTTGAAAATTATGGCTACATTTCTATAGAATCTCTCTCCTTATATTTATCAATAAGGGTTTTCATTTCCTTTATAATTTCTAGATCCTCCATAGTAAACCTCATCATGGTTTAATTTTCCCTTGAATACTAACTAAGTTTTATTCCAGACTAAAAATCCTAGCATTGGGTGGTGGGTCATCCTAGTCCTTTGGGGTTAGGCCCCAACCATCCATGCCAAGTTTAAGATTAATAAATATAGGATTTCATCCACTATTAGTAGGTTCAAGAGTATTTTAGACATTTGGTATGTTGATACCCTGTTTTGAAAATTAGAACTAGAATCAACCAGGTGAGGGTCTAAGGAAACTAGAATAAAAAACTAGGAGCTCCTGCCATGCTTAGATCAGGATGCTACATTGTTTCCAACATAAATTAATTCCCTATTCATATTTTTGTGTGATTTTTTCTTTAATCTTCTTTTCTTACTCCTATTGAGATTTCCCCTTTAGGACCATCTTTCTTGTAATTTTCTCAACTTCAATTTTTCCTTCTGCAAATGTTTGAGTCTTTTATCCTTCAACATTTTTGCCCCTTGATTTGTCTTTTTCCACCTAGTATAGAGACCACTAGTTAAATGAGGTATTTTTTCTGGTCTATTTGTTATGTTTTCCATCTTATCGTCTTTTCCATATCTCACAATTAGGATCTTATGAAGATACACCTTCATTCTTTGATATCTCAATTTTGTATAAATCTAGTATAAGTGAAATTTAACCTTAATTTTTTTGAAGAATGCGACTATTCTTCTCATGCAAGGAATCTTGGTAACCCAACCAGCTTATAGATCTCCCTACAAAAACAAAGTCATTTAAACAAAATTTTATTATAGAATGAAATATACTTACTTGATAAGTGAAGATAAAGTCTTCATCTTGATTTCTTCGATGGTGGAGAAAAGATGTGTTAGTGATTTCTCTTTGAATGATATTCTGCAAGGGTAAGGATTAGATCTTTGTTGTAATGATGATAAAGCCTTCTTTTATGCATTATTTTGTACCAATCCTAGGAAATCTCAGTTCCTAGTCTTTAGATAATATCCTTCCTTGACCAAGTCTAAGATCTTGTATAGTGATGTTGCTCTTTTATCCACCTTATGATGATTTTCTCTTTTCTGCACTACTTTGCACTAGGACATGACGTGGAAGATTAAAGCCAAATATTCCTTGATTGTAGCATGCTGCACTTTGACACCAAAACATGTTCATTTAAGGTTATCATTGTAGCAACATCAAGACCACAATGATACATCAGTGTACTGTGACCTATATATAACACCAAAACGTAGTCCCTTGACCTTCTTGTGATCTTCCATTTGATACTGATGATTACGGAGAATGGAACCATACATTTAAATTGAGACATAATCTCCTAAAACATAGAAACACTGAACTATGGCATCATCCGAATTGAATCTACTATAATTAGCACTTGAACTGAGCCATTGTATCACTGTAAACTAGCACCGAACCACTATATCCTTGAGATTTTCTGTGAACCTGTAAATGATCCTTTCTCGACCTCCTGAAATTTTGACCTAAGCCCAGAAGATAATTCAAAAATCTCAGAGGAAGATCTGAACTTGATTCACTATAATTCAGTTTGAAAATCTTAGACTAAGCTGAACTCTATCCATGTCTTTTCTACGCAGTCCAGTGGGCTATTTCTATTTAGAATTTGTATCACTGAATTTGTATCAAAATTTTTCTTTGTGAAAGCACAAAACTTGTTCTCTCTGAATTTGATCCCAGATAGTAAATTTTCTCTAATTTCAAAATCTTCTGCCTATAAGGTGATCATCTTTGCCATAGCTCTAAAACCATGTTGATAATATGGAGGGGTTATAAATTCTCTTCTTGATAATTACTTATGAACTTTTTTTCTTATGTATTCTTCTTAATTAATCCTTCATCAAGTCAATTACCAAAGTATACAGGACACAAATTATTTAAGCAGGAGTAATGATTTTATTATACGAAGTTAAATCACAGATTTACCTTCCTTTAATTAGACTTTAGAATTCATGAGAACCCTTGCGATATCTGCATTGTAACCTTGTAAGTATCCGCATAGTATTCTTCTCAAACTATCTTCATCAATCCATAGTCTATACCTTCATTTTACACCTTTATTCTACGCCTTTAGTTACTTCTATTTTAGGTGAATCCACATCCCTTTTAGCTGATTTACCATCTCAGATAAATTCGCAAACTCTATCTTGGTTGACCAAAAAACTTCCTCCTTAAATTAGTGGCAGAGAGGTTATTTATATAGAGAATATAAGTATCTTTTAGGCCAACCAGTCAGCATAATAGGGAGCCAAATTTATGGTTAATTATAGGCCGACATGAAGAATAGATATTTCAACATTTATAAGATTATATTTGTGCATCTTTTGCAACATACCTCTCCATGGTATTTTGCCGAGATCTTGGAGTATATTTGTTGACTAGATATTTCATGATCCTGACTCTTAAATACATCTTACTATTTCGACTTCTTCATTACATAAGAATATTATTAAACACCATGTTGAAGCACACACATGGTGTATGAGGAAGATGAACACACACACAAGAGACTCAACACACAATGAAGGATAAGCGTGAGGCTTTCTTATTTTTCCATTATACATGATGTACATTTATAGTACATTGGTGTGACTCTTGGTTTCATATTCCAAGGTCACTTGGACTCCATTGTGACTTTTCACATTCCACACCTACCCATGTAGGATTAGGTGTTCCAACATACCGCCTTAATCCGAAGGGGTATGTGTGAGTCCAAGAAAATAGTTGTAATACAAATCTGCAAAGTATGCATGGCAGCACTTGGGCTGAATCAACTCTCTAAAATGTTGGAAAAAAGAGGTGGTTTAAGGATGACCACCAACACTGGAATGCAATACTTGTTGCAGTTCCCGGAACTCTACCAAAACTGGCAAGAAGCTGAAAGCTTCTGCTAGAGGAATTGTCCCTCATAAAAAAAGGGAGACCTTCAACCTAAAATAAGGGAGGTCTACTACCTGTCATGGTTTTAGGATTACCAACAACTCTGGAATGCTTTGAAGCATTTCCTGGAACTCAACCAAAGCTGGCTAGAAGCCGAAGGCTTCTTCTAGAAGAAGTGTTCCTCGTATATGAAAGGGAGACCTTTGACCTAAAATAAGGGAGGTCTACTACCTGTGGTAGTTTTAGGTTGTCCACCAACCAAATATCATGGTTTAAGGTTGTCCACCAACCGAAGACATGCTTATGGGCATCCGTGTCTCTGGATACATCTCTAAATCTAGAATGATGAATTGTGGCTCAGGCTCGCTAAAACTGCTGGTTACAACTCTGAACATGAAATGAAAGATTGTGGCTCAGGCTCGCTTAATCTAACGTTGAAGCTTATACATAACCACCATTTCCCCCCCTGTCAGGGACAAGGTGAGATGATGGCGAAAACTCAACTGCAAGTTTGCTCAATATGCGTGAAAAAGTTCTAACACGTGTCGTAAACATCTTCTTGGCTGTTGATGCCCATTTCCAAGAAGCGACCCATCCAAGATGAATCTTGGTTCTTGCAGGAGGCTTGTGTCTGAAGCATCTATGTGAAGAATGGTTTTATTAACCACAGTGCTTGCATGGATGAAGATCAAAACAATGATCTTTCATATGAACAACTCGATCACAGTGTTGGCATTTCTCAATCTGTTGTTGTTGTGGAACAGGATCTAGAACAGCTGCAGGTGAACTGTCACACATGAATCTAGCACTCTGAAATATGATGGGCTTGGTGTAGTCTGGAATATGAAAGGACACATCCTTGTCATATCCAAGACCAGTTCTGTGCTTTTTATGGACAAGCTCTTCCCAAGGTCTGATGATGGGCTTGAGAAGTGCAGGTTGAACTACTACATCTGCATGTAAATCTACTCTAGTAAAAGGAACTGAATGTGAATCAACTGGAACTTTATCTTCTTGCTTCTGATGAGAGTCCTTCACAATCTTCTAAACACAAACAGGTTCAGAATGGTGACTCTTTTGCTGAAGTTCGTCTTGTTGGAGCTGAGATTCCAACTGCAAAAACTCAATATTTTCTTTTGCATCTTGTAAACAACTTTGAATGTTACAAAGAGCATCCTTGCTCATTTTTATCACATCATCAACATTTGAATGACTGAGGTTATTCAACAAGTCTAATGCCTCATTGATTTTAGCCATTTTAACAACTTAGGCTCAAAAAATGAAAGGGTGTGGGCTTCAAATGAAAATGCATCCGTTTACAATGTGATGCAACAAGAAATACAAATGACTCAAAGGAATTCTCAAAGCACAAAATATGCTCCTGAAATGGTGGAGGGAAATCAACAATCCAACAACTCAAATTTACTTCAAGTCTTGAATGAAGATGCAAATCAATCTCAGTTCAATACAATATACGGAAAAAATGTGCAGCAAAACACTATGGAAGAGGCCTTTAAAGAAGCTAAAATTTCTTTCTTCAAAGAGTTGTTTGACACAAAAAACAACTCAACTCATCTCAGCAAAAGGAGGAGGCTCACAAGCTTGGATGCTTGACCTTGCTCCAAAATGCAATAGAGCTTAAGAGAAACTCCACAAGTCAGAAATTTTGTGTTCAAACAATGAATGCCACTGTTGTTCAAAATGAGGACCAAATTATCTTCAAATGTAAATCTCTTCAGAAAATCACCCTTTTATCAATGCCACAATGCTAATCTGCAATTTTCTCTATGTATAGTCCATGTTCTCTTCAATTCTGCTATTCATTTTCTCATCTTCAATGTCCTTCCTCTCTCTCTCTGTTGTTTTTTTTTTTTTTTTTTTTTAATTAATTAAAAATTAATTAAAAAAATGAGAATAATTAAAAATGGGGAGGGGATAATAAATAAGGGTATTATACGGGAAAATTAAAGGAAATGTTAATAGAAAAGGGCTTATTAAAAAAGGGAAGGGCTTTTTTTTTTTTTTTAACTAAAAAAATAGATTAATGAAAATTAATAAAAATTGCGAGGGGAATTTAAAAATCGTGGAGGGAGGGGAATTGATTTAAAAGGAAAGAGGGATTTTAATTGTAAAAAATAATAAGAGGGAGGGAATTAATTTAGGAATTAATTAATATAGGGATTAATTAAAAAGAAATTAATTAAATGAGGATTAAGGGGGAGAAGTATTATATGGGAGGGGCATATATTAAAAAAGAATAGAGGAATTAAAAATTTTGAAGGGTGACGGAGGTATTATATGAGAGGGGAGAGGGGTTATTAATAAAAAACAAATTTAAAAGAGGGATGGTGTAGTGAGATGTAGGGATAAGAGGCCGTTTTGAAAAAGGGGGTGGAGTTTCATAAAGGGAAGGCTGAAAGGTCATGAGGGAGGGAGGTATCGCAGGGAGGTGGAGCCGTGGTAAGGCGCAGGTGGAGAGGGCTCGAGGGGAGTGGCGACTGTTGAGAGCCATAGAAATGAGGCTGCGTAGAGTTGGGAGAGCGTGCGCGTAGTGTATAGGGTAGGTTGAACAGGGTAGTGTATAGCGTATAGAGATTGCAGCTACGGGTAGTGTATAGCGTAGTGTATAGTGGGAAGCTAAATCAGGGATAGGGCGTAGTGTGGATAAGGGGATGGGAGTGGATAGGAAGTGAGATTGGGGGGCACTGTATGAAGATTTCAAAGGGAGCGTAAGGGCTGTGGGTTGCAGAGAGTTTTTTTTTAATTTTTATTTTTTATTTTTTATTTTTATTTTTTTTTAAAAACAGCGGAGTAGAGATAGGAGACTTTAAAACAGAAGCAGATTTTTTTATTTTTCTAAATACACAGTAGAATGGAAAAAATGCAGAAATGAGGGCAACAGTACAAATTTCAAGTACTGAAATGTAACAGCAGATTGTCAATAAAACCGAGAAATTTTCCAATAGCCCGGCAGTAGAGAATATTTTCCAGCAGTAGAAAAACCTGAAATTTTCCAGAAACTCATTTTAAACACTTTTCCAGTAGCTCCAAAATGGTGCAGAAATCAAAATGCAGAAATTGCAGGAAAACATTAGAATGAAAACCTTCAGATGGGCAGTGCCGCCTTTCTCCAAGACAATTTTTTATTCTGTGATTTTGAATGCTGCTCCTTCTCAAAGCCAACACTGCTCTTCTTCAAAACACCTCTCTGAATCCAGCAAAATCTCTGCTGCAGAAACTCTCTAAATGCTACAAAAATTATCAGAATTTTGCAGATATGCATAGGCCATAAACAAAAATGGCTCACTCAATTTGGAGTAGGGCCAGCAATCAGCCACTCTGATACCATGTTAAACACCATGTTGAAGCACACACGTGGTGTATGAGGAAGATGAACACACACACAAGAGACTCAACACACAATGAAGGATAAGCGTGAGGCTTTCTTATTTTTCCATTATACATGATGTACATTAATAGTACAATGGTGTGACTCTTGGTTTCATATTCCAAGGTCACTTGGACATCATTGTGACTTTTCGCATTCCACACCTACCCATGTAGGATTAGGTGTTCCAGCAGATTGGGAGAAGGAAGGCCGCGTAGAGTTGGGAGACTGTGCGGGTAGTGTATAGGGTAGGTTGAACATGGTAGTGTATAGCGTATAAAGATTGTGGCTCAGGCTCGCTTGATCTAACGTCGAAGCTTGTACATGACCACTATTTTCTCCCCTGTCCGGGACAAGGTGAGATGATGGCAAAAACTCAACTGCAATTTTTCTCAATATGCGTGAACAAGTTCTAACATGTGTCGTAAACATCTTCTTTTCATAGTCATCATGAATACCGACCTAGTTATACTTTTCAACATGCCATTGCATTCACACATACATATTATAACACAGAAAACATAAAATTATAAGATCAATATCAATAAAAACATATGAGCGAGAATTTTTATCAATGAACATACATGAAAATATATTTTAATCATCCATAGTTAGAGAGAAGAAATTTTGAGCAGAGGAACATTGGTTACATACTTATATGGCATGTAACCTCAGTCCCATAACTTGGTGATTCACTGTAGCCTTGACCCGTATCCATGTATGTTTTTTTTAACTTGGCTAGCATTCATATGCTAATGTCCATAGCTTGCTCCACCTCAACGCTGCATAATTGTAACGTTTGACCCTTGTCATCGTAACCTAAGCATGTTTTCCTATATGTCCTTGCATCCCTATAACCTCAACCTTGTAAACTTGCGCTTTGACACAAACCATGTCCTCATAGAGATAATTTAACTTATTTCAAAGGAAAATAGGAGAGGTTTTAATTAGGATTGTAAATCAAATTTGGAAATTTTGAGGTTAATAACTAAAATTTTAGGATACAAGAAATAGATATAAAAAATTATTAACATTAAATTTTTATATGAGATTGCTAACAAAATTCCAGACATTAAAAAATTATTACCATACCTTTTATACCATATAACTAATATTTTTATTGGCTTCATAATGTTGGAGCTATCGTACTTGTTATCCATTGGTTAATGACATGACTGTCGATTGATAATTTGTTTTCCAATTTGTTTATGAGGGGCAGAAATTTGATTTGATACTATAGCAACAATGGCATTAGGCGAGCCCTCCAGGGACCCCTCCATAAGAGGAGGATTATCATGTACATTGGTTATTCAGTTATGTCATGTTTTCAAGTAGGTTATATTTATTGTTCGTTATGAAAAATTGATTAATGTGAAATTTTTTTATCCTGCACAGGTGGACGCACTCATATGACTCGTGCGTATAGATAGGAAATCAAACAAGAGGAGCCCCATATACCTATTCCCATTTTCCCCCAATTTCATAGAAACCATTCTGAGGATTATATTATACACGGTATAGGTACAAATTAGATCAATTTCTAGTTAAAATTTTCAATTTTACGTTATATTCAATGTTGAACAGGTGATTTTTTTTTCAAATGACATGTGTTTAATGTGAAAACATTATGCTCCATAGGTTAAAATGTAGGATTTGGGTTTGGCCCTATTTTTGGTGAGGGGAAAAGGAGAACAATGTCTCAGCCTGTGGCATCCATCCCACACTTGGATACTTCTCCCCCAGGTAAAATCTAAAGGAAAATTTATTGTTTGATGTATGTTTAATGTGAAGCTTATTGTGTGCCTCATGTACTTGTGTTATAAAACAATTTAATGTTTTGTACAGTGTGTGTTAGAGACATTCATTCCTCGGAAGGGAACCATCCTAGTATGAGTGAAGAGGAAGAGATAGTTTTTCCACGAGGTATTTTCAAATGACTAGAAAAGTTTTTTAAATATAAATTTTCCTTATAAGTTATTTATTTTTTAATATGTGAAATAATTTAACATGTTACAGGTGGTGGTGGTCACCCTCCTGGGGGGAGAGGTCATATGGTTCATGAGTTTTCTCGAAATCCGAGCTATGATCCCCTTTACACCCATCTTGATGATATTCCTAAGCAGTTGCCTAAGGAAGATACCATCTCCTTAATTATTGTTGTTGGGATGAGGGATCATTCCATGAGATTGCGCAATGAATTGAAAAGTTGAAATCTCTCTGCCCCTATTCAAAATTGTCTCCAACTTGTTTTGCACAATTTGGAGAGTTTGATAGAGACTTATCATGGGGTTGGACCATCAACCCAAGTTTTTTTTGACATGATGTGTAGGAGGAGAGCGTCAGTGATTGGTATCCACTGATACAATGAAGTTAAACGTAGGGTCACTAAAGAAATGGCCTTGTAACTATTTGACTTGAAACCTGAAGACAAAAAACGTCTAAAGATTGCAAGATTCAATGATCCCAATATTGCACCTTATATTTATAAGAAGTTACTGTATACATACAGGAAGTTCCCAGATAATGATGAGGTGCTGTAATATTTTGTTAGGATTTTGTTTGCTCAATTCCAAGAGCACATGGACCCTAACTATACAGATACTAGGTCCCAATTCTATGGAGCTGGAAAAGGTGTACATATGAACGACCTGATGCTATGCGAGATGTTGGGTTTAGGCCTCCAACACCTCGTTTAACACCTCGACCGCCTAGAGTAGTTACACATCCAGATGAGTTAGCCCTTATCTCCAATGCTCCATCACAAATGAGGGAGAAGATACAAGAACATATTGCAGCTACTTTAGGAGGGGTGGAAGTCAGCTTAGGGAGAAGCCAACCTTCATCTAGTGCAGGAGTTCATTCATTTGTGAGTATTCCAAATGACATGTTGAGGGAGATGGAGCGAGATGAGCTTATGGAGTATGCATCCTCATTTAGAGACCTCTATGATCGATCCATTACACGACAAATGCACACCATGGGTGAGGTATGCATGTTTTGATCTATTTGAAAATACACATTTATAAGATGAGATATAGTGCATGTAACATGTTTTTTTGGTGTATATACATTTAGTCTCAAAACACTTGCGCTAATATATTTATTTAACTTATGCAGTTTACAACATTCTTAGAACAACATTGCCTTGCCACTGATCCTCATTTTGTAGATCATGGACATGATCATGTATAGGTGCCACATTCATTACTATCTATCTATATTTTTTTACGTCAAACTGAAACTGAATTTATGTCACACAATTTTATATGGTATGAGTCTCAACATTATGGAATTTTTAGGTTAGGGCTACACATCAAGGGCTGTCTGAAGAGGTTATTCCTGCTCAGGTTCAAGTCATGACACAGGTATCGATACTTTTCGTTAAGAATATTTATAATGTTTATTATATTTCTGTTCGCAAACTTTTCTATTAACTTTGGTTTCTACTTTTCAGGCTACAGATAATATTGACATGATGCAAACTGAGCCTCAAGGAGATCATGTAGGCTCTGGGTCAGAGAGTCTACATTAAACCATGGTAACCTCTTACCATTTCTTTGCTGGTATCATTTCCACAGTATAAAAATGTTATCTAGTGAATTTATAGATAGTTGAGAGGTTCCTTTATGTATCTAGTGAATTCTAAAACTAATATTTAATTTTCAGTAAAAACTTTGATACATAGTCAATTAACTAGGTTAATGACTATATAAGTGCTTCATTTGGCTGAGAGGAATATGAACATTTGTTTCCTTGACCATCTTAGACATAGTCACAATGTCAATATGCTGTACTTCCTACTCAAGTCCCTAAAAAATAAGGAAGCCCACGCACAAAAAGAAAACATACCAAGATATTTCATCTCTCACCATGGCCTTATCAGGTTACTCATGGTACAAGCTCTAAACAAAGCAATAAAATCCGAGGAAGAAGTCATTGCAACTCCAATGGTTTCAATTTCACTAAATGAGCCCAATGTTGTGTGACTCCACCAATTGCAATTGCGAAGGAGGAAGAATATATTTTCATGAATACCTTGGCTAAAAAGTACTTACTAATTCATATTAAAGAATAAAAGACAAATTATATTACACCATAGTAGTATAGTGATATTGACATTGAGATAATTACTAGCAAACCAACTAGCGAGAGAATGAGAGGGCATCAAAATAGGCCCCCTTGTGTTCCAGGAAAGAAGAGGACATGATACATTCCTACCACCACCCAAACGCCCACTACTCCAAAAAAAACAAGTAAAGGCATAAGAAATCCTAGAACACCAGGAAGACACTACCCTTACTGAAACATAAGAAATAATAGAGTAAGTGACCTAGGGTTGGAAGAATTTGGTCTGGTGGCCTTGCTACTCCCTAATATCTAGAAAGAAGTGCTCTACACTACATATTACTACTTCAGAAATATTTTCCTGTAATAATTTGGATGTGATCTCTCAAGGGAAACTCTGTAGTAATGACAGTGGACTACATTCTCCAACTATTTATAGGCCTATCACTTAGAGCCTTAGGTGCAGAACTACTAAATGGATTGCATTACTAGCACTTGTGGTGGCCTAATAATGGTTATGGAAGACTATGGAATCAATATTCCTTAAAAGGGAGAATTGCAAATCATGCTTCCCTTATGACAAGTTTTCATCTATCCAATACAGACCTTTCACAACAATCATTTGGACAATATTATGTGCTCTCATGTGATGGAAAAATGGGAGTTTAAAGAAAAGGGGGCAGTGTGTGGTTTGACAGAGTTCACAACAATCCTCTTCAGGATAGCTACACATATCTCCTGGAAGATCATATCCACTGTTGCATCAAAATTGATGACATTTTTCATTTGCAAGTACCCAGGTTATATTGTAGCCTAGAAATGACAATATTCCATCCTACAAAAATTTTGGTTTCGAGGTTTCGTAGTTTTTCATGATGAATAAGAACAGAGGAAAGGACTATTGTATCCATGAGGTGGCTGCATTAATTCACTAATTTCAACTGGCAGCCTTATTTTGGCACATGCTATAGTAGGATAGGAAATGAATAAGCTCTACTGAGCAGTAGTTTATAGTAGAATAAGCTCTTTTGAGCAGCAGTCTTCAATTCTTAGATTCATAGGATTTAATGTCTTGTGTTGTGATTTGAAGGTTTATTAATAATGAAAAATATGTGATCTCATTAAGGACTTAACCCTTCATGCCAATACTTAAACATTGTATCCTCAATTTGGGCACAAGTTTTCACAACAAGTTCTTAGTTTCATTGTCCATTGCATGAACAGTGGCAGCCCATTCTATTACCATGCAACCTCTGGGAAGATTGATATTTAGTTCTCATCTTTGTTCTCAATCACATCTATTAAATTTGAAGGGCCAAATTGGTAGAGATGTCAGAGTGTTGCAAACTGGGATTCTTATGCTCCATTTGTAGTTCATCAATATGTAATAATATCTCCCTGCGAGATTCATTATTCTCTAGTAAGACATTTTTGGGGAGAGATTTCATGTTCTAGTATAGATCGATTATATATGGATATTAGTTTTGGTGCCATAAAGTATGGCTTGAATCAATCACCCACTCAACCATAGAGGCAAAGACCTCCTCAACAACTTGCTCATCATGTTTAACACGAAATTCAATATCAACATAGTTTATTTCCTGTTGTATAGGAGCAGGGGTTTTGGAATGATATCTCTGTGCTTCCTTATGAGCTTGAAGTGTGCCTTGAGTACTCCCTTCTACTTTAGAAGAGGGCCCTCAACTTGATTTGGCTCTTTTTCATGGCATTGGATTTGTCAAGCAAGGGAGTAATTGAGTATGGGTATGCACAAAGGTGATATTATCCACTAATTCTAAGCGTCGCTGACACGTGGGATATCACATTACTTCTTAGTGAAGCATTACTATGTTTTCAACTCTAATGTTTTATGTGGTATGCATTAATGTCAGGGTATGATTGTATTCCAGAATGTGGTGCACAATAGCTTAGTTGAGTTGGGATCATTGACCATGCTAGTTACTCTTCTAGGATGCTAGCTCACATTAATGTTCAAATAAAAACATAAGAACATGGTCAAGAAGGATCATCTAATTTTTTTAAAATTTTGGAAGGTGCTGATGTTTACAACTCTATGATGTATTGTCAATAAGAACAACATAGTAGGAAAGTTTGAAATAGTAGAGAGATAGACTTTGAGAGGTGGTATCCTGTCTTGTTTCTCTAGTTATTTTATTGTATCATTACTTAAAACATAAAAGAGATCAAATTTTAAAAATCTTAGTTATTTTATTGTATTATTACTTATTTCTTATGCATGAATTTTCTTATTTCAAATTTTAGCACTTGTGTACTATATGGAATGTATATTTATATATGGCTTATAAAATCACTGACATATGTGGTCGAATTGAGTTTAAATTAATTTTAATTTTGGGTGCACATGAAAGAAAATTTTGACAAAGAGTGTAAAATTTGTACCAGACCATTTACAGTTTTCAGGTGGAGACCAGGTCATGATGCAAGGTACAAGAAAATAGAAGTTTTCCAAACACGCTGTAAACTCAAAAACATTCGTCAGGTGCCTCTACTTGATCTTGAATATGGATTGCCAGTCCAAGTTCGAGATACAACCTTGACCATTAACTCCAATGAGGCTATTCCAAGGACTGATGTTAATAGAGAGTATTTTGTCGAGGAACAGGATCGCAAGGTGAATTTTTCTACTCTTCTCAATCTCTGCATTCTATTTTATGTATGAAAATCAATGGTAGATTCCAAGTGCAATACTAGTCTCTAACTGCATTTTATTTAATTTTTTATAATAATATATATAACTTCATGTTTTATGTTGTTTTATAGAAGGATTCTCTGTACTTCTACCTGTAGTTTTTTGGCTCTTATTTTTTATGATTTTGTAATGATTCTCAAATAATAAATATACACCCATTTCTCCACCTTTTTTTGAATACATCGTCTTTAGAATCTAGCCAACCAGAAAGTCCCACAGAAATAGATAGATTTAGAAGCCATTTTAGGCATTGTACTTATATTTTCCAAGGAAAAACTTGTGGGAAACCCAAGGGAAGATTCTCCACAATCATGGATGACATCCCTAATAAACCTATCAGTGTAGAATAGTGTGCCTCACCCTAGAGGATTCAAAGCAGGCACCTACTGGCACTGAACTAGAAAAATTCCCAACAACATCAATGTCAAAATTTTGAGCTAACCCCTTGGGATTTGGGAAGAATTTATATATTTTTCTAGTATATAAGTACAATAATAGGTGACATCTCCTCATTTGCCTTGGAATTGTTTTAGATTTGTGGAGTATAGATCTAAATATGGTACTTTTATTCATTGTAATGCGTCTTTTGGGGAAACTCACATGGAATTCCCCCTCATCTTGGTATATAAGGTAAATTGGATTCTTTAGGGCTGAAGGCCAGATAAAATCTCAACAAAATTCGGCTCATGAAGAGAGAAAATGTGAGAAAGTTGGATTTGGACCTGGTCGGGCAAGTAAATAACTTTTCTTATTAGCCACTTGAGCTACACTCAATTGATAATCTAATTGTATTACTACAGAGGTGGTCATTTATTTCTCTCAAAAGAAATTTATCAACTAATTGACAATCAACTATTACTTTTTTTATGGTTTCAAGAACAGTAAAAAAAATGTAAAATGTAAAAGGACACATTACTGTCCTGTAGTGACTAGATAACATCCAATATTTTTTCCAGTTGTGACACCAGAAAATAAAATGTAAAAAGGACAATATCCTAAGAGACCTCATAGCAGCTGAATTTTTTATTAAATGAATTATTGCAATTTTCCTTAGAGATTGTCATCTGAGGAAAAATGAGAAAGAGGTAACAATTGTTGATCTTAATATAAAAGATCACCTTATTCTCATCTGATAAGGGATGTATCGGTCCAAATTAGCCAATAACTGCAAGATTTTGTCATAATCAGAATAATCAGAATAAACAATATTAAATAACCAAAGATCACATGTCAATTGTATGGATAATTTCATGTTCTGTTGCAATCAATTCTCATATTCTATATTCAATACATTATTTATCTGTACAAATTCTTTTATGTTATGCTATTTATTTTGGATACAAGCCGTGTACACTTCATCTAGCTTTCTCTAACATGCATTTGCTTCATCAAAGTACTTAAAAATTCTCTTTTCTTGTACATTAAACTCATTAGGTCACAAATTATGATGAGAACCCTTTAGTACTCCTACATCATAGCCAAAAAAATGTAAATTAATGTGAGGAAAGAATGTTTTTATAGGGTAGAGGGTAAAAAATGGGCCTTCAAATCTACATTTTGATGTGACATATCATCACCCCCATACTAAATGTGTTTCTCATCCTCTAAGGAATTTAGTTAGTAATGTGTATTTCAGCATGGCCTTGGTGGCATCTCTAACATGCTAACGAATATAAGATGGTGTGCCCTCCTATGGATAAAATATTTAAATTTCCTATATGGCTACCCACTCCCTTTGTTCCTCTGTACTTGATCTCTTCTTTATTGTAGTCCCATACTCTAGGGCATTCTTCAACCATTCAAGGGAGTGATATTTTGTGATTTGCAGATTATGGGGCAGAGCATGCCACCTCCTTTGGAAATCCTGTAAGATCTTATGAAGCAAATGTGGAAATGAGTACTAATTTTTTCTTCTATCCTATATATTTGACCTCAATAAAACGTGTATGGATTTCGTCATATTCATTTAATGAATTTTGGTTCAACGTGAAACAACTATGTTAGATTAGGATCATATCCATTTGATATTATTATGATTAATTTACTTTTGTAATTTACTTTTGTATTAATATGATTAATTTACCTATAACAGGTATACAAAATCCTAGAGTATCTGTAAACCTACAAGAAATACTATAAGCTTCCTTCTGTCCCTATTATTCTCTACAGCTAAGGTCGGTGCTTTATTCCTTTTAACAATATTTTTTTTCGTTATAGTTTCTAAAGTAGTAGTACAATGCAGGGATTGGAACGGAAGCAAACTGGGGCATGTTTACAAATTCCTGCAGTCTCAAGGTTTTGTTTCTTCCAATGATACTGCTCACCATTAACAGATAGTGTTGTCGATGCTCATAAGGTTTGTACCATTTAGCTGTATCCTGATCACAGGTTTGTAGGTTTTACAATCCTTTTTCTTTTGGTATTGATTCTTGAAAATGGAACAAAAATGAAATTAACTTGTGGTGAACTACAAATTTCTAATTAATGAGTTGTCGGTTTGCCAAGGGTTAGCCATCACAATCACCTTGGTAATATTTTTGGAGTGGACTTTATTTGGCTTCTTAATCCAAAAAATATGAGTAAGCGTTTGAAGGCTAGCTGGAATGGTACATAATAATCTGCCAAAGGTTTGTCAATTCTCTTATAGTTTACATTTTTTATTAGATTCAGCTAAGGTGTCGAACATTCAAATATTAGACCTGCTTCAGAGTATCTTAGTGTGGGGGTAAACTGTTGAACATTAGACCTAGGATTGGATTTTTCCAAGCAATATATGTGGAAAACTTTGATGCATATCATTTTTGTGTTAATTGATTTTTATTTACCCAAAAAAATGTTAAACAAGTCAATTTTCATTATGTTTGATTATTCAAAATGTTTTTTTTTGGTAAAAATGTTCAAGCATATCAGTCTCTGTCACATCTAATTGATCTGAATATGTTTTTTTTCTTCATCCAAGTCGCGAGGTGCACGAAGATCATTAATTGAAAAACTGATGATTCCAAGTATGTCATGAATGTTAAACAAATTCCCAAGGTATGCCTATTTCTCCAGGTTGTTTTGTGATCTTACAGTAAATTCATTATTATCTTCTAGGTGCAACAAGAATCAAAACTGCTACTTTACTCGTACACTAAAACTATAGCTACATTGATTAGTCTTTTTCTCGCATCAAAACTTATGAATTCAAAACACAATGTTTCCTGAAAGCCACATCGACTTGCATGAAGTATTTACAAATTTATCTCTTTGGAATGAATTTTTTGGTTGGATTGGGTGATAAAGTCTCCCCTACTGATATTGAAGAAGGCATGCATGTCGGGTCAGTTAATAAAAAATCCCCTTTGCAAAACCATCCTTTTATGTTCACTTTGTCTTCTAGGGAGTTTTTTTCCTTTAGAGTTGAGTGTGATATTATCCATCAATTCGAAGTGTCGCTGACACATGAGATATCACATTACTTCTTAGTGAAGCATTACTATGTTTTCAACTCTAATGTTTTATGTTTTTTGCATTAATGTCATAAAAAAGTTTAGAGATTGCTTCAAGTCACACCTTGTGGGTTTTGTCTGGAATGTAATGATTGATGGCCTTCTTTATTTATGTAGGGTTGATCGCAGTAAATATCAGATTTAGATCCCTTTGCCTCCTAAGATTGATACCAGTGTGATAATGATGACTGTTGAAGAAAAGCCAGATGCTACTTACAATGATGTTGGAGGTTGCAAAGAACAAATTGAATAGATGGGAGAGGTTTGTCAATTCTCTTATAAGTCATCCTCTATTCACATTTCATATTTCCTCATTTGGCCAATAGTATCAACAGAGTATTATGTCAATAAATGGTCAATATAAAAAGACATTTATCATAAAATTTACAGGGATAACATTGGGTAATCTCATCCTAGACAAACCACTAATTTGTGCTTCTGGTTGTAGATATATTGTGAATCAATGATGCATTAAGCCTCTATGTGATCTTCTAGTATTTCCAGACCCAAGAATTGCAACTATTTGTCTTGAAGGGCTAGAGAATATTTTGAAATTTGGGGAAGCAGAGAAGGTTTTGGGCAACACTAGAGGTGTAAATCTCTATGCACAGTATATTGATGATGCTGAAGGACTTGAGAAGATTGAGAACATGCAAAGTCATGATAGTAATGAAATTTATGAGAAGGTAGTAAAGATTCTTAAAAATTATTGGCTGGAAGATGATGAAGATGACCAAATCAATTTTTTCCACTCATATTTAACATTTTAAGTGCCCTATGATATGCCACTGATGGAGGGAACATGTCATAATTGAGACAGTAAGAGAGATTTACATAGTCAATTATTCTTGCATGCATTGTGTATACTCTATGTCCACATGGTATTAAATATCTTTCAAGTTCAACATAAGTAATTTATTTGATCTTACAAGAAAACTTACAATTATTTACTATTTTTATGGAAGCTCGGATGGAGTCTAGTTTCCCGAGTTGAAAGAAATTTCAAAATATGAGTGTTATGTTTGTCATCAAGAGAATAATTTCAAGTGATATTCTATCACTAATGAAATTTAATTTTGTAATATTTATCCACCAAGCTATATAGATTCCAATCAATGATCTAATATTTCATAAGAGTCAACTGATCTGTTCTGGAAAACGTTGGTTTAAATGTTTTTTTTGCTTATCAATATCCTTGGTTGTTGATAATTTGCTTTAAATTTAATTTTTACTTTTAATTCTTCTTGAGCATTAATTTATGTTTTGAAACAGTTATTGAATTTTACCAAGTATTTGGTAACAATTACAACATGTTGCAGAGTATTGGCCCTTTCTGCTATCAACATGTATTTATGTGTCCCTTGCTATAGCTTAGGACAATGACAACATAGATTCAGACTTCTTAATTTCAGACAGTGTCATAAAAAAGCTTACCTTAGACTGTGGTGGAATTCTTAAGATTGTGGTGAACTCCTCGCTCAAGCTGTGGTGGACTCCTAAGCTCAAATTGTGGAAGATTACAATGATTCCTTTGTAGTAACTACAACTCTATTGGACTGTGTATAGATTTTCTGCTCAGTTCCTTGTTGTACATTCTCAACACAGTGATACTACCTCTCAGAACAGTGGAGACCTTGATTGCTGTAATTGAGCTAAATGTGTATGATCATTATTTTCTCAAAATTCCTTGTTGGACAGTCACAAAACAATAGCAGAAAGGTGAAGACCTTGGTTGCTATAATTTCCTTGACCATGCATCATCATTCCTTGGTCAAATTTCCTTGCTAGACAGTCACAACACAATAATACTACCTCTTGGAATGGTGAAGACCTTGGTTGCTATAATTACCTTGACTATGTATCATGACCCTTGGAACACAACAAATATTGTTGAAGCATTGGAGTTGTCCAACATCAAGACCATTGTTGGAGACTTATTTTGGACAAGTGAGGCATTATACAATGAACAATAAATGAATGTTTTGGAAGAACCTATTAAGAATTTTGTGGAGATATATATTACTTGGGAAAGGGTTATTGAAGACAACCTTGAGGAATCATTCAACGGTTATCTTATGATTGATGCCTACAAATGAACCCTGAACATCAATTTTCGTAATGGTTGTTTAATCATATGAATGATAATGATCCTAGAGTCATTAATCATCATGATTGAATTCATTATTATTCCTTTAGTGATTTTAAACCCTTTTCAAAGTGCATATGCCTCTATTTGTTATGATTCAAATTTTATGCTCCTAACATTCCAATTTTATGTTCCATCAATAAAATATAAAATAATAAAGGTAATCCTCCTTCCAATTTTAAAAGCTAGAAGTATTTTTTTTAAGCTATCAATATATGCCCTATAAACTAGTTTGAGTCAATTTTCTCCTTAAATTTGAAATATACCAAACCATTTCTCTTCATCTATATTGAAACATTGATGAGAGTTGAGTTTTTTTCCTTTGGAAATAATAATTTCATCTAAAACCTTTTGGATTTATTGCTACAAGGGGTGGGATATCTATCTCTTAATATAAAAGTGTGAAATGCATTACTAGCGAAAATTTCTGACATACAAAATAATTCGTAGCTAAACACACCTTTATGAATAGTTTTGACATTATTAACAGAAAGAAAGAAGGGTAAAACTTTTTGAGATTTACATGATGATTGATGATTATATTGAAAATCCATTATTATGAGTAGTAGCATGCTTGGTGTTAGATCCATAGGTTACACTATTTTAAAGTACAATATTGCATAGAAACATTCATGACACTTGAAAAGGATCATAAAAAAAATTATTTTTAATTGGTTGTTGTTTATATTTTCTAAAAACCCATTTACAAATGGTAATTATGAAGGGAAAAATTGTAAAGGTCACAATCAAGATTTCAGAAATCCATTGGAAGTGCAAGAACCTACACATAACTTAAAATTGTTATATGGAGGACCATGATCAACATAAAAAAACCCACTAATGGAAATTTGGTTATATGGTGTGGTTATATCTCAATAAAAAAGAGTTTTAAGGATGAAAATGACAAGTTGTACAACACATGGAAGAGAACACTTTCTAGTTAAATGCACCCATGCCCATGAGGTTGGATTACAATAATAATAGAGAAAAAATATTTAAAATGTATTTGATACTTCCATGATGATTGATGAGGAAACAATTATTACAAGTAATAACATACATTATTCATGTGTTATATTTATATATTATACTATTTAGAAATACAATTATGAATAATAAAATTCATGATACTTGAAAAGAATCATAAAAATGTTTCCAAAAGAAACTAAAATAGCAACTTCCAAGTAAATGGAAATGGCTTGTACAAAATAAGGTATAAGAATGTTTTCCATACAACATGCTGAAACTTTCAAAATATTGAGAAAACAAAATATAGATTACAAGGGGATGTGTACAATATGTAAACGATTAAAGACAAAATTTTGGAGAAATTTAGCTAAATCTTGATTACAAGATGTTGAATATTCCTTTGTAGGATCTATTCCATGTTGTGAAAAATATTTTCCAAGCACATGTAAAACAGAAACATGCCAAATGAACATAGAAACATTTGAAATTTGATATTTGTAGGATACTTTTTTGAAACTATCAATAAGCGAGCTATAAGATAGTTTGAATAAATTTTCTCCTTAAATTTGAAATTTACCAAACCATTTCCCTTCATTTATATTGAAACAATGATGAGAGTTGAGTTGTTTTCCTTTGGAAATAATAATTTCATCTAAAAACTTTTGGATTTATTGCTACAAGGGGTGGGCAGAGGGCGTCGTGCCTTGGGAGAGTGCTCGATGAAACGAGTTCGAGTCGGGTCGTTTTGTTTGAGGGCACCCGTATTAGGTTTGCTAAGTTGTGACTGCACGGGTGCCTTGTGCACGTTCATGCGGGTCGTTTGCCATTTTATCCCTTCTCTATTCGTTTGATCAAGTGGAGGGCATCGCGCCTTGGGATGGCGCCCGATGAAACAAGTTCGAGTTGGGTCATTTTTTTTGAGGGCGTCCAAATTAGGTTTGCTAAGTTGTGACCACATGGGTGTCTTGTGCATGTTTGTGCGGGCTGTTAACATTGGAAAATCATACAGCAGAAGATGACATCAATTAATGTCGAGCCTAAGGATTTACATGACAGGAATACATTATGGAATCAAGAAGTATTTAAAATCTCTAAGGTTTTGATAAAATCAGATTTGAACTACTAATAAATGCTCAAATGCGGGATTTTTCCTTCGAGAAGAGCGCCTTATGTGTGCCCTTTTTCCTGATAAGTGCACATTCCTGGAAATGGAAAAAAGTCACTTTCCGGGACCACTACAAGCAAAGGACAGTTACTCCTTATGTGAAATCCACCTAAGGAAAGCCACCAGCACCTCTTTAGGCATTATGTGAGCACACAAAAGAATATTTAAGCAAAAAATGGAATCACACCTCTCCCTTGTGTCACCATCCATCATGTACCAAGGGAGGGAAGGAGGATTTGAAGCTCACCTATATAAACCCACCAAGCGATGAAAAAATGGTGATCACAAGATTATGTTGGCCAAAGTTGCCCAAGCACCACCAGCATTGTGTGTGACCCAGGAGCTAGAGCTGAAGAGGACTTGATAGTTGGCCACCCAACATATTAGTCCACTAGAGAAGAGAGAGAGAGTTAGACTGCATCAGAGGCAGAACTTGAAAGACAAACATCCTTGCATCGAGACCTAGAGCCTTTGCCTATGGGCCCTTTGGCAAGTGGGTAAGATTTTCTTTTACTCTGAAAATTCAATAAGAAGAGGCCATCGAGCCATCATTTGCATTATTACTATTTGGAATTCTCTATATAGCTTCTTTTGTGTTTTTAGTTTTATTTATTTTTTAACCAAAGCATACTTCAGCATATTATTTCATTTAAGTTTTATGATTTTGAGCTCCCCCCAGATAGTTCCTATTACCAATCGTTTGGAGAGTAGACCACACTCTCTAAGCTCGTGTGATTTTGTACATCCGTGTATCGAATCCACCACAACAATATTGGCGACTCCACCGAAGTATTTCAAGTTTATGTGGTTGTGACATCTCTTGCAGGAGACCCTTTGTCTATGCTGGAGTGGAGCTGACAGTCCTCTGACCCATATTGTAGTCACTAGACTCACTAAGGTGAAAAACTGAAGAAGGTAGCTCCTAATATTTTACTTGCAGGACTTTTCCACATAGTTTTTTCACACAGAGGCACATTTTGTGCGTTCAGGAGTGACCTGTGCACAGGAAGGCACACCTATCATGGGTTTTTGCGTGCAAATTGCAAAGATATTTTTTCTCCCTATTTTCTGCATTTTTTCTACTTGTAAGTGTGTTTGGAAGCCCCTAATTTATCTGCCAACACCTGTGTTGATACCCCACAGCTTCTAAGAACTGATTTTTTGCTGCTTTTTCATAGGCATTTAGTTAGTTTTCAATTAAGTTGGTTTTTGAAAAAAGTGTTCACATAGTTTAAGTAGGGGGCGAATTAACCATTGGTTTCCAAACAATTTATGTTTTTTTCACATTCTGGTATGCAAACTTAGCTTAACTAGTCCAAGTAAGTGGCTCATGACCACACATGCATAAGCTAGTGTAGAAATTGTTTATCTTAAATTCAGTTTTTGCATTTAGGAAATTGCGGGACTAGGATTGAATCGCCAATTAGAGAAAGTAATCTCTATTTTCTTTGCACCATTTGGTGACCCTAGACAAGCATATGAACGCTCTACATTCATGATTTTCCATCTCCCTTTAGTCACTCACATAGAATAACTAGGAGGTTTTGGAAGCGACCCATTGTCCGCAAATGCTTTCTATTTTAGCAAGGAACAATGTCACATAGTTTAACAAGGGGACTTTTGTAAAGGATCGCCGATATCCATATGTTAAAATTATGAGATTTTTCACCATACACTCACAAACATTCACCATCTAAGAAAATAAAGACACCTAAAAATAACTTAAATCAACTCACTAAATTCTCCCCACAGGGGCCACAAGAGAAGTTATAGATTAAGTTAGGATCAAGGGGGTAGGCATCCAATAAGTCGCCTTTATCACACTTCACATTTGAAACATAGAAGTTTTGTTTTTAGGGAGCTTTAAAATCCATCTATCAGCCCATAGAAAATAAAACTTGAGTGCGGTGGAGACCCGATTTAGAGAGGGTTAGGCTTAGGCGCAGTGCATGCGGTATCAGTTGGGGCTACCTGACCCGGCTAATACTCGGTACTATATGCGGTATCAGTTGGGGCCACAGTGGTTGGTTCCTCCTTTCTTGGAGCAACCTTAGTTGGGAACCCTAGTTTTTCTCCCAACACCACACTGCACACCACTCCCCTCTCGTCCACTGGGGGGCAGAGGAGTGTATCCCATACGAGAAGCTATCTGAATTCAAAACAGGGAATGTAACAGACTCACCCTCATTCTAACCAGAACTTCGTGTCTTCACACATTTCCATGGCATCAACCTCCTAGTCACCCTTCTTAGTGGCTTTAAATCTACCAGATTTTACCAAGCTCACCAATGACCCCATTGCGCACAACCCCAATTTTCCTCCCATGCCCACGAAGCTCCCTTCAGACATACCAAATTTTTAAGGCAAGCAAGCATAAGACCCAAGAAATCATATAATAACCTTTCACCTGTGGTGCTCATCAAATAGCATCATTGACAATACTATTCGGTTGAGGCTATTTCAACGCACTCTTATGGGAGTGGGTGCGAAATGGTACATAGAGCAAACCCCCGCTTCACATAGAACCTTTAGCACCCTCACTACCCTGTTCCTCAGATACTTTCAGTTACCCATTCACCACGATTCGGGAATGGAGTTACTGACTCATTTCAAACAATCCCCCTCTACCCATATTTCACAACATCTCCATGAGTGGAGACGGCATCGTAGTTTATGCAAAGCACAACTCGACGACCGAGTTCTTTTAGATTTATTCTTGAAAACTTTGACGGCGAAAATTTCGAAGGACGTGGCACAAAGTAACCCCACATCCAAAGAGGATGTAATCAATAAAGCCCAACGGCTTGAACTGATCTACACACAATCAGGATACATTTACAATATCCTGCCCAATGCCCCGCGCCTGCAATCTTATGAAGAATTACCAGGCGCATCAAACTCTGCAGAGGGACTTATTGGGTCAATGACCCAAGGGTACCTAGGCAGTAGCAGTCAGAATCCCAGTTACACACATGGATCTACACAAAACATATCTCAACCCAAATTTCAAAGTCATCACATGCAGCAGCAAAATTTGACTAATAGGGCACCAACGTATCACCAAGGAGTACCTTATCCTCCAGCTGAGGGAACCCAGTACGCAGGAATAAAAACTGACAAAAGAACTCCCACCCAACTGCAAGGTGCAAAAATGGGACAACAATGTGCTCAGTCCCATGCACATAACCCACCTACGCAAAAGAAATCATAGGTGAACTTTATGTATCCATCCCAAAATCAACCACACCAGTATGATCAGGAGAACTACCCTCCTAACGTGCTTAAAAGAAAGGTAAAAAGTAAGCCCAAAGGGAACCTTGGATAGGGTGGCAACAACCAACAGTGCCCACCACGATCCCAGACTAGAGGTAATCCAACTGGAATCAAAACTAGGAGCCAAGCAATGCCCAAAAGAAAGGCAAAAGGCCACCTCTACAAACAAACCATTCTTGTTCAATATGTGGTAAGTACGGGCACTATACTCACCACTTTCCCAAACTCCCTGAGATTAAAAAGCTTCATAGTAACTGAGGACAAGGAGGATCTTCTCAGACAACTGTGGTTATGCAGAACCCTTCCCCCATCAAGGAACGGTCAGCACTTAGTAGAAAAACCCCGATGATTTCGAAAAAAACAACTATGAAATTTACATGGATGGGGAAGAAATGTTTTTCCAAACTCAGGATCACAGCTATGACACCCCACCATAGACCGCTACATCAGGGGCTAGTACAAGTGTGCCGACTGAACCTTTAACCATTCCAAACATTCCTTTGGAACCATTTCCAAAAATGGTAAAAGGGCCTAATAGGCGAGCAGGTAGCTACTCCAAACCAACCCACAACTACAGCATCGTAGAAGATTTAGCTCAATCACTTAATACTATGTCCGATTTGGACATACTGCAGTCATGCCCAAAGCAACGGAAAGCCCTAATTTCCACATTAGGTGCCGTCGACCCTATCGACACGCGCATGATGGCTTTTGACTTAGAGAAATCCACCCCTAGGCTTCCCCCCATGGTTGCCTTCTAGATACCAGTATCGGTACAGAATATCACTATTCACCAATGTGTCATTGACGAGGGTGCATCCACATGCATCATGTCAAATAATGTATGGCAGAAGTTAGAACCCCCAAACTCAAACCTTCCATCATCACACTCAGAGCATATGACGGTCGTCCCTCGACCCCCGTCGATATCTTCCAATATGTACCGGTATGCTTAACCGGAAAGATGGTCCACATAGACATCAAAGTCTTGGATGCTCACTTGGATTAGAATATACTCCTTGGGCAGAGTTACATGTATGCCATGTCTACCATAGCATCCTCCATTTTTCACATCATGATATTCTGCCACGAGGATCAAATCATCACAGTAGACCAGCTGATGCACACTGAAATTTGTCCCTTGACCATAACAGATATGGTTCTACCTTATGTAGATATAGCCACAGATGGTCTTTTACAGTATTAATAATATCGCCCTGGCCAATTCAAACTGTCGTCCGTCATAGGGTCATTCCTAGGAGATCCTCCTATTATCCCTGAGGTATCGCCTGATGCCATCGAGGGCCCTGGTATGCATGATGTCCACATCAAGTACCGAGGTTATTTAGGACATGGAATCAAGTAGTAACGACACAGAGGCATTAGCTACTACAACCTCCGTAGTCTATGCCACCTCCCAAACTCCTTTCCTCTACCCACCTCCTGCCTTCACCTCCCAGCAGGTCTTGGCAACACTGGTATTACCCAATATATCATTGGCATTCCCAGTGTGGTATCTTGTTCCTCCTCCAGGAATGCCTACTACCAATGTTACTACATTTGGGTTAAAGCCCCCCGGTCCCGAGGAGCCCCAACCTACCCAAGTAGCAGTCAACACTGCCCCCACAAGAGGAGTTCCCACTGCGAAACCAGTGACCACGATAAAGAAAATCGCCAAGAAAGGAAAGAAGGTGGTGACCCCCACCATGTAGAGCGAGTCATTAGTCTGCGCTATATGTGATGTCACAGGACACCCTACTCACATATGCCCGAAGTTGGATGAGTTAAAACCAATCCTCGGCTGTGATGCAGGCACTTAAAAATGACATTCCCATAAAAAGGAACTTGCCACCAAAAGTATAGGAAAACCACTGCATACCAATCACACATGCACCCTCTATGAAACCTATGAGAATTATACCCACCATTGTCCAGAAATACCAGGGTATAGAGATGCCTTACACACGATCGAGAGAACCTATCAAGAGGATCCCACCATCGAGTCTATCAATGACGAACCACATACCATCTTATTCTTACAAGAGGAGCAACGATACGTAGAGAACCCCCCAGTAATGCCCATTATACGTTGCACGCTATGAAATGAACGTGGCCACTAACTTGAGGAGTGTGCTGCTTTGCAACTCATTCACAGATGGTATCCAATCGAAAGAGTTTACTACGTGGGGCTACGGGCAGCCCAATTCACATTCTCATTATGCACCGATAACCATGTATTGGAGTATTTTCACTACATACCTCGCTTCCGGCTAGCCCTTGCTAGCCTCCACTTAGCCGTAGTCTACCTTTCCCAAGAGGATGATATAGATTCCAAATCCATCGACAACTCCATGACCCAAGCAGAGGAAATGAGTGGCTCTATCATGTTCTTGTCAGCCGAAGAATGACCTAGTAGGGAACCCATAGTTACCCCTACAGGCACTTCACGAAACCCACCCACACGCATGTTATGGAGGCAGATAGACCATATAGTAGTCCACTGCCCTGACTTAGTAGCATTACAACGATGGTACCCCACTCAGCCTCAGACCACGCATGATGGGACCCCCATATCACAGAAATTTTTCCTGATATGTCAGGGTAATAATTATGACCAACATTGTACTTATGTCTCATGGATTTGTCCCGCTATCGACATGATTAATTCCGTATAAAAGAGGATGAACGATCTCCAAGAATGGCATTAAAGATATTTCACCGACTCAACATCCCCACCACCACAATGGTGTGTCAAGCCTGATAAGATCATACACTAGCCATGTGTGCCCCAGGAAAAACCTAGGATAGCATGTGGCCTATGTGATCTAAATGATCACCGAATCAACCAATGCAGAGAACTCAAACCATTTGCAAATAGTCTCTACATAATCTTGCCTCTTCCTCGGAAACTTCTCTCTAATCAATAGAAGATCACATGCACATACTGCCAAATTTGCTCACACTTTCATCATACATTTAGGTGCATGCATCTCCCCAAGCTAAGAGCAGCTAGAGTGGCATTAATTCAACCACCCACTAAAAAGGGAGGCAAGTCTCAACCTACGATGGAAAAATGGAAACAGAAGACGACCTGGTCTACAACCAACCCTTTCCAAGCATTCACATCTGGAGCATCGAGTAGTGTAGAGTCTCACACTATCCCCTTTATCAGAGCTGTGATACCCTGCACCATTTTCACCAGTCATAATCATGCGTCGGAGGAATGCCCGCTGCTACAAGCAATCAGGAACCTCTGTAATAGAAACAACTTCCACCTATCGAGAATTGACTATCCTAGCAGGAAAGCCAACCATCGGCTCACACAGGACTCCATTACTAAGATCCTTCCCCCGCTGCATGCTAGCAACACAATTCATCACATACGACTTTTGTCATCGCATGCCCAAAACAGGATTTCAACCACCTCCTCATCACAAGAATTTCGCCTTATTCCTGTTGCAAAAGACCAAGGTACCTTACGCTTTTGCATATATTTCCGTGAGGTCCCAAACTTGCATACTACCATCGAACTCATTGATGACACCCAGCCTCTACAATAACACCTAGTACAACTAGAGCTAGTTGACGAAAACGGGTGGCGATTGCTGAAACACAATGAGGCCCATAAAAAAATGCTAAAAAGCATCGTTCGACCGCCACATCACCCCTCACTCATTTACCAAGGGAGAGATAGTCCTTCGCTATGATGTCGCAAAAGAAGCCTTAGGGCCAAGAAGTTCGAAACCTTGTGGAAAGGGCCCTATATCATCAAAAATTGTCTCTGGAAGGGGGCATACATCTTGATAGAACCGGATGGGACCTACCTCACTAACCCCGTCAACGGCTTTTACCTCAAGAAATTATACCCATAATGGCCCCTGTAGCCCTTATCCCCTAGAGTTAGAGTACACAGAAATCCAAAATACCAAAATATTTTTCACCCAAAAACCTAAATGCGCTCAAAATATCACCATGGATCACCAACTTGAACCCTATTTTGGATTTGCTGATGGAGCATCACGATGATCTCAAAACATAACTGTAGTCGCCTGGGTTACCTACTACCTTGACCAATCACCACTGTGTTCAAATGGTGTGTGCATTAGATTAGCAACCAACAATCAGGCAGAATATGATGCTGTTATGAGACTTATGTGCGAGGCCCTCCATCAGGGCATCTGCCATATGCATGTCTACCTAGATTCCTAGTTAGTGGTATCATAGTTAAACCAAATATTTGAAACTAGAGACACAAACCTCTTTAGAAAAGAGTTCTGTGCCAGAATATTAAGCAGACAGTTTGATTATATTACATTCTCACATGTATCAAGGAATCAAAACCAAGCAGCTGATAGCATAGCTAACAATATCCTAGACTGGAATGCATCACGAATAAACCAACATATATAAAAAACCAAAAACATATATATCCATCAGCATAACACAAAATGCATAAACCAAAATAGATAGCACACCATGTAGAGCGGCTAAAAAAATCTCCCATATATATATCAAAAAATATATGTGTATCAGAGTACAAAAATAGTATCACTAGCCCATTCGCCAGCCCAAAAATGAAACGGTCATAAAAAATAATGGAAGTATCCTCATAATGGGTGCTTTCCCTGTGTACAAATCTACTATAGGGGGGTTCCCCCCTAGAGGAGCACCTGGGCCCACCACTACTCCCGGTGCCACCACCGGAGCTGCTATCGCCACAACGATAGCTACCCATCGTATAGTAGGTCGGTAGTCCCTCTTGTGGGCCATCATTTTCTATAGCCATGCCTCCTCGAAGTCATCTATAAAACCTCGGGCAGGAATCATATGGGTGAAACAGTCCACTCAACCGTGGAAGTCCTCTAGAGCCTCCACCTGAACCATAAGTACTGCGATGCGCGCCTTAGCTGCATCCACACGAGCTCTCTCAGCTACTACCTCAACTACAGCCGAGCTGCTACCTTCACTAGAAGGTCCAGCACCATCCTTGCCAGGTCCACCGGCACCCCCACCCGGTCCACCTATAGCACCTCCTCCCCAACCACCCGGTGGTCATGGTAGAGGATCGTGACCCACCAGTCGAGCCAATCTCGTTATCTCCACACCAAACTACCAAGCAATAAGCACCCATCAGTACAAAGTAGAAACATCAAAAGGGACAAAAAAAAACCCAAGTTTTTACAAGAACCTTGCACTTGCATGCAAAAAGGAAGGAACAGTGTGCCTTCACGCGGTTGTACCTTGAAAATAGGTGCAAGGAGGGCACCTTTTTTCCTAGATCATATGCACAATCTAGGGAAAAAAGCCCCTTTGAGGCTGAAAAAACCTAAATTATATGGCCCCCAGCATCACCAAACTAAAAAAATTGAAATACAGGATGTCATAGAAGTTACCTCGGCATAATATTGCTAATCCCTAGTACACAAACTGACTGCAACAGAAAGAAAGGCTCTAATATCACCTTTGATCTCCCAAAATTCAGCAAGTACAAATGAATAGGATTAGGGACATAATCCAATATTTATCACCCTTTTACAGAACTACGGAGGTCCATAACAGGAGATCAAAAGGTCCATTCTGCAAACCATATGTTGCACCATCATCAGTATACCATGATGAGCAAAAGCGATGCCCCACATTCTCTTTTCAAAGAAATATTTTTTCAAGCACCGGCAGGTATGTACCCTCCCATATTCCTCTCCAAAATTCATGTGTTTCAATAATATTGTATGAAAATAAGATTCTTTCACTTGAGTTAGTTGTTCTCTGTATGAAGAACCCACAAACCACTCTTAGCACCACCCACTGAAAGTACCAGAGCAGGTATCACTCTACACTCAGCATGATAGAGTCCCAGAAAAATTTTCACATCCTGACATCATTCCTCCATTAGAAATAAACCATAGGGTCCTCATACCCGACCACGTTTATCATTACCTCAACTTGCATATGATAAAAATCTGTGATGGTCGGTAGAGCCTCCCCTCCATGGCGATCGTCATCCAAAGTAGACCATACATCACCGCACAAGTGATGCCACGACCATACCATTTTAGTCCAGGAAGCACCTCATGCCCATCCACATATCATGCATAAGGTCAAGCTCACCATTTAAACTCAACCCCCTTCCTTGAAGATTGGTTTGTACAAGAAGAATGAAAGCGCACCTCTGTGCACCGCATTTGGCTCGCCATGCCTCCATCAACATAAACCCATCTATGACATCTTCCGCTTCATCAACCCTGCTCATGGGACCAAACAATGGTACCCTTACCCCCAGCAAAACATTTTCTTCACACCTTCAATGAGCGACCCTCTTTCATGTTTTGGGGAACCCGTCTTTATGTTTCGTACAAACCAAACCGCATTATTTTATTCTTTTAGTAAGTGTACAATGACCGCAAACAATGCCCTTTGCCTCTTCTCTCTCATATTTCACATTTTCTCCCATGGCAGTAGTCCCCCATCTCCCTTGGTCGAAGTATTTCACTCCCCCCATGCACGCACCATTACGATAATCATAGCCGGTTCATACCCGCCATGGAAGTCCAAACGACTTCAATGAATTTTCGCTTTAGAAATACCTATGACTGCTGCAAATTTGCTCAAGTATACTTCGACCTTGGGCCACCGAATCCCCATCCTCCATTTTCAGCTACCTCTCACCAACATGCCTATGTTAAACCCATCATGGTTTGATTAAGGCTTCCCTTTTTTCGACCTCAATGCCTCTTTTCCAAAAAGGAAGTGGTACCTTGGATAACCCCTCCCCATGGAAAGGGGTATCATCGGGTGGCACAATGGGAGACATCATTGTCCATAGATGTCATCGATCCTCCTTACATTCGACTACAACAAAATATTCCATGTCATGATGGTATGGTACCTTACAATGATTTCACTTTGATCAAGATCTGTCAAAGACCCATGCCTTCATAAGCGTCTTTGACAACAATGGTTACATGGGAAGGTCCCAGCCAATACATATGCGTACACTAAGCAGTGATATACCATACCAAGATTATTCATATGGGTAGAAAATTCCACCTATCATCAAAGAAAAAACACGCCTGACGGCGTCAACAGTCATCGTCAACAACCACCAGCACCACTACCACAGTAGTTACACAAGAATCACATGTATCTATCAATTTTGTTTAAGTAGCCATATCATCACAAGCATGGGACATGCTCGCCTCGTTGAAATTTTGTAAATATGTTGTATATTTTGTTTGATTGCAAGCGGTCCCTTAGGCCATGGTTATCTCAGAAACAGTGCAACGTGTTGTCTATTCCAAAAGTACATGCAGGCCTCTCTCTCTCTCTCTCTCTCTCTCTCTCTCTCTCTCTCTCTCTCTCTGCGTATGATACAGAAAATAAAATGTAATCTATTTCATCTATACAGTTCTTCCTAGACCTCACACATTAGGGGGCAACTGTTAACACTGGAAAATCATACAACAGAAGATGACATAAATTAATGTCGAGCCTAAGGATTTACAGGACATGAATACATTATGGAATCAAGAACTATTTAAAATCTCTAAGGTTTTGAGAAAATCAGATTTGAACTAGTCATAAATGCTTAAATGCATGCTTTTTCCTTCGAGAAGAGCACCTTCTGCGTGCCCTTTTTCCTGATAAGTCCGCATTCCTGGAAATGGAAAAAAGTCACTTTCTGGGACCACTACAATCAAAGGACAGTTACACCTTATGTGAAAGCAGCCTAAGGACAGCCACCAGTGCCTCCTTAGACATTATGTGAGAACACAAAATAATATTTGAGCACACAATGGAATCACTCCTCTCCCTTGGGTCACCATCCATCATGTACCAAGGGAAGGAAGGAGGATTTGAAGCTCACCTATATAAACCCACCAGGAGATGAAAAAATGGTGATCACAAAGTTATGCTGGCCAAAGTTGCCCAAGAAACACTAGAATTGTGTGTGACCCAGGAGCTGGAGCTAAAGAGGACTCGATAGTTGGCCACCCAACCTCTTAATCCACCATAGCAGAGAGAGAGAGTTAGACAAACATCAGAGGCAGAACTTGAAAGACAAACATCCTTGCATTGGGACCTAGAGGCATTGCCTAGGTGCCCTTTCTCAAGTGGGTAAGATTTTCTTTTATTCCGAACATTCAATAAGAAGAGGCCATCGAGCTATAATTTACATTATTACTGTTTGGAACTCTCTATATAGCTTCTTTTTTGTTTTTAGTTTTAGTTATTTTACCCAGAGCATACTTCAACATATTATTTCATTTAAGTTTTATGCTTTTGAGCTGCCCCCACATACTTCCTCTTACCAATATTTTAGAGAGTAGAACACACTCTCTAAGCTCGTGTGATTTCGTACACTCGTGTGTCGAATCCACCACAAAACGGGCCTTTTATTGTTCACTCCCTTGTGCATTCGTTTGGTCAGGCGAAGGGCATCGTGCCTTGGGAGGGTACTCGATGAAACGAGTTCGGGTCAGGTTGTTTTGTTTGAGGGTGCCCATATTAGGTTTTCTAATTTATGACCGAATCGATGCCTTGTACATATTTGTGTGGGATATTTGTCGTTTTCTCCCTTGTGTATTTGTGTGGTTGGGCAGATGGCATCCCGCCTTCGGAGGGCACCCGATGAAACGAGTTTGGGTCAGGTCATTTTGTTTGAGGGCACCCGTATCTGGTTTGCTAAGTTGTGACTGCATGGGTGCCTTGTGCACATTCACGCGGGTCATTTACTGTTTGCTCCCTTGTGCATTTATTTTGTCAGGCGGAGGGTAGGGCGCTCGATGAAACGAGTTTGGGTCGGGTCGTTTCGTTTAAGGGCACCTGTATCAGATTTGCTAAGTTGTGATTGCACGGGTGCTTTGTGCATGTACGTGCGGGCCATTTTCCATTTCCCCCCTTGTGAATTTGTTTGGTCAGGTGGAGGGCGTCGTGCCTTGGGAGGGCACTGAATGAAACAAGTTTGAAGTGGGTCGTTTCATTTGAGGGCACCCGTATTGGGTTTGCTAAGTTGTTATGACGCAGGTGCCTTGTGCACGTTCGTGCAGGGCATTTATAATTTTCTCCCTTTTGCATTTGTTCGGTTGGGCGGAGGGCGTCGTGCGTTGGGAGGGCAATGGATGAAATGATTTCAAGTCGGGTCGTTTCATTTGAGGGTGCCCGTATCAGGTTTTCTAAGTTGTGACTGCACAGGTGCCTTATGCAGACTCGTGCGGGCCGTTTTCCGTTTTCTCCCTTGTGTGTTCATTTGGTTGTGCGGAGGGCATCGCTCCTTGTGAGGGTGCCCGATGAAACGAGTTTGGGTCGGGTCGTTTTGTTTGAGGTTGCCTATATGAGGTTTTCTAAGTTGTGACCACACGGGTGCCTTGTGCATGTTCATGCGAGCCATTTGTCGTTTTATCCCTTGTGCGTTTGATCAGTCGGGCGGAGGGTGCCTGACGAAATGAGTTTAGGTCGGGTCATTTCATTTGAGGGTGCCCGTATCAGATCTGCTAAGTTGTGACGACATGGGTGCCTTGTGCACATTCGTGCGGGCCATTTGTCATTTTCTCCCTTATGCATTCGTTCGGTCGGGCGGAGGATGTCGTGCCTTAGGAGGGTTCCCGATGAAATGAGTTCGGGTCGGGTCATTTCCTTTGAGGGTGCCCATATGAGGTTTGCTAAGTTGTGACCACATGGGTGCCTTTTGCACCTTCGTGTGAGCCATTTGCCATTTTCTCCCTTATGTGTTTGTTTGAACAGGTGGAGGGCATTACGCCTTGGGAGGGCACCCGATGAAATGAGTTCAGGTCAGGTCGTTTCTTTTGAGGGCGCCCATATCAGGTTTTCTAAGTTGTGGCCACACGGGTACCTTGTGCACGTTCGTGTGAGCCGTTTTCTATTTTCTCCCTTGTGCATTCGTTCGATCGGGCAAAGGGTGTCGCGCCTTGGGAGGGTGCCCAATGAAATGAGTTTGGGTTGGGTGGGTTTGTTTGAGGGTGCTCGTATTAGGTTTTCTAAGTTGTGACCACAAAGGTGCCGTGTGAACGTTCTTGTGGGCCATTTTCCATTTTCTCCCTTGTGCATTTGTTTTGTTGGGCGGAGGGCATCGCACCCTGGGAGGGCGCCCAATGAAACGAGTTCAGGTCAGGTCATTTCGTTTGAGGGTGCCCATGTAAAGTTTGCTAAGTTGTGATTGAACAAGTTCCTTCTGCATGTTTGTGTGGGCCGTTTTCTATTTTCTCCCTTGTGCGTTCATTCGGTCGGGCGGAGGGCATCGCGCCTTCAGAGGGTGCCCAATGAAACGAGTTCGGGCTGGGTCATTTCATTTGAGGGCACCCATATCAGGTTTGCTAAGTTGTGACTACACAGGTGCCTTGGGAATTATTATATATATATATTTAACTAAATATTCATTCATCACCATTATATCCATGCAAAAAAAGGGGCGAGTTAAGATCATCCAGGAGTAAACATGATGGACACATTAAATCACCATAACTTAATTATCTGGAAAAATACCCTAATCCACTAGATCATAATATATTGTTTTTACCAACACACATCTAACCATCCACATGTCCATTTATTTGAAATCAATCCACAATATAGTCTTAAACTATATAAAGTCCAATGCATTGTAGCAATTATATGTTCTAACCCTATAATCAAAGTTCATTGTTCATCTTGAACAATGTTTTCCACTCATATGAAATGTGCTAGTGGAAAATTTTCCGAAATGGCATCATGATCATCTATCGATAACCTCCATTGTCGCTGTTTTTTTCTACTCTTCACTTGCTTGAACTGAAACCGAGTTGCTATGACCAAGTGACTATATTGGGCATAAATAACCTCTAGCTGGTAATCTTGAAAAATAATATGATCTTTAAATTTCTTTACTTCTTCAAAGAAATATCCCATTAACACCATTGAACCTATTAGTGTCAGTCTAGTCATACTGCCATCAGTGATCAAAATTACTCTTTTGCATTTGCATATTATGTGTCTCATGCCGAGTAAATTTCACCATTCCTTTAGGTCATGGATTCATTGATGGTAGTAATTTTTTATCAGTTTACCCTCATGAGATACTTGTTGATTTTCCTTTCTATGGTCTTTAGTCATTAGTCACTTTCATTCTCAAAATCATATCAGTAGGTCATAGGATGGGTCTCATTAGTTTCTAGGGTCTCACTATGGTCAAATTAATGAGTCAAATATCAATAATATCAGCAAGGTCATGAGGAAGTCAATAAATTCAAACTCACATCACCTGGAAGATCAAAAAGATATTTTATTCAGCTTGATGTAATTTTCACCTCAAAACCATGTTTTGAACTGAAAACATGATATTTTGCCTTTATTTTCATACATTATGTAATTCTATATCATCATGTGTTATAAGTCACAATTCAGAAGCTGTTATCTCCACAAAGTGATGTCCCTGCCTTCAGAGAGTTTTATGTAGCATAATTAGTGCCAAATCATCTTCCAAATAGATCCATCAGAAAGAGCCTAGAAAGAGCTTTCCAACGGTATACTACACTCTCAAAACTGACATCTGGATTGAAATTTATGCTTAAGTGAAGTAAAAGTCCTTATATCCTCATATATCCCCTATTTCCCATTTTTCCCTTTAAAAATTTGTATTATTAAAGTTTTAATGTTTCCTTTAAAAAATCCTTTTTCCTCTTTCCGATAACAAAATCACATTATAAATTATTTTAAATAAATATGCGATTTAATTCAACCACTTCCCCTCCATGCCATAGAACTTTATAATAAAAGTTTCTATATTATAAAAACCCTCCCCGTTCCCAACCACTTCCCCTTTCCATAACCCCTTAAACTTTATAACGAAGTTTAAGTCTTACATTATAATATCCCGCCACAACCACTTCACCTTCATGCCTTTAAACCTTATATCAAAGTTCATAAACTTTATGTTATATAAACCCCAACACTGTAATCGCATCGCATGTTTTATTTTCATGTTCCGATCGATCAATTGTAACTTTCTCCGATGCGATCAATCGCACCCCTCCCTCCAATCCACCATTCGCACCATACTCCGATGCAATCAATCGCAAGTCCCTCCCTCCGATTACCCGATCCACTCCTCTGATCGCAACAACCCCCTATTGATCTCCCCACCGTCGATCTTCCCCACCGATCGAATGGCCCACAGCTAATCGGGACATCACAATTGGCATTCCCCATATGTGTTGCACTTCGCTCCCCTCCCATGTTGCGATTACGATTGAACCCGGGCCCACCATACAATACTTCCTCCCATTCGTATATAAAAGGCCTTGCCCTGTGGTAATTCGAACTTTGGTTATATTGATCACATACTAAGGGACCTCCCCCAATCGCATCAGAGGTTTTATATACATCACTCTACCCATCTCCCAATTTTTATCCCCGATTGCGATTATAATCCCTGGCCCCACCATTTAATTCCTCCACCGTTGATTACAAAATTCCCTTCTCCTTTGTAAAAGTTAAATTTATCCATTTTGTTTATTACAAAAGGCCATGTTCCCGATCGCATTGGAACTTTCGTTTCTCCGTTCAAATAATATCTTGCCCGACTCCAATTCCAATTGCGATGGCACCATATTACAGTTCGTATACCTCTCTACCCCATACATTGTAATTGTGATTATAACATGGGTCCCACCTCCTCTCCCTTCCTTCCTATTCATTATTTTCCCTTCACTAAAGGCAAAGTTTCATTTCAAAGGCATGTTATTCAAAAAGTCAGTTTTCTTCAGAATTAGAAATAATGGAAGGCAAAGCGATAGTCAAAGGGTCGAGAGCTTATTTAAGACAAATATTGTTACAAAAAGCAGCAAAATATGAGATTTTTTCATCGGATTACCTATTTTCGTTCATACAGCCTAACAACAAAATTTCCAAATAGTCAAACGCAATGTTGTCTCTTATTTTTAGGGGCAGATTGTTGTATTTCTTTCTATGGTTGTATTTCAGTTCTTTAGCTGTTAGAACAACTCCCTTTTTCTGTGGATATATGTTCCCACATTTCAGTGTATTTATTGTAATTAAGAGTAATCTGTAACTCAAAAAAAAAGAGAGAGTAGGGGAATAGTGTGGAAGAACATCTCTAGGCTACATTGTACAGTTTGACAGAATTAATGAGAGATGCAGCTCTGATTTGTGGGATTAATGTGGTATGAGAGTTGGCATTTGTTTTTCTCCTTTGTTTCATATGTGAATTGTTATGTGTTCCATTCATCCATAAACATTTCCTTTTGAATGCTTTCAAGACACAAAGGTAGAATCCATTTTATATGCTCTGCCTTGGGAAATCATTCATACTCTGTATTTTTCTTCTTTTTGAAAAGGATCCATTTATTGTGCCCTTTTCAGCTCCTCACCAGTCTTTCCATGCCATCCTCATTAAATTTTAATTGCTAATTTTCCTGCCTATATTGCCCCATGAAATACCCTGTGTCCTGATTTAATTCCCGATTTCAACTATCCCTTTATATCCCACACATCCCTGAAATTAATTCATTCATTCATTTTATTTAAACCTTTTATCCCTATCATTTTACCTAGCCTAATATCAGATTTCTATTGCAATTTATTGAATATTCTTTTACAGAGAGAGCCCTCTCCTATCCTTGTAGGTCTATCTACAAGGCTGAGCGTGGTTTAGTTGCTACCCTGATTTTCCTTTTTCATCCTGGGGTCCAATTCGGGTGCTAACATCTCTGGCGACCATACTGGGGACTAGTTCAAGATTTTTTGTTTGTTAGTGCTATTTGTTTTATAAACTACAGACGGAGCCTGAGGTTATGTCAGGTAGCCTTCGAACTGCACATTGCTTTGCAGGCGCATAAGTAGATAAATGCTGCTTCAGTCAATCTCCGGTCTAGTTTTATAAACATAACATCTGACTTGGAAGATTTGCCCCAGTACATCAAATAACTCCAAACTTTTGAAAGATGATGTTCAGATTTTTGCTAGGTTGCAAAATAATATTTTTTTAAAATAGACATTCGACCAAACTAGCTTCCAGAAGATACACCAGGGCTAATCCAGATCCAAATCCTCCCCCTGTGTTTGAAAATCCAAATCTTATCCCAAGAATTGTTAGAAGACGAGAAGGATCATTAAGCCCCAAACCCATCTTTATATCCTATACTTGGCCCAGTGAATGGTTTTTTGTATAATACCTTTCCTTTGACGAGAATTTTGAGCTTTCTTTATTTAGGAATAAGTCTGAAAATGACATTGATGATACAGTTTTAGATCCTGACTTCCTTGTAGATATTGAAGTCCAAAGAGCAAATACCTCCATTGACGATTACATTTTGAATTCTCCTCAGTCCATCACTGTAACTAATATCCCTAAGCCTTCAGAATCATCAGGAACAACATTTTCCCCTCCCAATTCATCAGCATTCCGATCAGTCAATTCCCAATTATCATCTCCTCCATTAACACCTCCCTCAAATCCTACAACTCCTGTCGTAAATCCACCCAGAGTTATGGCTGCCAGATATGCAACTCTGGTCTTACCCGAGGTCCTTAATAATATGCTTGCTGACTATCAGAGTAAAATTACAATCTTTGATGCCACTCAAAGCATCACATCTTAGCAGAATGTTGATAAAATGAATGACTATTTTGATTTGTATGAGGTAGAAGTGGAGAATGTAACGAAAAGGTTGTTTGTTCAAAGTTTCGGAGGAAAAGTCAGAAAGTGGTTTAGAGTCCTACTTCCAGGCATAATTCGCACTTTGCAGGAGTTGCACGCTCAGTTCCTGGACCGGTGGGAGGTAAAAAAGAACCCACTTCAAAATTTTTCTAAGTATGAGAACATTAAAAGAAATGTGCGTGAAACTGTGCAGGATTATTGTTTAAGATTCAATGTTGTATATAGTGCTATTCCAGCTAATTTGAAGCCTCCTGTGGGACTAGCATTGTTAAAATTTCCCGATGGATTTGATGCCGACATGGCATATCAGCTGCATGAAAGAGATCCGTCTTCACTTGAAGACATGCAGAAGATAGCGGTAAATGTTGAAGCTAATCTGATGGCTAAAAGAGCACGAGCCAGAGCTGATAAAAGAGCCACAATAAAAGAGGAGGCCTCTACTTCAGACATCAAAATGGACACTGTGATCATAACAGTAGAAAAAATGGTCGATAGGTTGACCATTGTAGACAGACCAGAGCCTCAAATAAGAAATCCGAATTTCAAAGGGCAGGAGCCGCAATTCAGAATTAAACAGAGAGACCAAAGAACACAGGACCAAGTTGCGCCACCACAACAGCAGATTAAAACTCCTTTGCAGCAGAACGACGTGCAAGGGTCAGATTCACATGATGATGATCATGTGATTGAGGCTAATCACTATTTCATGGCTGATGGTGTGCCCATTTTCCTTACAGAAGACGAAGAATACACAGTGGTGACTCTAGACATTCAAAAAGACCAAAATTTCATTTTGGCCAATGATACAGTACTGGAAGAAGAGTCTGATGACTATCAGAGAGGGTATATGAAGGCTCTGTTGGCTTAGCAAAGGTAGTACTCTTTAAGGAACAGAGAGGTTACGACCAGTCCCATTCAAAAGAGAAAGGAACTCCAAATGAAGGACGATGCACAGAAAAAATCTAAGGAGCCGACTGATCCTTCCTCTAGCAAAACACCTGTAGTTGCTAATATAGCCAATGAAAAGAACCAGCAAAACACAATAAAGGAGCCAACAGAGAAGAAATACCTGGCCATTAAAGAGGTAGAAAAAGCTCCCTCCTTTAATCTAGAAAATGAAATCTCTAAATTAAAAGTGTCTATGCCCCTCACAGAGTTGGTAAAGAATAGTGTGTATAAAACTCAGGTGTCCAAAGTCTTGCAAATAGATTTTGTCTCTGATATGGTCAATGTAGAAGACGACTACCCTGAACTTATTTTTAGTCTAGACACATAAGAATCTGAAGAAAATGAAGTCCCTCCTTTTTACTTGAGTCTTAGAGTACATGAGTTTATCCTGCATAATGCTATGTTGGACTCCGGGGCCTCACATAATTTGATGCCCAAAGCTGTCATGGAGAAGCTAGGCCTTGACATCACTCGTAAATATCATGAATTTTATTCCTTCAACTCAAGTAGGGTCCACTGTATTGGTTTAATTAAATATTTGGTAGTGTCTTTAGACCAGATTCCAGCAAAGAATGTCTTGATGGATGTAGTCGTTGTTGATGTCCCACCAAGGTTTGGAATGCTTCTATCTAGGTCTTGGGGTGAAAAACTTAAGGGAACCATGCAGCTTGACTTCTCTTATGCCACTATCCCTGTATTTGGCCAGTTGAGGAAGTTATATAGGGAAAATAAAATGAAATATATGATTACCAGCAAAGACAAGCCTGTAAATCATCCCATCAATGTTGTCCATACAGACTTAGAGTCTTTTGTCTTGTATTCTGATGGTGGTTTAAATGATGAGAATGTTCAATTGGTACAAGTGGATGAAATACCTGAGATTTCAAAGAATTTCAGAGAGATCCTCAAACAGGAAAAGGACAAAGCAGCAAACACTTCTGAACCTCCTGCCTGCCAATAGCAAAGCGACAATGACCAGCGAGAAATCAGTCAAGGTAAAGAAGAGAAAGAAACAAATTTCCAGCATCTTCAAGAAGAAGAAGAAGGCCTGTGGAGTATGGATTTTGATGGAGATGTTGGTAAGGATGGAGCTGGTATTGGAATATGGATTAGGAGCCCTTTTTTTCAACATGAGAAGGTTCCAAGTAATGTTAGATTTTGTGCTTATAAGTTAGCTATTGATTGCTCTAACAATGAAGTAGAATACGAGGCTTTGATTGCAGGTCTCAAAATTTTGAAGAAGTTGAATGCAAAAAGGATCTCTGTGTATGGCGAATCCGAATTTATAATCAAATAGGTGAAGGGCGAATATCAAGAAAAACATCCAAGATTGAGGGCATACAGAAATGCAGTCTTGGACATTTTGAAAACATTCCTAGAGTATACTTTGACAGCAGTGCCCAGGATGCAGAACATTATTGTTGATTCTCTTGCCACTACTACAAGTAACTTGAAGATTCCGATGAACTCCAGCAATAAGTTTGAAATCTATGTCAAACATAGGCCTGCTATTCCGGACAATTTAAGGTATTGGCAAGTATTTTCGGATGATAATGAGATTAATGCATTTTTGCAGAGTGATGGAAAATTCAAAGATACTCCCATAGAGGGTGAGTATGAGGTGGATAATCAGGAGTTAAAAGCAAACCAGATGGACATATTGCAGTTAAAGGATAATGTAATTCCTAGAGGTCTCATACCTCTAGAGGAGATTTTTGATTAGGATGATGTCGCAAAGAAACCAAACTTGGTGCCCACAGAGAAAGGAGTTGAAGATGTGAATATTGGAATAGCTGATCAGCCCAAGTTTGTCAAATTATCAAAGGCATTATCCCATGATGTAAAGGAGAAGTATGTTAAATTTCTTTCTGAATTTTCTGATGTATTTGCATGGGATTATTCAGATTTGAAAGTGTATGATAAGAACATAATTCAGCATACAATTCCTATCAAGCCGGATCAGAAGCCTTTCAGACAGAAGCTGAGAAGAATCAATCCAAAGCTGCTGCCATCAATTGAAAAGGAGGTAAACAGGTTGTACAAAGCAGGAATCATAGTTCCTATTAGATTTTCTGATTGGATTTCAAATTTGGTCCCAGTGCGTAAAAATACTGGAGAAATAAGACTGTGTATTGACTTTCGGAACTTGAATAAGGCATCCTTAAAGGATAATTACCCACTTCCGAAAATGGACCATATTCTGCAGAGGGTAGTTGGAGCATCTAGGATGTCACTGCTTGATGGCTACTCAAGGTATAACTCAATCTTGGTGCATGAGAAGGACCAAGATAAAACTACCTTCACAACACCCTGGGGAACCTTCCGGTATGCCAAGATTCCCTTTGGACTGAAAAACGCTGGAGCCACCTTCCAGCGTGCAATGGACATTGCCTTTTAAATGAAAAAGATGTTTTTTCTGGTTGTTTATTTGGATGATATGACAGTGTTTTTAGGTTCAGATGATGAGCATTTGCACCATCTAAAAGTGGTTTTTCGGCGTTGCAAAAAGTTTGGGATTTCACTCAATCCCAAAAAGAGCATTTTTTCCATGGACGAGGGCAAATTTCTTGGGCACATCATCTCTAAAGATGGCATCTGCATAGATCTAGCCAGAGTGGAGGCAATCCAGCTCATAGATCTTCCACGAAACAATAAAGAGATTCAGGCCTTTAATGGTAAGATGAATTTTTTACGCAGATTTATACCTAATCTGGCTGAGCATTTGAGAGAAATGACCAATATGTTAAAAAAAGACAGCACTGTTAAGTGGAGTGATGAAGCTATCAAATCATTCAATTTAGTAAAGTTTTCTTTTTCTAATGCCCCAGTTCTGATCAGTCCCGACTATACTCAAGATTTTATTATATTTTCGTTTGCATCTGAGCATACTATGGCTGCTGTTTTAATGCAAAAGAGAGATGAAGTAGAAAATCCAATTGCCTTTTTCAGTAGGACTATTAGAGATGCTGCTTTAAGATATAATATTATTGAAAAGCAGGCATTAGCTCTTGTCAAGGCATTGAAATATTTTAGGGTCTATATTCTACATTCACACACTATAGCATATGTCCCTAACGCAACAGTCAAGGATGTGCTCATGCAAACTGATCCAGAAGGTCGAAGAGGCAAATGGATAGCAACTATGTTGGAGTATGATTTGGAGATCAAGCCCACGAAATTAATCAAAGGCCAAGGTTTGGCAAAATTGATGGCCCAATCAAATCTGCGTGCCTTAGATATAAACCTCATTTCAGCAATATCGGAAGAGGAAAATGAAGGTTTGATGGTTCCTATTTTAGATATTTTTCTACAGTCCCCTTGGTATTCAGATATTGTGTATGTTCTTCAGCACCTGTCACCTCCTCCAGGCATGTCTAAGAGTAAAGGCAGATATTTGAAGCTTAAATCTGCAAAATATTGCATTTTGAATAGTGCTCTGTTTTGGAAGGATCCGAGAGGCGTTTTGATAAATTTCCTGATTGAAGAAGAAGCTCCAAAGGTAATGCATGATTTCCATAAAGGTGACTGTGGTGGTCACCTGTTTTGGAAAACTACAGCGAACAAGGTATTGAGAGCCGGGTATTATTGGCCCACATTATTTTCTGATTTATATAAAACAGTGATGAATTGTCATGAATGTCAAATTTTCCAAGGGAAGAAGAAATTGCTTCCATTTCCTTTGAAACCTGTTTCAGTGAACACGCCCTTTCAGCAGTGGGGGCTCGATTTTATAGGAGAAATACATACCGCGTCCTCAACACAGCATCAATGGATATTGACTGGGACAGATTACTTTATGAAATGGATCGAGGCCATCCCTGCCAGGAAAGAGACTGACACAATAATTATTCAATTCCTGGAATCAAATATTTTATCCCGTTTTGGTTTCCCATGTAAAATTGTGACATTTAATGCAGCCATGTTCAGATCAAAGAAAATGATCGATTTCTGTGATAAATACAACATCATGCTGGGCCATTCAACAACGTATTATCCACAAGGAAACGACCTGGCAGAGTCATCCAACAAGTCGCTGATGAATATAATTAAAAAAATGTTGGAGGCAAACAAAAGAAATTGGCACCGGAAGCTTATCAACACACTGTGGGCAGACAGAGTTAGCAGTAAAAAATCAATAGGTATGTCACCTTTTGAGCTAGTTTATGGTACTGATGCTATCTTTCCTACTTCTCTTACAGTTCCAGTTATGAGATTATTACAAGAAGTTGGCAGCGAAGATGATGACAACCAACGAAGGATCAACCAGATGATCCACCTTCAAAAAACAAGAGAAGAAGTGTCACAGAAAGCGAGCCAATTGCAGGACAAGATTAAAAAGATCTATGACAGGAAGACTAAAGCAGAAAAGTTTCAGTTGGATGATGTAGTTTTGAAATGGGATGCAAGAAATGAAGACAAAGGGAAGCACGGTAAATTTGACAACCTTTGGAAGGGACCATACAGAATTACAACATACAGGGGTCAGAATGCCTTCTTGCTTTCAGAAATGGATGGCCAGGATTGTCCTGGAGGAGCAGTAAATGGTAGGCTATTAAAGCACTACCATTGTTGAAGACATGGATCAGAATCTATCTCATCATCATTGTATATACCATTTTATTTTTCTAAAAGCAAAGTTCAAAATGCACAGTCATTCAAGTTTGGGGCCCGAGGTGAAAGCTATAAAACTTGGATGATATGTGTATGGTTTGGTTTTATTTCAGTTTTTAGTCTTATTCTAGAGTCAGAGTCAGTTTGCATTTGTGTCAGTTTTCAACATTTTTGACTCCATGCCCAATGGATAAGGCTACTTGGTCTACGGTGTTCTTGGCACCTCCAAGGAGCTACCATCCCCATTGGAGCCAATGTTAGTGTCAGTCTAGTCACACTGCCATCAGTGATCAAAACTGCTCTTTTGCATTTTCATATTAGGTGTCTCATACCGAATAAATTTCACCATTCTGCTAGGTCATGGATTCATTGATGGTAGTGATTTTTATCAATTTTCCCTCATGAGGTACTTGTTGATTTTCCTTTCTATGGTCTTAGTCATTAGTCACTTTTATTCTCAAAATCATATCAGTAGGTCATAGGATGGGTCTCATTAGTTTCTAGGGTCTCACCATGGTCAAATTAATGAGTCAAATGTCAATAATATCAGCAAGGTCATGAGGAAGTCAATAAATTCAAAGTCACGCACTTGGAAGATCAAAAAGATATTTTATTCAGCTTGATGTAATTTTCACCTCAAAACCATGTTTTGAGGTGAAAATGTGATATTTTTCCTTTATTATCATTCATTATGTAATTCTATATCATCATGTGTGATAAGTCACAATTAAGAAGATGTTATCTCCACAAAGTGATTTCCCTGACTTCAGAGAGTTTTCTGTAGCATGTTCAATGCCAAATCATCTTCCAAGTAGATCCATCAGAAAGAGCCCGAAAAGAGCTTTCCAACGGTATACTACACTCTCAAAACTGACTTCTAGATTGAAATTTATGCTTAAGTGAAGTAAAAGTCCTTATATCCTCATATATCCCCTATTTCCCATTTTTCCCTTTAAAAATTTGTATTATTAAAGTTTTAATGTCTCCTTTAAAAAATCATTTTTCCTCTTTTCGATAATAAAATCTCATTATAAATTATTTTAAATAAATATGATATTTAATTCAACCACTTCCCCTCCATGCCATAGAACTTTATAATAAAAGTTTCTATATTATAAAAACCCTCCCCGTTCCCAACCACTTCCCCTTTCCATAACCCCTTAAAATTTATAATGAAGTTTAAGTCTTACATTATAATATCCTGCCACAACCACTTCACCTTCATGCCTTTAAACCTTATATCAAACTTCATAAACTTTATGTTATATAAACCTCGACACTGTAATCGCATCGCATGTTTTATTTTCATGTTCCGATCGATCAATCGCAACTTTCTCCGATGCGATCGATTTCACCCCTCCCTCCGATTTTCCAATCACACCATACTGACAGATCAATCGTTAAAGTCCCCACTCCCTCCACCACCCAATCCGCTCCTCTGATCGTGAGTACCCCCGATTGATCTCCCCACTGTCGATTTTCCCCGCTGATCGGATGGCTCATAGCTAATCGGGCCATCGCAATTGGCATTCCCCATATGTGTTGCACTCTGCTCCCCCTCTGATTTCCGATTGTGATTAATCCCCGGGCCCACCATACATTCCTTCTGCCCGTTCATATATAAAAGGCCTTGCCCTTTGTTAAATTTAACTTTGGTTATATTGATCACATATTAAGGGACCCCCCCCAATCACATCAGAGGTTTTATATATATCACTCCGCCCATCTCCCGATTGCGATTTCCGATTGTGATTATAATCCCTGGTCCCACCATTTAATTCCTCCGCCGTTCATTACAAAATACCCTTCTCCTTTGTAAAAGTTAAATTTATCCATTTTGTTTATTACAAAAGGCCATGTTCCCAATCGCATCGGAACTTTCGTTTCTCCGTTTAAATAATATCCTACCTGACTCTGATTCCGATTGCGATGGCACCGTATTACAGTGTGTTTACCTCTCCGCCCCGTCCATTGCGATTGCGATTGTGACATGGGTCCCACCTCCTCTCCCTTCCTTCCTATTCATTATTTTCCCTTCACTAAAGTGAAAGTTTCATTTCAAAAGGCATGTGATTCAAAACATCACTTTCTTTAGAATTAGATATAATGATGGTAAACATTACCAAAGGGCCTAGAGATTATTTAAAATAAATACATTATTAAAGTTAAGCAAAAAATAGAGATCCTGTCAATGACATCATTATCCATACAAATTTAACAAGAAATTTCCAATAGTCAAACGAATGCTATCTCTATTTTCGTATGATTGTTGTATCTTTCGTGGTTTTGTCTTGGGCTTCATTGTTAGAACAACTCCCTTTTCTGTGGATCTATGTTCCCACATTTCAGTGTATTTATTGTAATTAACAGTAATCTACAATTCAAAAAGAAAACAGGGGGGAATAGTGTGGAAGAACATCTCTACGCTACATTGTACAGTTTGACAGGAATTAATGAGAGATGCAGCTCTGATTTGTGGGATTCATGTGGTCTGAGAGTTAGAATTTTTTTTTCTCCTTTTTTTCATATGTGAATTTTTATGTGTTCCATTCATCCATAAAAATTTCCTTTTGAATGCTTTCAAGATAGAAATGTAGAATCCATCTCTGTATGCTCTGCCTTGGGAAATCATTCATACTCTGTATTTTTCTTCTGTTTGAAAAGGATCCATTTATTGTGCCCTTTTTAGCTCCGCACCAGTATTTCCATCCCATCCTCATTAAATTTTAATTGCTAATTTTCTTGCCTATCTTGCCCCATGAAATACCCTGTGTCCTGATTTAATTGGCCTTGTCGAATCAGTTCCTTGTTATCCTGGTTTTCATCCTGAAATTCATTCATTCATTCATTTTATTTAAACCTTTTATCCCTATCATTTTACCTAGCCTAATATCAGATTTCCATTGCATTTTATTGAATATTCTTTTACGGAGAGATCCCTCTCCTATCCTTGTAGGGCTAGCTACAAGGTTCAGCGTGGTTCAGTTTTTACCCTGATTTTCCTTTTTCAGCCTGGGGTCCAATTTGGGTGCTAACAGAACTAATTGGGTATGTATAATTTGATGGATCATTATACTCTTGTAGCAACATGGATTTAGACATAGTGCATCGTAACAAATAATAATGCAATTTTTCTTGATTATTTTCTGGTGCAATGACAGTGAAGACATCACCTTCTATAACCATATTAGAAACACGATCATAATCATTGTCAATCACAGCCACTTCATTTTCCATTTCTTTTTCAGTCACGTTTCCAAATGGGGGAAATGGTGTCAATTTTTCTTGTTTCCATGGTTTAACAAATTTCTTAATTTGGTTTTCATAGTCATTGATGGACTTTGTTTGATCAATACATGCAAAAAAAAAGCAAGGGAACTTATGTTTCTCAATGCAATGTATATTTGTCATGTTCTTACTCCTAATTGAATGTAAACTTCTTTTTTGAGGGATTCCAAGGAAATTAATGGCAACAATCTATCATATCACCCATTGCAATATTCCAAAAGTACTTGCTTGAGAAAAACACACACACATCTATGAGTCAAATTCTGGACAGTATTTAATATTTTTCGATAACAAAATATACACATATATGTATCCACACACACACACACACACACACACATATATATAGACATGTATAATATATTGTTAGTTAAATGTGTACACCTACCTGTGCACGTCAGCCATCCTTGGGTTCGATACATGACTTAAATTTTCTTTGCACCAATTAACAACATATAAAGAATTTTCAAGTCAGGAAGCTAAGTGATTCAATTGATGCCTCCTAAGTGCACGTTTTACCCATGCCCTATCTCAAAGAAATTCCATGTATGTCAAATGTTGGTTTTCTTCTAAAGACGAGACAACCCATCCCATAGACTAGCTGAAAGGGTGACATATCAATTGACTTCTTATTTGTTAGCTTGTCTGCCCATAATGCATGTACCAACTTCTTGTGCCATGATTTTTTATTTTCTTCCAACAACTTTTTAATGATGTTCACCAAACTCTTATTTCAGGATTCATCCAACCCATTACCTTGAGGGTAATAAGCTATGAAATTCCCCAAACTAATGTGATATTTTTGGCAAAATTCCACCATTTTCTTGGATTTAAAGGCAGTAGCATTATCAATGATGATTTTCCTTGGACAGCCAAATCTAGATAGAATTTTGTTTTCAAGGAATTTGATAATTACTGAGTTTGTGGAAGTCCTAGAAGGAATGGCTTCTATCCACTTAGTGAAATAGCCAATTGTAGTAAGGATCCATTTATGCTAGGCAAAGGAGGAAGGGTGGATTTCTCCAATGAAATCAAGACCCCATTATTGAAAAGGAGCTTCGACAGAAATTGGTTGTAATGGAAAAGGAAACAACTTTCTTTTACCCTCAAAGATTTGGCATTTATGAAAGGAAATCACCATTTTGTGGATGTCTTGAAAAAGGGTAGGCCAATAGAAACTAGCCCTAAGGATTTTATTAACAGTTTTTTTCCAATAGAGGTGACCTCCACATTCTCCCTCATGAAATTCATGCATAATCCTATCAGCATCTTCTTCAAGAAAACATTTAAGTAATACACCACCATAATTTTTCCAATATAAAACTTTATTCAAAATGCAGAAATTCACAAATTTTAGTTTCAAGAATCTGGCCTTTGTTTTCAACAAATCAGGAGGAAAATTTAAATTAAAAAGCACATACAATATATCAGCATACCAGGGAGAGTTTAGGAATGCTTCCTCAATAGGTGGAGTTGCCATCTCCTCTTGTTCATCCAATGAGTTAATCATATTGATGTCATTTTGTTTCAGCCATTATTTCATCCAGTCCTTGTTTGAATAGCATGGTTGGTTTGATTTCTAGATCATATTCGAAGATGACAACAATTCACTTACATATTTTTCCATCATGATCTTGTGTCAATATGTCTTTAACCACTATATGGGGAACAAATGAAATGATGTGTGAATGCAGAATGTAGACTCTGAAATCCCTTAGTGCTTTGATTAAGGAAAAATATTTCTTTTCCATGATATTATATTTCAAAGGTGAATCTCTTAAATATTGGCTGAAGAATGCTATGGGTTTCTCCTATCCTTTTGTATTTTTCTGTAGTAATACAATAACAACTATGTGTTCTGATGCAAAGGAAAATATAAATAAATCTTTGGTGAAGTCAGGGCTAATCAAAATTGGTGCTTGTGTAAGTGCTTGCTTCACCAAGTCAAAATACTGCTTTTCTTCTTTGATCCACTTGACTCCTCATTCTCTTTTGAGCATGTTTTTGATTTTCCTGAGGAGTTCTACAAGGTTGGGTATAAGCCTTCTTAAAAATAATTATGTTTCCAATGAAAGATTGTAGCTCTTTGATATTTCTTGGGTGACTGATTTGCAATATTCCTCAATACTATTTGGGTCAATCTTGATCCCTTTTTCAGATATGATGTGTCCTAGGAGCTTTCCTTCTTGGACATGAAACAAGGATTTCTTGGGATACAAAGAAAAATCATACTTTCCACATTTCTCAATGACCTTTCTAAAATGAGCCAGATGTTCTTCATCAATTTTTGAATAGACTGTGATATCATTAATATATATTACAACAAAGAACCCTCTTTCTTCTAAGAAATCAATATCCATTTCTCTTTGGAATGTGGCTCCAGAATTAATTAATCCAAAAGGAAATTTTACATACATAAAGGTGCCCCAAGGAGTAGTGAAAGTTGTTTTGTGTTGATCAACTGGATGCACCAACACCTACTTGTACCCTGAAAATCCATCTAGTAGGGATGTCCTTTTGAAGCCTAATACCCTTTGCAATATGTGATCCATCTTCGGTAAAGTGTAGTTGTCCTTCAGGGATTCTTTGTTTAGATTTCTGAAATCAATGCAAAGTCTAATTTATCTAGTATTTTTCCTCATAGATACAAGATTTGAAACCCATTTTGAGTACCTGAGTGGGAATATTATCCCGACATCATAAATTTTCTTTATCTCTTTCTCAACTAGTGGAATTTGGACAGTGTTTCTTCTGCGTAATTTATGTTTAAACGGCATTTGGCTCTCTTTGAGTAGATTTTTGTGCTGAATGATATCACTATCATAGGACTTCAGGTGTTCATAGCTCCAGGCAAACACATCAGTAAATTCTTTGAATAACTCAATATATTTTTTCTTCATAGGTGTTGGCAGTGTTTTTGATAGTTTTTCCATTTTGGCCTCTTGCTCACTTCCTATATTGCACTCTTCTACATTTGATTCAGTGGATGTCATTTTTGGTCTTTTAGAAACATCATTAAAATCAAACGGTTCTTCTAGAGGGATAATTCCTCTTGGCAGGGTATTATATCTGAACTGCAACACTTCAAATTATTCTTTTTCTAGATCTTCGCACATTTCTTTCCTATATGGGTCTTTCTTTGTTAACATATTTATGTCAACATCATAAATGGGCTCCTTTTTGTATGTTTCTTCTTTAGTAGAGCAGTCCTCTTCATAATTGAACTCTAAATCTGGAACCTCAAGCTAATTTTGGACTATAGAAAGTATTCAATCTATTGGTCACCTTCAAAAACCTGTCAATATCTAATATTGTTAGGGACTGTTGGTATATATTTAATCTTCATTGTGTATTTTTTGTTAGGATGATGTGCTTGAGAAGTGCTGGCTGCAAATGCCAGTCCATTGGCAAGGATATTTTTATTACTTGGGATAGAGGCAAGGCCATATTCTTTGAATGTTTTTAGGAGGCCAAGGGTAGAATTTTTGTATGCTCTTAATCTAGGATGCTTAGCTAAATACTCTCCCTTAACTTGTATAATGACTAGCTCAGAATCCCCATGGACAAATATTCTTTTGGCTCCTAATTTTTTTAGTAGTTTTAGCCTTATAAGGAGTGCCTCATACTATGCTATATTACTTGTACATTGGAAGTTCATTTTGTAGGAGCGAAAATCTGCGTGTTTTTTCTTAGTGTTATGTACCCAAACACCTTCCCCTGATCCATTTTTTCCACAATAACCATCAAATATCATGCTGCAAAGAGGTTTAGGTTCATACTTGTGTTTTTAACTTTCTATTTGGTCTAATTGTTCTTCCTTTTATCCTTCCTTTTCAGTTATTTGTTTATTGACTGCTACTTATTCATTAATTTTTTAATCATTGTAAAGGATAAATGAATAAATATCTAAGTGGACAGAATAGAGGGGTGAGTTATCAGGCTTTTCTTGACTGCTGACCATGTATTTCATATGGGTTTCCCTACCTAATATTCTTGGTTGGCTAAAGACAGGAATGGTAGCACAGGTCATATCGATTTCGAGGGTTCCTTGAAGTTTGGCACCCCATGAGCGTGATAAAAGCATGCCATACTTAGGGGAATGTCAGCCACTACAATATCCATTACTAGGCTTTTGGATGGTATTTTTTCTAAAGTAACACAAAGATCTTTGATCAGGCCTAAAAATTTAACTCTACTGGATTCAAAAGAGTACAAGTCTTTGTATCGTAGAGTTATCTGAAGGGAAAGTCTCTCCATAACCACATTTGGCATGAGTTTATGAGATGATCCTAAATCTAACATGGAATTATGGAGGATTTTATAATGAATATTCAACTGACATAAAATTGGGGCACATATCCCTCTTGGAATTTACCTTCTACTTTAGGACCAAACAAAAGTTTAGGTTTTTCGTCATTTAAATTCACAGTATTAGTATTTTCTCCTATGTTTAAAGCTTTCAAAATTTTGGATCTATATACATCTTGGCCTACCAATTCAGTGAGAGGTATGGAATTTTTATCTTGGTAATTTCATTCTCAATACTAAATAGTGTCTGTGTTTTTGGCAGATTTGAATCAATTTTTATCAGACATCATTTTTGCAACAACTTCAGATTGCTACTTTGAATTAGAGATATTAGCTAAATCAGTTTTATTAGGGTTGTTATTTAATGTGATAGTGATGCTTTATGGAGTGTTTTTGTTTTTACTTTGATCAGAAACTTTAACCATTTTGTTTGAACTTCCTGTTATCTTTTCAGGATCAGTTTCAGGGGCCTTTCTAGCAGAATTTTCATAACTTTTTCTCTTGGGAATGTCTCGAGTTTTATTCTTTCTTAGGTCATACTACTTATGCACCTCCATGTTAGCATTTTTAGATCCTTGTTTATAATCCTCGGATTCTTGGAATTCCTCTTCCATTTGGGTCAGGGTAAACATGTCTTGCTCTTGCTCAGTGAAGAAAACAATATCCTCATCATTAACTCCTATCATATTGATTTGACTTTCTTCTATTTCTTTAGTCACCCCTTCATTCTCATCAACATATTTTTCTTGGAAAGGAGGGTTGATTTGCTGGTTAGGTCCTCTCTGTTCCCTCTGTGTTATTTGAGGGGGGTTTCTCCTAAAGTTTTGGTTTTGGTTTTGGTTTCTATTCTTAGGAGCTGCTTAGTTTTCTCATTTAGGTTGATTCTCTTCATCATATTTTCCATGGTTCTAACAAGGTTATCAATCTTACTTTCAGATGTGTAGGCCACGTCGTCTTCCCTATATGTGACTCTCTTTTCATTTTTCATTCTAGCTCTTTTGGAAATCAAATTTTCTTCTACACTTACTGCACCCCTCTCCATGTCTTCTAATGTAGGAGGGTCTCTTTCTCTTAGTTGATAAGCCATCTCTGACTCAAAACCATCTCGATATTTCATTAGGGATATACCTTGTGGGGGTTATATGTGAGGAGGTAGGGCGTTATACACACAATTGAACCTAGTGCAATAATATTAAACACTCTCTCCAACATTTCTCTTGATGTTTTCCTACTCTGATAAGATTTGGAGAGGACTTTTCTTGACTTCTAATTTATTTAGGAACAACTTGTGAAAATCATGGAGATCATGTATACTATTAGGGGTCAGGCCCTTAAATCACTTTCTTACATCTCCTCCTAAGTTTTGGGAAAACATTCTTATCTTAATAGTCTCATCATCTATTTCTTGTATATCAAAATAGTCAAACCCATCCTATCCACATGTTGTTGAGCATTTGTAGAACTACTAAAGGCAAGGCTAGGACTAATGGGGCATACCAAGTTTCCATGTATGGTGTTTGGGGAAACCAAGGGGGATTAAAGAGTGGGGGTTGATAAAGGGAGGTGGAGGGTTCAATGGGGGAAGGTGAAAAATGGGTGTGAGTGGGGGTTGAGGCTTCTACAACAAGACTCTGCCATAAGATGGATGGGTCAAAAATTATCTAGGTTATCCAATTTTTTGGTCTAGATTTGAACAATATTTGTTCTAAGTGTGAGTCAAATTTGATATCCTACAAGTTTTATAGGTTTTTAGGTAGTGAAATTTCCTTGTGAATAGGCTTATTAACAGTTGAACTCTTAGATCTATGAGTTTTCCACAAGATTTTCTCTAGATTGTCAACTATTGCAGGAGGGTTTGGATCAGGATGGGATCTAGTATAGATTATTCTAGAATCCAGAGCTTAGACCCAAGGATCTGACAGGCTAAAAATTTTATAATCGCTGAAAAAAAACCAATCTGTGTAAAATACTTAATTCATAAATAATTTTGACTAGGTTTCTATTTGAGTTTTGATAATCTTAGGTTTTCTCAATAACTCCCTAGTATGGTCGCCATTATGTTGTCTCCCTATAATTTGTAAGATTAGCAAGAATAAGTAGCAGGGAACCACATCAAACAAATTTGCAGTCCAGGGCCTAGCCTTCCTGGGCTCTCTCTACATTTATGATTAACTAATTTAGCTTTATGATTATATTTTTATGATTTTAGGCTAGTTATGAAGATTGAGTTTGTTTGTTTTATTTTTTGTTTGGTTGGATAGATAGAATGTGGGAATATTAATCCATTGGGCTATGGAATCATAAAAGGTTAAACTATACATCAACATTCCCGGGGTTTTCACAGGGCAAGCTAACTATATCAAATGGATGTCTATGGAAATATGAATATGAAATGATAGTGAGTTTAGTAAAGCTAAAGAGCAGTTAAGAATTCTTTAACTATACTTCAACATAAAATCTGAGTAGAAAGTCTCTGAATTCTAATTTCAAGTCCTTAGAGGAAAACATTTAAGACTACAGTTCAGTGGATTTAATGAGAAGTTAAGAATTCTTTAAATCAACTTCATAAGGAAAACCTCAAGATAACAGTTTCAGAAAAACTGAAGAGCAGATAAGAATTATTTAGTTAAACTTCAAAATAAATCCTCAAGATAACAATTAGGTAACACTAAAGAGAAGTTAATAATTCTTTAGTTATACGTTGCAGAGGAAAACATTAAGATAACAATAACAGACAAAAATAAGGTGCTCATGCAGCATATCTTAATTTGAAATTCATGTTTTTGCTATTATCTTAATCTGAAACTCATGTTTATGCTATTAGGGAGATTGACGTACAGTATGGAAAAAACAAATGAGAAACATGAACAAGGAGGGATAACATCACCATTAACATAGCTCAAGTATCCCATGAAAGTGCTTGTATTACTGATGGCCACCTCAAAATAGCTACAGTTATCCATTACAATAATCATTGCAACTCACAGTCTAAGAAAAATCCAACCTAGCAACCAACCCCTAATAATGGAAAATACATGCAGTATTTAATTGCAATAGAGGAGGTTACCCTAATCTAGGGTGACAGACTACATTTACTACAGAGTAAATGAAGTTTTGATAATTGAGGCCATGCAACGCCCAATGCCAAAATATCTCTGACGGACTTACTGTAATAATAAATTTCAAATTAACTGCTGAGCTAACTTAAAAATATCTTGGACCAATTGACTGTAACATTAACTTATTACAGTAACTTCTAAATTGATGTTAAAATATCTCTGACTGTAATATTGACTTTAGTAGCTTTTATTAAATCAAAATTAGGCTGCAGGTGGCTAATGTGATTGGGGGGAAGTAAATGTTGAGTGGCCTTGTCATTTTTCTTTGTCTTCCTCATTGATTTTTTCTTCGATTTTTCTTTTAAGTTCAAACTATCCTTATCTTTTCATCTCTTTAGTGCTTTCTTTTATCTATTTTCCTTTTACTCCCTTTGTTGTCACTGTAATTATTCTTTCACCTATTTATCAACCTTTTCTTTCACTCTGTCCTTTTAACTCTGTTTTTTATCTTTAAAATTTCTCTGCCTGCCTTTCATCTATTCTTTTATTTTAATAAGCCTTGTTGTCTTTAGAGTAAAGTTATGATCCTCAATGATCATGACCGTTCCCCTTTCTACTCCATTTGCTGCCTTTATTTGTTCTTCTGCTCCTTTTTCTTCTTTTTTCATTCTTCTGTATATAACACTCTAGTGAAAAAGGATTTTAAATTCAAAATTCAGAGGGCTTGGTTTTAAATAATTCCTTTGGAACCAGAAACACAAGTTTCTTATCCCTTCTCGCATGAAAATCACCTATAAAATCGAAACAATTTACTAATAAAACGGGATCCTACAGGGTGGTGAGCAACGGTGATTTATCACGTTTGCGTAGGGTAAATAAGTTTATCACATAGGCATGATAGGTAGGTGGCTTTGAATTTGAAACAGAGGATGGTTTTTATTATGTGCAGGGAGGCATTTTTGTGGTTTTCGCATATCTAAAATAGGTTAGGTGGTTTAGCTTGGAAGGATGCAATAAATTGTGGGGTTGATGTGTGGCAGATGGGACGGTTGTGAAACCACCCATTTCACAACCCCTCAAGGGTTTTAACCATCAGACGTTTTCGTTTGTGATATGGAGCGGGGGCCATTGGATGAATGGTAGAATATTAGAGAGTGGTCAGGATTGAATGGAATGGCAGGTTAAAACCTAAGGTGGGGCCCAGGATTTCAAATGAAATGGAGGGTTTTAAAAATTAGCGTGGGGTTTTTAATATAGTGGGGCCATGGTTATATTAAAGCGGGGGGTAAGGTTTTTAAAGCAGAGGCTTTAATAGAAGTATGAGTCGGGATTTACCATGACATAGGTTATGGTTCTTCAAAAAAATAAGGTTTATTTAAAGCAGGACCTCATAGGGTAAATTTATTAAAAAACAATGTAAAAAGTGGGCTTTTTCATTGTTTTAAATGAAAAATGGGGAATAAGTGAAGGGGAAGGGATTTTTAGCAATGGGAGTGGGGTTTTAGGTAGGGAAAGCAGTTTAGGAAGGGATTTTAGGGTTAAATATGGGATTTTAGAGTATGAGAGTTGTCATAAAAGGTAAAATGAAAGGTAATGGAGAGGTTAAATGGAAAAAATGAAGGCAATGGGATTTGTGAAAATAAATAATAGTAAGGAAATATTATTTTCAGCATAAAGAATATAAATGATAAACAGTGATCTTGTGATATTGGAGAAATACAAGAGACTAAAAAATCCTTGAGGCATTTCAGCGTAGTTGGGTATGAACCTCCTTAGTAAGTTAGCCGTTCCCTAGATTTTCTATAACTCAAGAAAATTTGATCGCGCAAGAAAATCAAGAATGGCATGGACATTGAGTGGGTCTATTTGAATTCCTTCTTTCGAGATGATGAATCCTAGAAAAAAACAATAACGAATGAAAGACACACATCTATGTGGATTGAGGTATATATCGTAGTGTCAGAAGCGTAAAACGATAGCTCTCAGACACATCGAGTGATTAGTTCGATTTCGTGAATGTGTGGGTAAATCGTCTAGATAAGGTTGAAAAATGTGTTTGATGTCATTGAAAGCATAATCCATTTCTCTCTAAAAAGTTTCCAAAGCATTCTTTAAACGAAACAGGAGTTTCGGGTAAGCGAATGTGCCCCATGGATAGATAAATTTTGTCTTATATTCATCCTCTGGGTGGATATTGATTTTATTGTAGCCATAAAATCCATCAGTGAACGAAAATATTTCGCATCCAACACAATCATCAATAATTTGCTCAATAAAGGGAGTAGGATAGTTGTGTTTTGGACAAGCAATATTGAGATCCTAATAATCGACACATACTCTGATGTTTCCTTGTTTTTACATGATAGGAACGATGTTGGAAACCCACTCAGTTAGCGGAACATGGTAAATGAAACAAGCACACAAAATTTTTTCAACTTCTATTTTAATGGCAGTAGCCTTCTTTTGATGAATAGGACGAAGGAAATTCACAAAAGAGAGAGAGAGATATATATGTTTTGAGATTTGATCGAGAAAAATACATGCCCACATGAATGTTTTCTATAACATGTGGTTTGGTCGAAATATAGATATAAATTCTTTCTTCAATATTTGACAAATTGCACTGGAAATCAATTACATTAATATGAAAAGAATTAGAAAATAATTTTTTGATCGATGGGTGATATAGTTCACTAATATTATCTTTTTCGTAATATTGAATATGGGAGAAATGATGATGATCTTCCCACGGTTCTACTTCTGACATCATGGTTTCTAAAGTATTATCATTTCTTAAGAAATTTGAGGAAAAAGTATCAGATGGAGTACCATAATTTAATGAATGATCAACCCAAAAGACCGGTGATGATGATTTTGGATTCACCGCCCAAGCCATATTGATTGATTTCTATGCCATCTCAATTGGGATGCGAGGTAGAAACTCATCCAATGCAACATATTTATAATCACCCGTACTCTTCCTTAATCAAGATGGAGTGGAACAGATCATGTAGCAGGTCTCTATGTTTGCAATTTCTGTTGACGTTGCAGGTCGCAGTAATGCAAAGGTTCCCATGGGAGTGGAATCCTTTAAGAGTCCTACACCAATGGTTTGAAGTGTGAGTTGGAGTGCATGAACTAATGAAAAAATTCTAGTTACCTGGAAAATTGAGGCAAAGAAGAATAGCTGAGTGATGTCTGTGATAACACCTTTATGTGGAAATGCAATCATTATAAAATATGTAGAGACGATCACAGTCAAAGCATATACCCATGGCCTTCTGAGTAAAATATTGTATTCAAGGGGTCCATCAATGACCTCAACTTCAACATCCACTATTTCCCCCCCTATTTCAACATGCAGGTTATTGATAATACCACAAGACTTATAAGTATATCCGTCGAAAGCTTTCAACGATGTTGGCGATTGAGATAGGCGCGGCGTGCCAATTGACTTCCAAATGTTTAGAGACAATGCACGTATATTCTCCCTCATCAATAATAGTACGATGAAAAAGTTGATTGAGAACATTTACTTGGATGGAGAATGCCAATTCTATTGGTAATTGCAGCACATAGCCCGTATGATTAAATACTACAACATTGGAATCTGTCAGATCAATTCCACCAATTTCTGACAACAGAGATTTCTTTTTCGAAGGGAAAATTTTGTAGCACCTCAGGTGCAGACATAGCTGAAGGGTTTGAGCAAATCTTCAAATATTTTATAATTTTCAGCAACTCTCGCTCGAGGATTAAATGTTGATTTATGAACGAATCCCTTTGTTGGCTTGATTTTCAATTCCAGAATAGCAGGTGGCGGTATTGATTATGTAGACGGATTCATGGCCAAATTAGTAGGTTAATAAAAATCCTGACTACCATAATATTTATTATGAATTAACATCAAAACATCAGTTTATGGCTTCATGCTAGACAACATAAGCACTTGTGAACTAGAAGCTCAATCCGTAGCAACCAAATGTGTGTTTGAATTCCGAAATGGATCTATCAACACAACTGACACATGTGAGGCCTTAATAATTTTTGAGACTTCAGGGAAATGAGGACAGTCCTAAAAAAAGTGTTCCTCATTAAAAATTAAGCAAGGGTAATGAGGTTTCCGTTTTCCAGAAGATTTATTAGATGATCTTTCGTGCGGGGAAGAAGTTTTCTTTTTCTTTGATTTCTGTTTTTTCTTACTTCCGGGATGCTTGTCACTTTTTCCCTTGTCAGATGACATGAAATGGATTTTGGAAGAAGGTGTAGTATTAGATGCAGTAGAGTGATGTGTTCTTGCAGTACCAATAATACCATAGCCAAAATGAGAGTCCTTTGATGGAGGAGTAACAGTAAAATTAGATCTCGACGTGTTAGGAATTTTCTCATAGAGCATGCCAGACTGAGTATAAATCAAGTCTAAATATTGCGCACAATAAAGGAACTACTCTTCAGTGATGATTCCACCCTTGGCCACATCCTTATTTATAGATGGTAACAGGGAATTAATGAACCATTCAACAAGGAGTTTATCAGGAACAAATGTCTTAGCCATTCTGCGACAACGATGACACTCATGAGTATGATAAAAAATGTGAGTAGCATTAGTATGTTTAAAATTAGTTAAGAGTTATATTCCAGTTTGATATCATATGGGTAACTGGAAGTGGTTCAAAAATATAGTAGCTAGGGCAGTTAAATTATCAACAAAATATTTTGGTAACTCAATGTACCATTTTGCAGCCAGACTAGTAAGCGTACACTGGAAAATATGTAGTCAAACAGAGTCAAGGTTAAGGGATTTAGATGAAAACCAGAAATGATAAGTCATAACATGAGTCAACATGTCTTCGCCATGGTTTCCATTGAACTTTAGAATGAATAAGGGTAATTTATGAGGTATCACTGGCCACCAAGGAGCATAGTTGATTGGATCATTGGTGAGCCGTTTTAAATATGGTAATTCTAAAGTTACAATAGAGGGAAACTAACGAATGAGGTCAAGTTGAGCATAGACATGGTATGATGTAACTTCTTGGGAAATAGGCCTTTTAGCACTAGCATAACGAATCTATTGTTGGTAACCCAAATAGGGATTGTTTTGATAGGAAAACACTAGAGAAATTTGTTGACCAAAACTGGATACTATACTTGTTGAAATGAAGGTTTTTCCATTTGTGCTTGTGGCTGCCAAGGGGTCTATCCACCAACATAAAAACCCAAACTAGGATAGCTTTGATTCAATTAAGGATAGGTATAACCTGGTTGTGGTTGCGACATTCCATAATATGGTAATCCAACTTGTGAGTAAATGACTCCGGATACAGGTGGTTGTTGTAAACGAGCCGAAGGAGTTGGAGTTTGAGGGCCCAATACTTGGGGGTATTGGGTGGAATAACCTAACTGAGATGGTTGAGGTACAACAATTTGAGTCTGTAACAGGGGTAAAGATGTATTAACAAGTAGAGTTTATGTGGGTGCAACAAGTTGAATTGGTTGATATGATTGTACAATTGTTTGTGGTTGGATAGGCAGAGTGGGCTGTCATTGACAAACATTCATTCTGACATTAGGATGAAAAAATAAATATGGAGTATTGTCGAAATGGGTGACCATAGGTTTCCCCCCAGCATGAGAAGTATAATAAGATGGAAAATATTTTTCTCCAAATGTAAGGAGTCCATTTGAAATTGTACTCAATGTGATATACCTAGATGGACCAGCTTGATATTTCCCTGATGATGTTTATAAAGGATCAAGACATTCAGTACTCACTATATATTTTCTAGTTAGAATACTAGATGATGACATTGGTGAATTCCATGAGTTTGAGGATGCACCAGAAAGGTTCAAGATACAGATTGGTAACTAGGTGGGATGCAAGGTCCACCATATAAATGTCACTCTGGTGAAGTCATGAACATCGATGGGGTAGTGAGAGCAGGTGCTATCACAGATGGTCCAACAAAGATGTTCGCTCAGTCATGGTTACTCAACCAAATGTATAACCTATTGGATCTACTAAAACTTTAATAGAAACAAGATAAAAAAATGCAGAGACATGTGATTGAGGAAAAGAATCGTATAGGTAAAGCTCCATCCCAAAATGAGTTGGAGTTAAAAGTGTTTTTTCTTGTGGTATTTCTTCAATTGAAATTAAATCAGGTGGAAGGATTTTTTCGTCAGACCAAAAGTATATTTTAGGAGGTTGACTGTGCGATATTGGAGACTCAATGGATAAAATAGATTGTGGGGTGACCAATACAGGAATAACTTCTGGTCATTTGACTTCGGGTTTCATATGTTGTGGAAAAAAGTGACAAGATCTAGATCAACTTCCAGTTGAACAACATCGTGTTGGGGAGGTATGGTCTCACTGATTGGATGGATCATGACCACGGGTTGCTGTGAGGACTCCATATTGAGAACAGTAGATGAACCAAGATTCTTAGAAACAACTTGTGCTGAATCTGGTATATGTGAGGATGATGTCCCAGTAGAGGTACTAATAGTACTAGTTTCAGTAGAGCAATGTCGCCTTCTACGACCAAAAGTAGCTTCCGATGGTAAAGGTGGTTTCAATGCTATTGTATGCGAACGACAGGGAAAGGGATGCTCTTCTTCAACAATGAATGATTTATTTTATGACCAAAATAAATAAACAAAATAAAAGGGTAATTTTAGGCAAAATATTTACCAAGAAATTGTGAACTGCAAAATACCTCCTAGCAAACCAAGTATGGGCATGCAATCTCCCTGAATTTTGTGCTCGGTGTATCACAATTTTCAAGGAAGCCGACTCAGTTCACTATGGATGGATAGAAACCTAAATTTGACCTCCCAAATATACTCAAAGGTATGTGGATGCCCAATTCTGTATTAGCACTGTCTAATGCAAAACCACATGGTGAGACCACCCCTTTATACTTTTTGTAATAGAAAATCGCCCAATATACCTGAAGATCCTTGGATGAGCTCTGATATACTTACATATGTGGAGTGAATTATCACACTCATAATGTATTGCAAGAAATTAATGGCAGCTACAATGTTTTACGACACCGGAGCACGTCTCTAGCCTAGACCTTCTAAATGTTATCGTGATGGTTCCAATTCTCTTTTAGTTAAACTTATGTAAATTTTAAGTTGATATTTTTTATCAATATAACTTTCAAGGTTCACCACGATGATGTGATGGAAACTCCTATAATTAAAACTAAAACAATAAGAAAACTTTTCAATTTTATCTTTTTCAATGAAAATCCTAGCTACTAAGGGAAAGAGAAATCAATTTTCAAAGCAAACATCAAAGAGCACAAACTAATATGCAGCTTTCCTAACGTGTTCCTATGCAAAACACACAATTCACTATATGCAAATGCAAGTTTTTTCTTTTCAGTACCCTTAATGTGAATGCAAAAAGGAAACTATATGCATCAAATCAACAAAAAAAAATTCTTTCTTCTTTGAGAAACGATGAATTTCGCAACAATTTCTATTTTAGGTAAAACGAAGAATAGAACTACAATTTTTCCTACAGGAAACAAAGAATTTAATGAAAATTTCCTTTACGAAAAAAGTTGGACCTAATGCATAAATACAATAATTTTAATTTGATTTGTAAATAATAAAGAAAAACTTAAATATACATTTAATAAAGTTACTTTTCAAAGGAGGAAGAATTAGGAAAAATCACTGGTCTCTAAGAGGCATCAGAGAATTGAAAACAAAAAAAATAAATGGCTAAGAATGATGGCAATGACAAATTCAAATGGAATTTGGTTGGCTAAGGAGGCAAATCAGTCTCTAAAGGGAGACAGTGCATTGCAATGCACCCCTAAGGGGGAGACAGTGCACTGTGTCTTGACCAATAGTGCGTTGGCGCAGCAGAGATTCAAAATTCAAGCTATAGAACACACTTCTAATGGAATTATTTAATTCAAAAGTCTAATAAGTAAAAGTAGATGATATTGGGTGGATAAGCAGAGGAAAAAACACCAGGAATGAAAGGAAACTGACCAGCGGAGTCGCAAATTTGTTATGCAGAATTATGATCTACGGATAAATCAAATTCCTGAAATGTGGTGCTATGAATTTAGAACAACAGATTAAAGAATTTGCTATCACTTTCTCTAATATTAAATATACACAGAAATATAGGAGGACCTACTTGTGATCCAAGCACTTCCTATTCTCCTTCTAACACTTTTGTTGTAGCTTCCAATACAACTTAGATCACCAGATTGATTCCTGTAAGTATAAACAAACAATAGAAAATAGATTGCAATATATAGATTCCTATTTATCTTAATCATTTAAATCGCTTAAACATGAAACATATATGTCATTCAAGAATACATTGCATGAGAAATAGAAACATAAACAAATACATATACGGTAAAATGAACATCAATATTTTTTAATTAGTAGAAGGGGGAGGTTACAACCAATGATCGATTTGATGTCAACAACTCGAGCTTCATCCCAACCTCATCACAATAAACATCTCACCAGCAACATATCACTCCTATCACTCTCTCAATTGAGAATCCAACAATGTTTCTTTACCAAAATTCTTCCTTCCCTAGCATTAGGGTTTGTGCTCAATTTATAGGGCAACTAATGGTAGTTTCTCAATCAATGACAAGAAAGACATGTTACCAAGCTCAAAGGTGTTAGATGGACACTTCGATTTGAAGTTTGACACATATGGACTCTTCTAGAAGGAAATGGGCATGTGGATATTTTGGAACAATGAGAATTTCACTCCCATTTCACCAACTCACTCTTGAATGTCATGAAGTGCATTGCAGTGCACCCTTGAACGGAGGGAGCTGTATATGCAACAAAATTAGTCCCTTGAGAGGCAACGTTCGTGAGCTCATAAGTGATATGAAATATCCTTCAAACCTTGGAAATATTGTAATAGAAGTCATGAATGATTTGTTATTCTCTTAGGTCATGTAGCAACTAAAATGATAGGCAATGATAGACCCTATTAGATTGGTCCCGGGGATGATGTCAAATTTGACCATGTCATGGGGGATGATGCCCAAATTAACCTATAACAAACATGTCAGGATACCCCAAATACACCATGGAAATACATAGTACCACATGCCCACAAAACAACATTTATGACATGCATAGAATACCACATGTATACTAGTACCCTATGTACAACATGTACACAATACCACTTGTACGCAACGTTAGCTGCACAATGTATGCACAACATCACATGTACACAACACCACTTTCACAATGTGTACAGAATGCTAAAGGTACGCCGCGCCATCTATAAAATGTGTACACAATACCACATGTACACAACACTACATTTGTGACATTTAAACACTACCACATGCATGACATGTACACGACACCACATGTGGAACATGTACACAACACCACATGCACACAACGCCACATGTACCATCACGCACACAAAACCATATGTACAATACACACAAAACACAATATGTACATAGCACTGCATTTGCAACATGTACATATCACCATACGTACACAACACCGCATATCCAACATGCACACAACAACGCATATCCAACATCCACGCAGTACGATATGTACAAAACACAACATACACAACATGCACATAGAACCATCTATACATAGCATTGGGTATGAAATTAACACACAATAACATATATATACAAAATTAGTACTACACATCCATAGACCGCTCACTAACCCCACAAGAATACTTGCTTCTAGTGTCCTTCCACTATCCATGCTTATACTAGCACACTGCAGATCACACTACTTTCACTTCGCTAATGTACCCATCATCATTACATTTCCATCACACAAACATAAACATAGTAAAAGAATATAATATTAAATCACATCCACATTATATTGACCTCATAGATTTGTCAAAGCTACCTTTCCACTAGATTCCTCATAGCCAAGAACCTCTTCATGCAATTCACTTGCATAAGAAATTATTCCTCCACAAGAATTATCCCTGACAATGCTACTAGAAATTGACATAGATACATACATATATAATCATCATCATAAAACAGTCAGCATCATGTGATAAAATGACATACATGCAAATATATATGCATATAAACATTTATTATTAAACAACCATAATCCATGACAACCCTATTAGACACAACATAAATAATACATACATGTATACATATATAAACTTCAACATGAGCATGATCACAACAAAATTTATAGATATCATAAGTTTGAGGTTAAGATAATCATTCCTTTATCCATGCACAAGATGAAAAATGCTGAGAAAAAGAGTTCCCAACATATCCAAGGCATTTATTACCTCATATCCATTCTGTAATATTTCTATTTTTCAGCTTTTATAGACAGTTAAAAATACTAAAGGCCAAGTGGACCTAAGGGAAAACTATATGTGGACATATTATTTTTTAAATAAATAAATGTGAAATTTTATTATTGTGCAAAGAATAGATTAAATTGGAGACCAAGATTTCAAATCCATGAGGATGGAAGAGAATCCTAAGACTTTCACAAAATTCTCCAAAAATCCATGGAGAAAAGAATAAAATAAAACAAAAGCATTAGATGGGAGATAAGAATCTAATAAATGTCTCAGTAAAGTGGAAATTTACTCAGATGAGGTGAGAATAAAAATAGAGAGAGGAAAAGCTATTTTTGAAGAAGTTTTTATGGAAAGAATAAAAGTAAAGCCTAGGCTAAGGGAAACAACATCCCAAATTAATTTGACACAGTTATGGAAACATGTTGAGGGAAAACAAGCTTAAATAGGCTATTCCTAGTGAGACAAGGGGTTGTCTACACAGAGGAAGAATTGGTCTCTCCTCGGGGGAGAGATGTGGATTAAAGCTCAAGGCTGGGAGGTAAATAGTCTTTACCAAATTGGTATGCACATTCTATGAAGTTTTATATTTTATATTGTTGTTAGAATTTATATAATTATGATGTGCCTAGAAAGGGTTATATTTTTATAAATTGTAGTTGAAATTTCTGTAGAAGCTATTTTATAAATTATGTGTATCTGAATATCATATGTATTTAACATAGATTAACCATAGAAGAGTATGGTTAATATTTTTTTATTATTTATATTTTCAAAAATTTTGAATACAAACTTAAATTGAATAGTAGTAGCACTATTAATTTTTTGTATTGCACTATAGGAAATTAATAAACTTTATTAATTTTCTTTTATACATAGAAGGATACAAAAAAGGTACTGTTCAATATTGATAATCTAGAAATACTACGAAGGATATTCGGTAAACTGAGATGAGCATCAATTAGTGAATAAGAGATAGAAGGAATTTTTTTAGAAATTCATAAATCCGATCTGCAAGGAGTAGTCTTAAAGCATTTTATCAACATAGGAGACAAAAATTGTGCATCTTTCAGCACTTAAGTAGATCAGAAATTTTATAAATAAATTCCAAAAATTCTCGTTAAGAATAATTTACATTCTGAAAAATTCAAGTGAAAATATATGAATGAGGAAGCCGCAGATCAAATAGCCTCACTTACCAACGAAAAAGGCAGAGAAAATTATAGTGTTGTATGCAGAATGGGTATGCTTGTGCAACAACAAGTATCTTCTAAGTAAAACCAAGAATACATATAGAAAATTGATTCAGGTTGAAGAATTAAAATTATACGAGAGAGGAATATAATTTTAATTTCTGCAAAAGAAGTAAAAATATCTACAAGTCTAATATATATAAATTCCAGAGTGTTATGATAAAATAAAGGCATCGTATTTCATGTCAAAAAGAGAAATTCAGATAATATCGAGAAAACCCAGAATCGAAAATATGGGGAAAAATTCTCAATGCCAGAAGCAAAGGGAAATATACATTAACATTGTATAAATTTAATTATTCTCAAATGATGCCATATAAGAAAGCCATAGTAGTTAACTTTCGAATTCACTTAAAGGAAGGATATGATTCTGTATTATGAATAAATCATAGGAAAGTTTTTCACTTACACCAATAACATCAAATTAACATAGAAGATCCAAATTCAAATCATGAACTGGTTATAGTTATAAATCGAATTCTAGAATCTGGGTAATAACCCAGAAAATAAAATTCAGGAAAACTTGCTATCCAAACAAGAAAGTCACATCGTATAGCAAGTTTGAATATAGTTATGTTATAAAATAATTTTAATGATTGAAAGAAAATGATAACAACTCTAGTGAAAACCACGAGAATTAGAAAAATAAAATAATTTCGAATAAGATGATGAAGTTCTCATAAATTAGTTACAATAATACATACCTTTTTCTTCTGGAGGCACGAGGCACATAGGGGACAATGAGGCTAAACCTATATACAATGCAAGATCCTTCCATTAAAACCAAAAACGATTATGAAACATGGTAGCGGAAGCTAAATAAGTTTTACAAAGAAATTTCAGTCAGGGAAATCGAAAAAAAAATATTCCAATTACCAGATAAGCCTATGAGAATTTTACTCGATATTGGGGAATGTTATTACTAGAGAGAGTAATATGAAGTGCAATAGTAACGTTCTCTACTATTCGCAACAAGAAATACAAGTAACTAGAGAATAGTTTCTCTCTAAAATTTTTCGTCCAAAAGGAAAACCCGTCAAAATGAACTGAAAACAGAGTGACAATACCCTATTCATAGTCAATCAGGTTATGAAGGATATACAAATGAATCACAACCTTTTTAAAAGATCGCAGGTCTGCCATACAAGTGTCCCAAAATTAAATTTACCCATGTGATCTTCATCTGCCAAAAGGACAAGCATTAAAATGGTTGAGAATTTGAAACACTAAGGAGTAGATACATACCGGACTATCCCCTAGTTTTATCTTAAATCATACAGCACATCCAACCAAACCTTTATGAAGTATAAAGTAAATTGAATTAGATTATCACATGGAAAGGGCCATGGTTTCATAAACTTCTAAGGTAAGGTTTCATGATCTATTTCAAATATGTCAACATACATATAATGTGTGGAATAATATATATATATATATATATATATATATATATGGTGAGGCATGAAATATATATATTTTAATACACATAAATTTTAGGATAAGGGATCTAAAATATGTATGTTGCATGTCAGCATAGCATAAAAGGACAAATTAGGATGCCTATATGTGTGATCTAATATTGAATTTCATTGAGATGTATGATCATAGTATTTAGTAAAATTGGTTGGGGGTAATGTATATACCATGTCACTAAATAATAATGATTACAAGAAATTTATAGTGAGATATTATAACTTTAAGAAAATATAATATATTAGTGAAAATAATTTTAATGAAACAAATTAAATTGATCTAAGTATAACTTAGAGTTATAATTGTAAATTATTCCAAGGTTTTAACTAAGGAAATTTGTACCTCATAAGGGTCCCTTTTTCAATAAAGAAGTGTAGCCTTAATAAGAAAAACTATTAAATGAAGGCGGGAATCAAATCAACACTTCAACGCAGAAATTGAATATGAGAAAAATAAAAGAAAGACAACTTAAAGTTACAGTGTTAGTGTAAAATTAGTTAGGACGAATATGTCAGAAGAGATACTGAAAGTGACCGGAATTTCTATAAAAAATAAAATAAAATTTTTATTTGGAGTTGTTACAAATGGTATTAGAGCCCATGTTGAAAACTCTGGGCCTATGTGTCCCAACACAGGAAAAAAACATTTCTTCTATGATAAACAGGTAAATAATTTTTTTTTGTATACTAATTTAATTATGTGTATAGTAATTGAAGTGCAGAAACAATTACAACTGCTATTATGAATAATGAAGATGAGTTATACATGGAATTGGGGGGTGAGGGAAACACACCAGATCAAAATGCTCAAATGCTAGAAATGATACTTAAGATGCAACATAATATGATTTAGCTAAGTACTAGCAACGAATGACTGTTGCGGGCCAGTAATTAGCAAGAGAGGTTGATAAGGGAATTAACCTCCCAGTCTAGTCATCAAAGTGAAGACCAAGAAATAAAGAGAAAAGAAACTAAACCCAACTTAGAAGGGTTTGAGAGTGGGGAAGAATGTGGATCTAAATCCAGAAAGAAAAATGAGTTGCAAGGGGAATTTCACAAAATCAAACCTCCAACCTTTGATGGGGAAAAGGAGGATGATGCAAAAGCTTCACTTCTGAACATTGTCAAATACTTCCAGGTATATGAATACAAAAGTAATTTGAAAGAGAGATTGGAAATTTACCAACTGCAAGGTAAAGCCACACTTTCGTGGGAAGAGAAAAAATTGTATATCTGTTGGATGAAAAAAATATTACATGGTAAGAATTTCAAGTGAAGTTCAAATATAGATACCTTAATGAGAAGTATCATAAATATAAAGTGAAGGAATTTCATGACCTGAGACTAGGAAAACTCACTATTGATGAATTTGTTTCAAAATTTACAAATTTACTTCGCTATGTGCCTTATATCAAGGAAGAAAAGGCCAAAGCACAATGATTTTTAAATTTCCTACCTACCATATACAACGAAATAATTGAATTTGATAATCCAAAAACAATGGATGAAGCTGTTTGAAAATCAAGATTATGATACCAATAGTTTAAAGGCAAAAATGATCAGCTGAAAAACTAACAGAATAAAGAGAAAGGAAAAGGGGAGTTAAGCATAAAAATACCAAAACTAGACTATCTGAAGAACTTTGGGAAAAAACAACAGAGAAAGAATTTTAACAAGAATGGGGAAAAATAGACAACACAATCCAACACTGGTTCCAAGCCAATGGAAATAAACAACAAAAGAGAAGGAGAGGTAAAGTTAATGAACCATTAAAATGTTGGGGTTGCGGTGAGCCTCATATGTTGTGGGACTTCCCACACAACACTAGAAAAATCTAGAATATTCAAACAGTACGAGAAGAAACTACATTAAATTATATTGCTCAAAATATTCCTAGGACCAATGATGCATTAAAATACCAACAGGCTGAACACAAATAAACAATGATAGAAATCGAAGGTATGATTTCTCACCAACCTGTTTATGCTTTAATAGATCCAGAGGAATATTTAAGTTATATCAGCCCTCAGATAGTGGAAAAATGTAAGTTAAAATAAATAAAAAATCATCAAGCTTGGTTAGTGTAGCTAGCTACATGAACAAAGAGAAACGTAACACACAAACTTCCTAAAACTATGGTAAATTTAAATGGATATAAAACTAAACTCCATATTCTCCCTCTAGGATCCTGTGATCTGTTCATAGGAATGGACCGGCTGGGAAAACATAAAGCAATAGTAAATTGCTTAGACATAATAGTACATTGCACAAATGATGTAGGAAAATCTGTAATAGTCAAAGGAAGACCAAAACCGATATCCGTCAGACAGATTTCTACATTGAAATTAAGAATAATAGCAAGAAAATGTTGTCAAGTGTATGTTGTATAGGTGGAAGAGTTGGGACAAAAAAAAAAAAAGAGGTTTTAGAAGAAATACCAATAATTAGAGAATTCATGGAAGTATTCCCAGAAGGAATTCTTCATCTAACCCCAAAAAGAGACATTGATTTTTTAATTGAACTAGTACCAGGAGCTACCCCAGTTTCCAGGGCTGCATATAGAATGAGTATTACTGAATTACTAGAGCTGAAACTTCAATTGCACGAACTATTATATAGAGGGTATATAAGACCAAGTGTGTCTCCTTGTGGAGCACCAGTATTGTTTTTCAAAAAGAAAGATGGCAGTTTCAGGATGTGTATAGATTAAAAACAACTGAATAAGTTAACTATCAAGAACATATATCCACTTCCAAGGATAGACGATGTATTTGATAAGTAAGAGGAGCCACCATATTCTCAAAAATTGATTTTAGAACTGGATATCACCAACTTCGCATTAAGGATAAAGACATCAACAAAAAAACATCCAGAACTAGATATGGACACTATGAATTTGTAGTCCTAGCCTTTGGAATCACAAATGCCCCTGTTACATTCATGTGTTGAATGAATAGTGTTTTGCATAAATATCTATACATGTTCGTATTAGTGTTAATAGAAGATATTTTGGTATACTCTAAAAATGAAGAAGAACACCAATAACACCTAAGAATAGAACTACAAACCCTTAGATAACATTAGTTTTATGAAAAATTCAACAAACATAAATTTTACAAAAACAAAATCCAATATTTAGGTCATGTGATTTCGAAATATGGATTAGTGGTAGATCCAGAAAAGGTACAATAAATCTTCAATTGGCCTGTACCCACATATGTACCAACAATACAATAATTCATGGGTATTTCTAGATACTACCATAGATTTTTGGAAGGGTTTTTTGCATTACCCTATCCTATTACTACACTGCAGAAAAAATGAGTAAAGTTTGAATGAACAACAAAGTGTCAAAGAAGTTTTGAGAAATTAAAATTGAAATTAACTACTGCACCTATGCTGAAAATTTCTCATCCAAACAAGGATTTTGTAGTGTGTACATATGTTTGTATAGAAGGTCTAGGATGATTATTACTACAAGATAATTCAGTAATAGCTTAAGAATCATGAAAACTAAATAAACATGAACATAATTTTGCAGTATATGATTTAGAACTAGTCGTTGTTATACATGCATTAAAGATGTGGAGACATTGTCTTTTGGGAAAGAAATCATTTTAATGACAAATCACATCGGTTTGAAATATTTCTTTACCCAACCATATTTAAATGCCAGACAATCCAAGTGGTTAGCTTTCCTTAGTGAGTTTCACATGGAAATCAAACACATTAAAGGAAAGGAAAACAAAATTGTTGATGCTTTGAGTAGAAATCCTCATCAAATATTGACATATGCATGGAGTAGTCTAAAGTTTTATGTATAAGAATAGATTCATGGAGGGTTGTTGCAAGATAAAAAATATGTAAAATTGCAAGAGAAAAGACAACAAATTGAAATTGCACGATATACCATAAACCAACAAGGACTGATTTATTATAAGCAAAGAATATAAATTCCTAATGTAACATCTTTAAAACAAGAAATCTTAGATTATTACCATAAGATACCTTATGCAGGTCATCTTGGTTATCAAAATCTGATTTCAGCATTGAGAAAAAATATGTTTTGGCGAGGCATGAAGAAATATGCAGTTGCTTATTCGGCAAGGTGTTTGGAATTTCAACAATTAAAAGTAGAACATTAGCATCCTGCAGGACTACTAAATCCTCTCCCTAATTCAGAATGGAAGTGAGAAGTAGTTTCAATAGACTTCATTACTTGATTTCCACAAACTAAGTATCAACATGATTCTATAATGGAGATCGAATAAAAGGTTTCTGATTACATATCTTGTAACCATAGCACTAAAGGGAGATCAACCGATCTCCCAAGAATTGAAGAATATCAAAATGAAATTGTTTTCAAAGACTGGGACATCAGGCTCAAACAAGCAGACATGGTTGTCTTCAGTGCCAGAAATATTGCAAACAATCTCACTAAATATGTCAGTGAGACTATTCTACATTCAAATTTGATTCAGGAATTCCCTCATGGTTCCTTACCATATTTCAAAGTGTTTGAAAAATCATGGAAAGATTTATCCAAGAAAAAAAATGAGAATATTAAAAAATTATCTAAGGTTAACCGTGGAAGTCATTTCCAAGAAGGAAGGATCACAAGATGGAAGTTATTTCTCTGCTCCAGTAGTATTGGTGCACAATAAGGATGGATCATGGCACATGTGTCCAAATTATAGGGAGCTCAATAAGCTCACTATTAAAGATAAGTTTCCCATTACTTTGATTGATGAATTATTGGATGAATTACATGGATAAATTTGTTTTAACAAGTTGGATCTTCATTCAGGATATCATCAAATTAGAATTAAGGTTAAAGATATTTTTAAAACAACATTTTCAACTCATGAGAGTCATTATGAATTTTTGTTCATGCCTTTTGGCCTTACTAATGCACCTTCTACATTTCGAGGGTTGATGAATTCCATGTTCAAACTATTCCTTAGAAAATTTGTGGTGGTATTTTTTGATGATATAATAATCTACAGTAGGTCTTGGAAGGATCATGTTCAACATATTGACAAGGTGCTCAAACTATTGGAGGAGAAACAATTATATGAAAAAACCTCCAAATTTTTTTTTGGAGTACAAGAGGTGGAATATTTGGGTCATATTTTATCTTACGAGGTTGTTAAGGTAGACCCTAACAAAATTAAAGCCAGTAAGGAATGTAAAGTCCCCACAACCATAAAGCAGTTCGAGGATTTCTTGGGTTAACAGGGTATTATCACAATTTTGTTGAGAATTATGGAATAATAACGACACCTCTAACAACATTATTGAAGAAAGATGCATTTTCATGAATTCCTGAAGAAACTAATGCCTTTTAACATTTTAAAGTGGCAATGTGCCTAGCACCGGTCCTAGCCATGCCATACTTCACAAAAACCTTTATTGTGGAATGTCATGCCTCAAAAAATGGAACTAGTGTTGTTTTAATGCAAGAAGGAAGACCCATTGCTTTTGAAAGTCATCCAATCAAAGGAAAGTATTTAAAAAAATCTATTTATGAGAAGGAAATGTTGGAAATACTACATGCACTAAAGAAAAGGTGACCTTACCTAATGGGAAGACACTTCAAGGTAAAAATTGATCATGATAGTCTTAAATACTTTTTGGAACAAAGACTAGCTTTAGAAGAGCAACAAAAATGGGTCACAAAGATGTTGGGTTATGGATTTGAAATCATCTACAAAAAAGGGAAGCTAAATGTTGTTGCAGATTCACTCTCAAGAAAGGATGAAGAGGTGGAAGCATTAGTTTGTGCCATTTCGTTAATACAACTAGATTGGATAACCGAAGCAAGGTATGAATGGAATAATGACGAAGAAGTGTTGACACCCGTTAAAAATTTTCAGCAAGATCCTAGTAGATCTAATACATTTAATTGGAAAAATGATTCCTTGCAGTATAAATATCACTTATATCTTTGTAGGAATTACCAACTAAAACAAAAGATTCTTTTTTAACTACACACCTCTCCCTTAGGAGGACAACTAATATATTTAAAAACTTACCATAGGGTGAAGAAATATTTTTTTTGGGATGACCTTAAATCTAATATTCAAAATTTTGTGTTGGAATTTTTGGTTTCCCAGCAAAATAAAGTTGAGACAATTAAGACCCCGGGTGTTCCACAACCTTTATCCTTTCCAAGTAAACATTGGGAGGAGGTTTCAATGGATTTTATGACAAGTTTACCTAAGACCAAAGGAAAGAGTGTCATCATGGTGGTAATTGATAGAATTACCAAGTATGAACACTTTTGTGCATTATTTCATCCATTTAAATAAAGTACATCTGCTAATACATTTATGGAAACAATTCAAAAGATACATGGAACCCCAAAGATTATTGTAAGCGACAGAGATCCCACTTTTACTAGAATTTTTTTGATGGAATTATTTTCCTATTTGGGTACTCAAATATCACATAACTCATCTTATCATCCTCAATTCTATTGGAAAACTGAGATAGTGAACATTTTTTAGAAGGATATCTTCATTTTTTTGTATCTTATAAAAAAACACAATGGGTCAAGTGGTTACCTATGGCTAAATTGTGGTTTAAAACTTCCTTCCATACTGCAGCAAAAATTACCCTATTTATGGAAATTTATGGATATCATCCACCATCCATCACATCATATTTAAGAGAAAATTATATGGTTCAAGTAGTGGAAGATCACATGGAGCATCAACAACAAGTTCTCCAACTCTTAAAGGATAACCTAAATTTGGCACAAAATCGAATGAAGAAACAAGCAGATCAACATTGCAGAGATAATTTTTTTTATGTAGAAGATTGTGTATTTTTACGGCTACAACCATACCAAAAAATGTCCCTCAAGCAAGATAAGAAGGATAATAAACTATCACCAAAGTACTATGGTACTTACAATATGTTGCAAAATATTGGTACTATGCCATACAAATTGGATCTTCTTGCTTCTTCCTGAGTGCACCCATCTTTCCATGTTTCATGCTTCAAGAAGGTTATAGATTTCGTCATTTATGTGCCTACAAATCAAGGATTTGTGCCACCTTTTTAGCCCCAAAGCCCATTTCACTACCCAAAAGTTCATCAAATTATAGGAGATCATAAATAACATTAAAACAAATGTAATAAAGCAATCACATCATCAAGAACACATTTAAATCCCTCCTAGGCATGACAAGAATTTCGTCAAACATGAAACAAACAGTGCATATACAAGTATACACAACATATTTAAACATAGGGATCTCATACTTATCTGAGAATCACTATGAATCCTTGCTCACCTACATCACAAGTTGCAATACAATCTATTTGACTATAGATACATTGTGTATTCATTGATGCTTAAAAGCATTGATAGATCCATAAATCATCATTGATCGAATACATGCTTATAAATAGCCCAATAAAAAGTAGAAATAAAATGGACACAATAGCAATAAAATCCATACATAAACGAGTACATTTTCATACCAAAGACCAAAGGAAATATTTCTTCCTTAAAGTATGTAAAAAACAACTGTGGATGGGATTGCCACGTTCCACCAGACCATATATTGGCTGAGCTAAATATCTCTTCAGCCAATCACCCCCCTACCATATTTGAGCCATGAATGTGGGACTCATAACCAACCAAAAAGGAACCAAAAAAGAATGAATGCTACTTGATTTATCTGCCTACACCATGAGAAATTTTCCTCTCTTCTAGTCTCAATATTTATTATAATCAATAGTTTGAATCAGGGATCAATAGGCCCTAAATGGAGACATAATCTCTAGGATTTATCATACATCCCATCCCCAGATTACTAGGCCGAAATGGAGAGTACCCACCTCTCATGATTTAGTGCAATCCATCTTGGGTCACTAGGCCCTCAACCAAGGAAAACCACCACTAGAGTTCATCATATATCACACCATTCACATGCAAGGAGTCCTAGGCCCACCAAGGAAACACACAATCTAGCTTTACCACAACCCAGAATATGGTTTATGGGTTACTATGTCATCTGTTATATTAATTTAGAAATGCACCTCACTCAGCTTTGAATCCAATCTTGCAATCCATCTCAACCGAAGTATGAGAACCCATCTCAACAAGGTTATTGGAAAATGGAAAGGTTAGGCTAAATACACTATCGCACATGGAAAAGAACACATTCCAAGGCATTAAGTAACTACATACAATACCATGCATGCCAAATCTAGAAAGGAAATCATACATGCAAATAAATACCTGCAAACAATCTTGTTGTAGCTACTTGATTCTTGTTCCTCCTTCCTTTCTTTCTCCTACTTATTTCTTTCTTACCTTTCTTTCTCCAATGCCAAAGTGCTTCAAAAACTGTAAGTTCACAAGAGAGAGAGAGAGAGAGAGAGAGAGAGAGAGAGAGAGAGAGAGCTCCAAAAAATGCACTAACAAAAGGTCACCAAATGATCCTCAAAAGCCTCTTTATTAATGAGGCCTCTATTTTCCTCATTTTCCATTATTTTCCTTGATTTTCCTCCTCACATGAAACATGTGACCTTTCACCTTCCTTTTATCCTAATTTCCATTATTTTCATAAATAAAATTCCAATTAATGCCTCATGCCTTTCTGAATCCTTTACTAATTCCTTTTCCAATTTCCTTTAGCCATAATAACCAAACTAAACACCTGCTAAGATGTCTTGCCCAAGATTCCACTTGGAATAACTATCCCATCAACCGTGGTTATTAGTTTTAACCTTATTACATCGAATATTTACCAGGGTTGTTACAGGAAATATTCAATGAAGTGAAATAAAATTTGAAGGTAGGTTAATATTAGCATAAAATCCATGCAAATTCAAAGAGATATCAAAAAGAGTTCAATGATGGTGAATGATGGTGACCACGCTTATTTGAAAGTGAAACCTAAGTACTCTTAGAATTTTTACTTGTTCCAAGTTGCCACTTAGCTATTGTGGACCCTTTGAAGTGTTAGCAAGGACAGATCAAGTTTCTTATTACTTTCCCTTCCAACAATTGTAAAATATCATGGTGTGTTCCATGTGTATTTATTGAAAAATGTGTACATCATCTAGCTTACATAATTGATTAGAAAAATGTAAAGGTAGAATTGGAGGGAGAGTTCCTCGTAGAACCTATTCACATACTAGACTAGAGAGAAGTCATGCACTCAAATAGAGTAATAGAAGAAGCCAATGTTTAGAGGAAACAACTCATCATGGAGGTGGAAAATTGTGAACTAGAAGTTTATTTTAAAGATCCATATCCATCCTTATTCTACTACTTGGAGGAAGCTTAGAGTAGACACCAAGACAATGTGGAACTCAAGTGGGGGAGGATGTGATATCCCCTGACTTAGTTTTTATTTGTAAATATTGTATATGTGAAGTGTATTGATGTTGTGGCCTTAAGCGCTGACTGGAATTGGTTATCAATATTTAGTTATTTCTAGTACATTATATAATTTTTTTATTTTAATTTATTAATAAGAATATTTAATAATAATTATAAGGGTGAAAATGGCTAAAGAGAAAGTTATGGGCTACAATCTAGTGGTTTTATTTATTTAACTCTTTGATGTTGTAATACCTAGGCTTCTAATATAAGGATTACATTATTTAATTATGGGAAATTTATTGATCAATAAATCTACCAAGAAGAGGAGACATTGTCTTAGGAGACTAGGGAAAGTGGAGCTCGTAAATGTGAAAGAAACTACCAGCCACATAATGGATAATGGAGGAGGTAGTTACCAACTACAAAACAAAATGGATAGTGGAGGAGGTAGTTACCAACTACAAACAAAATCCTCAAAAAGGGGCCTTCTAACCTATATTTCATTTACGCTCACATGGTGCATAGCTAGATTTAAGGAGGTATAGTTTATCTAAATGGAAAATGAAATCCATGCATGGTATTCATCCAGCCATGGAATTTACCCATGGTATTGTAAGTGGCATCTACCCATGGTATTCATCCACCGATTTTATTTACCCATGGTATTGTAAGTGGCAAGCACCCATAGTATTCATTCACCCATGTTATTGTAAGTGACATCCACCCATGGTATTCATCCTCCCATGGTATTTATCCACCAATGGAATTTACCCATCGTATTGTAAGTGACATCCACCTACGGTATTCATTCACCAATGGTGTTGGAACAGGGTCCCCTAAAGCTGCGAATTTTGTACAATTTTGTATATTTTTGGTCTTAATTAGTCTAGCGCGGGGGTTTTGGGGTGGGTCAAGGCCCTGAATGCATTATAATGGGTCAAGGGAAGACAAAGAGTCCACAAACCATACTTTGTATACCATTAGAAGTGTAGGCTAAGTCGATATAAATATATGAACATTTTGAGTCTTAATGTAGAGAAGAATTAAGTCTAATGCTAAGTGTGAATTGTTAGATATGATTTTGGGTTGTTTGGGTAAGGACTCTTGTTGGATGTGTGCGCAGAGATCCTCAATCCTATAGTGTCCAGACCCTGTTGGCTGTGTGCACAAGTTGTGTTTGGATTGTAGTAGGTTTTGATTCTAATATATGCGGATATAGTTAAAGTAGCTCTATGTTATTGGATCTGGTGTGTTATTGTTGATGCAAACCTTTGGGACCTGTTAGAACTAAGAATATATTTGTGTTATCTATTATCTATTATGCTGCGAATTTGTCTATGTTATGGCATATCTGTAATATGCTAATGACTCATTATGATATTATGTACTGATAACTGCTGATATGCACATGGATGTGATGGTCTTGACTAGATATGTAGCTCTGTTATATTGTGGATTATACTGTTAACAAACCTATGAATAGATCTGTCTTATGTGAAACCAATAAGCTGCGAACGCAGATCTGATTGACTTACCTACTCTCTCTCAGGGTGTGGAAACTTGCTTCGAACACCCTCCCATACTGCTTCGTGTGAGAGTTTGGCCGGCGCAAGCAGGTGGCTCCCGAAAGGACCAGCAATATACGGGTCTGTTGGTAAAGCATAACCTTTAAACCTGGGTCAGGACCCCTCGAGCCAATAAATTGTTATTTTGCTGGGATTGGGACAATTTCGAGAGAGGGATCGGGTAATGCCAAGAAACATTAGAGTCCTGAGAAGAAGGAAATTTAAGAGTGTTTTGAAAAACAGGTTCAGGAATTTGTGGTAAAAGAAAACTGCAGTGCAAAGTTGATAGAAGAGAAGTGGAATAATAAGTACATTTTCACAGAGGTCTACGAAATTTTTTTTGTGACATTTGTGACTGAGCTTCAGGAGTGGCTTTTAAAGCTCATAGATTTCTAGACGTGTTGGAAGGATGAATAGGTCACACAGTGGACTCTAGAGTTGATCCAGTAGTTGGAAAGCACCAATAACACCATCACTTGTATGATATATCACTAGGTAGATAGTGTGCTGGGAGGATTTGTGAGGGAGTTCGTAGTCAATAAATTCGTGTCTATTCAGAGGCAGAATAGAGATTCTTCAAGGGTTTCCAGGATAAGTTTATGAAAACCTTTCCATTACTGATTAAGATATTATTGTGAAAAAAGAGCATCTTGTACAGCCATACATAGTGAATGAGCTCCAATGAGAGCGAGGGTAAAACACAGAGTGGTAAATTTGACAAAAATAATCAAGAAGGAGATAGATCTGTCTACAGTCTAGTAAGGGATTTGGTTGTGCATTGCCTTCCAACTACACCACCTTCAAGTTAGCATAGGAGTAAGAACTCACCCATACCCCCACCCCCAGAAGATGATATGGCCTCGTACATGAAGTTACCTTCAAGGGCATAGAGGATGAAGATATGGATCGAATCTACTTTTTCGCAGAGTCGGTGTGGACTGCGTAAAATGTAACTAGCGATGCCTTGAAGAGGGCATAATTGTCCCTTGCCTTTCAAGGAAGAACCCTGGACTGGTATATGGGATACATAGCTCAGCATGCGAATGCGACCATTGCAGAGCTTAATAATTCCTTAAAAAATAGTTTTGGAAGCCTAAATCCTACTCCTAGATAGTGAATGTTTTAAAATATTTCAAAGGACCTTTTGAGTCTATATGGGAAGCTGACCAATGGCTAAAGAAGGTGATTAGAGAAGGGGAATTTCAGTATGATGACAGACATCACAAGGAATCGTTCATTGCTATGTTACTACCTCACTTGTGCATACCTATGGGTTAGCAAGCCATTGAATCAAAGAAAAAATCCTTGGAGATTGCTATGAAGTTGGAAGCTGCACCGAGAGATGATACCCTGTTGGGAGTACAAAAAATCCAAGGGAACCTGGAGGTGATGCACATGGAGATCCAGAACCTGTAAAAGGGTCGAGGGAAAGAGGCTAGCCCAGACGTATGGTGCATATGATGTAGGGTATCTAGCCATACAAAGGATTAGTGCCCACTCTTGGTAGACTACCTATAGGTGGGGGGACCTAGCTCATTACGGCTGGGACCAAGTGGACGAGTGTTATGGTGAAATGATTGTCGCGTAGCTGAGCTGCATGATACTAACCACTGCCCCCATCTGGGTGCATATGTCCCAAAACTGAAGCAACAATGGCGTAGGTTTTTTCTATAAGTAGGAAATGATGAGCATAACTATCGAACTTATGATCTAATGATAGGAAAGGGACACCTATCGAAGGTACAATCAGAACCTTCTTCACCAAGATCCCCCTCAGGCATAGGTGGCTCCTAATCTGGCAGTAGGGGAGGGGGCCGAGGTGGAAGCACATGTAAGGGAAGAGGGAAAATGATCTTCTATAACTATAGAGAGGTAGGGCGCTTTGCAAGGGATTGCTCGAACCATGCAAGACAATCATACAGATACTATAGATAGTTGGACCATGTGATTGAAGATTTCCCAATTCTGATAACCAAAATACAGGAAAAGCAGCAGACACCTGCGTAGAATGTACATAGGGTTAAGGCATAACCTCGAGACGAAGGACCAAGCATTAATATCATAACACGCAATGGCATGGCCATTGGAGGAGCTGAGGAGAAAGTTACAGCTGAGCCTCTTATCAGAAAAGCCACCATAAAAAAATAAGGTTTGGATTTTCAGAAGGAAAAGGAAACCTTTGTCGTGACCCACCAAGACTTTGCTAAGGCTGAGGCATCTACTTCTCAAGCCCTTGTAAACCTCAAAGCATATGATGAGGTCAAACTATTTTTTTACTCATGTATGAAGCTGCTAGGCAATCAATAGGCCATAGAGAACCTCCAAGCAATAATAGATAGTTGCGCAAAAAGAACTAGTCCACCCGTGGAAGTTAAGGATGTGCAAAAACTATACAAGAATAAGAAATGCACTAGTAGGGAAATGAAGCTAACAATGAAAATTGGTGATTATGAAATGGATCAGGTTATTTTGGACCTGGGATCAGATGTGGACATAAGGTCCAAGCAAACTTGGCAGTGAAGGGAGAACTCAAGTTGGAATGGTCCAATATCCAGCTGTACATGTCCAATCGACAAAAGATCATACCATTGGGGAGACTGTCAAAGATCGGGGTAGATATTACAAGAGTTAAGGTCCAGACCGACTTTGAGGTAATTCAGATTGTAAATGATGCAGACCCCTATCCTGTGCTCCTAGGGTTAGATTGGGCCATAGATATGGGAAGTATCATCAACCTAAAGAAAAGAAGCATGGTGTTTAAAAATGAAGGTATGTGGGTAATAGTACCATTAGACCCTACAGAAGGAGAATGATATATGGAGTCGGTGCACGAAGAAGAGGATGTGGATCATATTTATAAGTTGATTACGTGGGATGAATATTGGATCAATCCCATAGCCCATGGTGTACTTTGTTGGGAAAATGATAGGAATTTTTCTCTCACTGCGATGGAGAGATGGAAAATTTGCAGAATCATTTACATTATGTATCTCCATTGTGATGTCTTAGAATCACCAAGAACTTTCGATGCATCTCCTCTAAGGTAAGAGAACTACCCTACTTTGATGGTTCTAGTAGTATTAAAGAGTTTTTGCGAACATTTGAAGCTGAGGTTTTGAGAGAATGAAGGTTATGGGCCCTTAATCTAGCCACGGGCACCACACCTGCGAGGTGGTGGGAAATGCATAAGGGGGCATTAGAGGGTTGGGAAGAGTGTCAAGATATGATGATCCTACGATTCGAACCTCCAGTTCAGTTGCGCATAAAAGAATTCCTTGGTCCAGGGGACCCGAGCGAGAACTTATTCGCTTGGATGGAGAAATGGTGTGATGGGACTACAGAAGAATGGGTTCACCTATTTATTCATGCCTTGGGAACAATTCCCACCGCATGGTACTTATATGTAGAGCTACATCAGTGCACCCGCCACTGGAAAACATTAAACGATGAATTTTTCAGAACATTTTGGTTAGCAGGGGGAACAGAGGCACTTAAAGAAGCTTAGCAGATATAGATACCTTCGTATTTGATGAACCACGCCCTTACGTAGCACTTAGGGGACCAACATGGGAAATTAATATGCAGTATATTGTCAATTTCCGCAATATAGCCATCGAAGAGTGTAATGAAGATCCGAGCAATATTGCTATCCCGGAATCGGAGGGAGAGCACGTAGTCCCAGGACCCCCACTACACACTGTCGATGTTATGAAGCCTCTGAAGCTGTGAGAAGTCAACATTGGCACGAAAGAGCAGCCTAAGTTTGCTAAAATTGGGGATTACTGGGATGATGATACAGTAGGAAAATTTGCAAAACTACTTACAGAATATCAAGACTTATTTCCATTGAAGTTTTTGGAGCTTAAGGGGATTATAGGGGACCTCGGGGTCATGTGCATCATGTTAAAACCAGATGCGTGCCATGTGAAGCAACACCCTTATTGGCTGAATCCTAAGTATAAGAAAAAGGTTAAGGAAGAAATCGATAAAATGCTCACCATAGGTATCATCAAACCGATCGAACAGTCAGACTGGCTAAGTCTGATGGTGGTTCAGGAGAAAAAGACGAAAGGGGAAATATGAATCTGTGTGGACATGAAAAAATTTAATGATGCTTGCATGCATGATCCCTTTCCCACACCGTTCTTGGATGAAATCCTTGATAGTGTAGAAGGGCAGGAAGCGTACTCATTTACATATGGGTTCTCGGGCTACCATCACATCAAATTCGCACCTGAAGATCGCATCAAAACTACATTTTATACTGAATGGGGATCCTTTCAGTATATAGTCATGTTTTTTGGACTCAAGAATGCCCCTACCACCTTTTCACGAGTAGTAGTCGCAGTGTTCAAAGAATTTATACACAATTTTTTGGAGGTTTATTTCGATGATTGGACTGTCTTCGGCTTAGTGAAGAAGCACATTTCAAACCTGTGCATGATGTTGGATGCCTATAAAAAACATCATATTTCCCTAAATATCAAGAAGTGCATATTTTGCGTAACCTTCAGAATCTTTCTCGAACATATAGTTTTCCAATAGGGGTTGACGGTTGACCCTGTGAAAGTCACAGTTATGATAAATATGGCAATACCTACAACTGAGAAGCAGTTGCGTTCGATCCTCGAACATATAGCCTACCATAGGAATTTTATTCAAGGATACACGCTGATCATAGCTCCTATGGAAAAAATAATTAAAAAGGATGTTTCATTTTTTTGGGATGAAGAATGTCAGAAAAGCTTCGAGCTAATCAAGGGGAAGATGGTATCTGCGCCTATTCTCATCTTTCCTGATTCGGTAAAGGTATTCCATGTTCACTTAGATGTGTCAAGAATCGCCCTAGGAGTGGTCCTTACGCAGCCTGGAGATGGAGACATTGATCACCCGGTTTCATTTGCTAGTAGGAAACTTTCTGGTGCAGAGCACAACTACTCCACCATGGAGTGGGAGGGATTGGCCATGGTCTATGCATTATAGAATTATCAACACACTTTAAAATGTGGCCATGGACTTGAAGTATTGGCCATGGTCTATACATTATAGAAGTATTGACCATGGTCCACTATTTTTTAGTAGGACACTTTAAAATGTTTACGGATCATTCGAGTTTGAAGTACCTGGTGAATAAGCCTGTGTTGTGGGGGAAAATCTATCGATGGTTACTGCTGTTCTAGGAATATGACTTTGAGATCATTGTCAAGCCATGGAAGTTGAATGTTGGGCCGGATCATTTGTCTCGAATTGAGAATGGCGAGGATCTGAGCAACCTGGAAGAAGGATTTCCTGATGCGCAACTGTTTGCTATGAATTTATTTGACGCGGACTTCGCCAACATCATTTAGTTCCTAAATATGGACATGGCACCTGTAGAGTATTCATTACAATAGAAGAAGGAGCTGGTAACCCGCGCTGCCAATTTTACCATCATCACGGTTCATCTATATAAGATGGGAGCTGATGAAGTGTTGCGAAGGTACGTGGTGGAACATGAACGACATGATATCTTGGCAGAAGCCCATGACGGGGTAGCAAGAGGTAAGTACGCAGGGAAAGCAACATCACAAAAGATCTTGAGAGATGGACTATGGTGGCCTACACTGCATAATAACTCTCGTGTCTATTGTAAAGCCTCCAATATATGCCAAAAAATAGGAAGGCCGTCATGGAGAGATGAAATTCCCCTTGAACCCCAAATGGCCCTGCAAGCATTTGAAAAATGGGCCATCCATTTTTTAGGACCTATCAATCAACTCGAAAAGAAGACAGGTGTGCGTTACATTATAAGTGCCACTAATTGTGTAACCAAGTGGGACGAAGCACAAGTAGTGAAGGATTTCACTGCAGATACCGCTGCACACTTCATCTTTGAGAAGATTCTGACCAGATTTGGATGTCTGAAAATCTTGATGAGTGATAGAGGTACGCATCTTTTTAATGAAACAATACAGGCCTTGACGGAAGAATTTCAGATCCATCATGCGAAAATTACTCTGTATCATCCCAAAGAAAATGAAGTGGTCAAATATTTTAATAAAGTCTTGGAGCATGCACTGAATAAGGCCCGTAATGCCGATTGCAGCAACTCAGACATACGCATCTCGTCTATTCTATGGGCCTACTGAAACACCTGTAAGAAGTTGACAGGGAAAAAACCATTTAGGATGGTCTATGGCAAGGAGGCCATTATGGCGATGGAGTAAATTGTTCCTAGCCTGCGCATCATAGCCTTTATGAATATGGCAGAGCCTGATATCATGGAGGAGCAGTTAGCATAGCTTGTAGCTTTGGAGGAATATTGTTTCATTGCTAATTTCCATTAACAGGTTCAGAAGGCTCAGGACAAGGCATGACATGATCGACATATTCGACAAAATACCTTTGCGGAGGATGAATTAGTCCTACTATACGATAACCAATTTTCGAAACATCTCGGGAATTTCTGATAGTACTGGCTTGAGTGCTATATAGTTAAAGAAATCACGGATGGCAGAGCTGTTCGGTTAGCCACCCTATGTGGTGACATGCTACCTAGCTATTTCAATGGAAGCCGGCTCAATCCGTATTGGATCAAATTACTATATGGCTGGAGTAGCTGTATGGAGTGGGGTATTTCCACTAAGGAATATAAGCATGGAAGGTGCCATGGTATGTGTAGTAAGCGCCCGCAGATTTGGAAACTTGGAGGGGCCCGTAGGGGGCATAGGAGGATGTTCAAAGAACTGAAAGTGCGCAAGAACCACAGAGGTGTGCTAGGAGCGCAGGGGTTATGCTAGGAGTGCAGGGTATGCTGGGCACAAATAAGGTGCGAAACTAGCCATTGGAACATTAAAATCGGGTAAAAAGAAAAATTTACCGTTGAAAGGAGCGGGCGATTAGAATTTAAGGAGGCGATTTTCGAAGAATTCTTACCACTTACTTGATGGTAAGTTTCAAGTCAGGTTTACCCAACCATTATTCGATCGCAAAGGCTATAAAAGGAGAAGGATAGATCGGACAAGGGTTCTGTATCTCTTGAATAGTTTGTACTTGGCGTGTTTTTCCTTGGCAAGTTTGTGCTATAAGAGTTTTTGTGCCTATTGTGTCCCTTTCATGTCTGAAAATCCTTCACCCTCTAACAGTAGCAACCCAGAGTTCATTTTCCGCACTCGAATTATGGCCACTAATCCTGTTGAAGACTTAGAACCAGTGACCTCAATAGAACAATAATCTGAGGAAGTAGTGGAAGTCGAACTAGAATCCGAGGAATTTATATCTACGCCGAGTCAAGCAAAGAAGAAGGGGAAAGAAAAAGTGCAGGGGTCAAGGAAACCCATGAAATGGGTTGGGTTGAAGCCCCGTAATTCGCCATGATTTCGAATGGCACCCGAGGGACGTTCACCCAAACTAGCAAAGAGACCTCTGCCTGCTGAGGAAGAGGCCCAGGTAGCCAAACCAATAAATTTTCCACTGCCATTTATTCGGCCCCATAGGCCCTCCACATGCATGTCGAAGTGTCTTGAGGGCCCGTACACCTACCTACAGATGCTGCTGAACCCGGGTGATGTCCCCGTCATTGGCGAACCCTTTGGAACGCTTCGTGAGGTGAAATTTGATGATCATGACTTGGCGAATTTGGAGGTGTTCCCTGAGTTGGCTCCCGAATGATATCTTGATAGAATAAAGGAAGAAGATTTGATAAATATTGTCCACATGCGCTAGGTATGCAGATTGGTAGGGTCGGAGCTCTTAAGCCTGCTAAGGATGCCACACTTCGGCCACTACAATATCATGGACCATCTAGTACGTCAGTTACTTGCCCTAGTCCATGATGGTTGCTTATGGATCCATGATCGAATCCCCATCGATGCTACGCTCATTCATCGAATTACTTTTCTTCCCATGGAAGGGTCAGACCCTCTGCTGTGCATTGGTAAGAAGTATGAGGGGGAGATCTCTGAACACGTGCACAAAACCTACGATGTTGAGCAGAACAATCAAGGCTTCATGATCAAATCCATCATCAACCCTGGTACGCCGTTGGGTATGCTATTATTTGCATGGAAGATGATGCGAAAATGTCAGGTGGCCTTCGTCCCAGCGTATGTAATTCAGTTGGCAGGCCAGTGTGAGAAAGGGGTTTGCTTCAATTGGTCCTAGTACTTCTGCAACGAGTTTTTTGGCTAATGTCTGTGAATCCCAGGAGCAGGGAGGAGCATTTTGTTATTCCTGGTTACTACTTCTCATTGCGTTGGTCACCTAGGAAGCACCTAAGGAATCAGTCCTCCTTGAGCTCACCCCAGACATGTGCGAGGGGGCTCGATATATGAACTTGTGGGATTCTAAGGATGCACAATGCATCGAGGACAACCAAGTCTTCTGGGTGTTGTTTTAGAGTGGGTTTGCAGCAGCTATCAACACCTGGCCGTGTCTATCGTTAGCCATCTATGATAACTATAAAGCATCACTACATTCCAGGTGACTATGCATAACATCCAAATACGAGTCCATAAGGATCCTATGTGGACTTCACTCCCCTATATGGCCACCGATGAAGAAATTGATTGTTTAATTGCGCAATGGCCTCCTCACTAGAATATAGGCTTAAAAATAGGTGTGAAGGGCACTGAAGGAACAAGCACCACGAAGGTTACCCCTCTTATCATCACCAAAGAAACTGGAGGACCAACCAAAAGCATGGGGAAGAGTGCTAAAGCCGCATCACAAAAGGGTTCGCATCCTTGTAAAATTACGGGGAAGGGCATGGAAGCAACAACATAGAGGGATGCACAGCAGGATCTCGGTACTGAAGGCTAGGAGGTGGGAGGAGATGAGTCCCTTTGGAGAACAAAGCGAATGGGTGACCCTGCTAAGGGGCCAGGGAAGAAGCAGTGCTCCCAATGACTAGAATGTGATGAAGCGGTTACACTGACTGAAGGGGACCTCAAGAAAATTGTAGATGTGGTTAATTTCGATGCAGAAGAAAAATGGCTTGCTCTAGAAGAGCATCAGAAATCCACGGTCGACACACTTCAAGCTAAGCTCTGATCTCTACAGTTGAATATGGACACGCTAGAAAAATTATGATTCAGGTACGAATGACCTCAGTAACTAGCAGCGTAGCACTTGTTATAGTGGAAAGCCACCTCTGTTCCCTGCCAGGTGCAACCCTTGCGATAAATCCACCCAACTTTGGAGTACAAGTCCAGGCCTTTGCAGTGGCACAACTCGATCTAGCCAAGTTGTCACATGAATCATTGCAGGTTATCCACACCTCCTTATTCGAAAAAATTCAACACCAGGACCATCGAGTGCACCAAAAACTCAGTGTAACTAAGCAGACAATTGAGGAAAAAAATGTTGAAGTTTCCTAGGTACAGGCTGCATGTACCCTCACCACCCCGTAGTAAACGGAGCTGGAAAAACTCATTAGTAGGCTCTGTGTGGACATCTTCGAATATATTCCAATTTCTTCCACCCCAAGGCCAAGATTGAGGGGTTGGTTGCAGCATTATGGGCCTTAAGGACCGAGATCCAAGTAGTCAAAATAGAAATGGAGCAACAGATTGCAGACTTGCAGGCCAAATTGCAGCCAGAGACACCACCGGAGGTACAGGTCCGATGAGCTGCGCTGGTTACGGTGGCCACGAATGTGATTATAGTATAGATTTCTCAAGGTGCCCAATTACTGGAAACAACTATGCAGTTATGGACCAAAGTGCAGCGCGACCCTCTCTTGCAAGAAATCAACCAGGACCTGCGATAGAAGGAAGAAGCATTTGAGCAGCTAGAAGCCACTATGCCTACTCTGATTCCTACTCAACGATTGGCCTGACTGCAAACCAACCAGGCCCTTCGGGATGATATTGACGAACTTCGCCAGAAGAAGAAGACTCTCGGTGAACGCCTTAAGCCGTGGGCTGATCAAGCCCTCAAGCTCTCTCAGGATACTGATGTATTTGTTAAAAAACTGAACCAGACCTTGGAGAGCATCACAACAGTGACCGAGGGACCAACCTCACAAAAATTGGTAGGTATTGCTCAAAACGCTACAACTTAGCGTGAAGGAGTGCTACCCCCCTGGTCAAGGTGATCAAGCTGCTGCAGGCACAGGTGGAGATCCCACAGCCACAATGACTCGGGACGAGTCACAAGATTGTGTTGGGGGACTTTTGGAATATGGTCCCCTAAATATGCGAATTTTGTACAATTTTGTATATTTTTGGTCTTAGTTAGTGTATCACAGGGGTTTTGGGGTGGGTCAAAGCCTCAAAAGCATTGTAATGGGTCAAGGGTATACCGAGAGTCCATAAACCACGGTTTGCGAACCATTGGAAGCGTAGGATAAGATGATATAAATAGATGAGCATTTTGAGTCTTAAGGTAGAGAAGAATTAAGTGTAATGCTAAATGCAAATTGTTAGATCTGTTGTTGGGTCGTTTGGGTAAGGACTCCTTCTAGATGTGTGTAGGCCCTGCTGGCTGTGTGTGCAAACTGTGTTTGGATTGTACTAGGTTTTGATGGTAATATATGCAAATATAGTTAAATTAGCTCTGTGTTATCGAATTTGATGGGTTACTGTTGATGCGAACCATTGGGATTTGTTAGAACTAAGAATACAATTGTGTTATCTATTATATGTTATGTTGTGAATCTGTCTATGTTATGGTATATTTGTAATCTGCTAATGATGCATTATCATATTGTGTACTGATAACTGCTGATACGCACGTGGATGCGAAGGTGTTGACTAGATTTTTAGCTCTGTTATATTGTGGATTATACTGTTAAAAAACCTGCGAAGATATTTTTCTTGTGCGAACCTGATAAGTTCCGAATGAAGATCTGTTTGACTTACCTACTCTCTCTCAAGGTACGAAAACCTAGTTTGAGCACCCTCCCATACTACTTCGGGTTTGACTTTGGCCTGCGCAAGCGAGTCACTACCGAAAGGGTCAGTAGTATAGGGGTTTTTTGGCAAACCTTAACCTCCAAACCTGGATGAGGACCCCTCGAGCCAAAAAGTGGTATTTACCAACCCATTGAATTTAAGTGTGGTATTGTAACTTAAAAAGACTAAAAGTAACAAGTCACATTTTTTAAAAGAATAGATTGTCCACAACAATGTGGATTTACAATTATTCTCCATTTACTAATAAAAGTTTCTTTGTTATTTTGTTTATTGTGTACGCTCATATTTTCTAGCATTTCCCTTCTTCTTTTTTAATCTTGGGGTCATTCCCCAAATATTCAAATCAATAGATGAAGAAAAGTTGAAAAGAAAAAAAAATAACAAAATCTGTTGCTAGTTTTGCACTCCATTGAACCTCGAGGGAACCATCTAGGGTGAAGCGTCAATATTGGGAGGAGAATTACAACTCAATTATTATTTTCAAGTGTTTTTGACAAGTCAATACTCTGAATAACATGTATCTTTAAGAATATGATACTTGCAAAGTGATTTATGGTTAACAATGTGTGTATGAGTATTGTTATTATAGCTTGTACTTTAACTGTATATGCATGAAAGTGAAATGTAATAATAGAATTTATCTTCTTCCAATATTTGAAATGTTAAAATTATTTTGTGCATATATGGAGTAGTAAACATTATGATGCAAGTATTTGAGTAACAAATTGTATTTTCTTACTATGTAATAATTTCGAGAGTATTAATTACCTTTGCATGCAAGGACGTGTGAAGAGAGTTAAATGTAAGGATGAGTGAAGAGAGTTAACCAAGTATATAAGAAGTTACTAGTAGTTAAGAATATATAAGAAGTGACTAATATTTAAGAGAGATTGACCTAAAGACAAGGAGTGAAAACTTATTAAGTACACTAAGGCTCCACAGCATGAGAGAAGGGAAAAACTTTCAAAACTAATGGGAGTTTGGATATACCTACAAATTTCTAAAGAAGAAAAATATAAGTGGGGATTGGCAAAAAGGAAACGAGCCTAACTGAAGAAATAAGAGAATATTTAATATCCAAGTTTCCTAAGGTAAAATCTATGACCAGGGAGCCATGTCATTTCTCTCCAATATATTACAAATTTTCTTAGAACTGTTACAAATAAAATGCCGCCATAACAAAGTACAAGTAAGGACTAAAACCATACAAATGGAAAATCTTTATATATTAGGAAATTAGCTAAATACAAAATTTATAACCATAATCATAATCAAAAGATTTATGTTGTGACTTACCAATGGCTAAATAAGCCAAGTTATTTCTTTTGTTTTAAAACCGCAAACTCAACAAATAAAAGAACAAGAAATAACCAAATAACATAAGGTAAATATAAAAAGGTATATAAAGAAAATATATTCACGTAACATTTTATCTCTGAATAATAAATATAATTTGTATAAGAAAACAATCCCATGCCATGTGCTAACCATATATCACTATTGAAAAATAATTAATCTAGGGTTTTAAGCAAATAAAAATCAAACTATAACATTCGTTTCCAGGATTTTAACATTTTAACCCTAACGTGTAAATCAATTAGGAATTGACGAGAACTATGAGAAATGTATTATTAATATTTTCTTATGGACAAGTGAGAACCTCAATCAAAGCATAAGCCTCTTCCAAGAAAATTTCCACTAAGAGAAGATTCAGAAGTCCCATTATAGCTCCATCACGAACCTATACACAAACAAAAATGGATTAAATCGAGAACCCTTATCATTAAATTTGCCACAAAGTTCCATATATATATGCCACGTAAACGAAAATGGGAGGAAGAGAAACGACATTTGTAACAAGTTTAAGTAACAATTATCAAAACAAAGAAATGGAGGATTATTTTCACTAGGTACAAAAACTAAGCAAAGACTTGACATCCTCCCTGTCATTCGTGTAAAAAGCAAACAAAAAAAATGAGTGATTAATTAAATAATACAATTGAGTGACAGAAGAAAAACAGAGAAACAATAATCATGACTTCATATTTTGAAACTTACCAAAACACGTGAAAATTTGAAATGTAGCCTCCACCATAGGTGAAGAGTTTAAGCCTTGAAGGTAACAAGAATTATCGTTACTTTGAATGTAGAAGCATATGGGGTTAAGAACCTCGTTGCGGAGCAGAGCATATCTATGTTGGAACAACGAGACAAAATTACCAAATGAATCGGGAGACTGAAGGTCAATAAGGCCAAAACATAAAACGTAATTCTAATCACTATTAGATCTAGAAGATTAAACCATAATGATTGAAAGTCCACGTGTTACCCAATATAGTTTCGTTAAGCGAGATGGGAAGCCACACTTTATATCAATAAAATATCTCTACATAACCTGGTTTATGCAGTAGAGAGGTGGGGAAGAAAGTATTAATGTGGAACGAAATTTAAGACTGCAGTAAATAATGAACTGGAGCATTACAAAGAAAGCCTACACATTAAAGTAATATATTACATCAATCATAAAATAAAAATAATTTTAGTTACTACAAGAATTCAAATGGTATGTTAGAACAACATAATGATATGGGGTTTGATTTGGATAAATCGTGTGTTTGAATTACCATGTTGTGACAATGGTATTACAATCCAAATTTTCAATATTGAAGTATAGAATATATCAAACATATAGTAATAAATGGAATGAATACATACTTAGGAAGAAAAATTAAGTAGGGTTAAAACCCTCGATATATGAATGATGAAATAAAGTGGGTCAAAATTCTATTTAAATAAATAAGATAAAATGGGTTAATTTCATGGTATTTTATTAGATATAATGCAACATAAATCATGTATCAAGCATTGTATAATATTTTGAATAGGGTATAAGAGAAGTATAATCTTAATTATAGGTGCATAGGGACGTATTTAATCTTACATTTCGAACATGAAAGAAGTGGTGTTGGAATAAGACATTATTATAGACTATAGACTAGAAAGTGGAATACAAAATATTAAGGGCAAAAAATAATGTAGGAAGATAAGAAGAGGTAACTTTAGGTTAAGAATTTGTAATCCAGAGATGATCTCACTATTACAAATAAAAACTTAGTTAGAAAATAAGCTTCTAACAAAATAGTTAATTATTATTCTTTGAAGAACTATTTTAGTATTGAAATTTAGACAACATGAAAAAAAATTAAGTAAATTTTTGGGTTCATTACATATTAATATTTAATCCTTATTATACATCTAATATTTATTTATGTGGTTGATACATGTTTATATATAGTTATCGGAGTATATCGAAAACATTTATTAATATGGTTGTGCTAATTTATTAGGCCCCTCACCAACTTGCATCAGTGGCTTCGACGAGATTTTACTAAACGAATATAGTTTATTATATTATTGAATGTTGAATAACAGTCAGTATGGAACAATCGCCCATATAGCGACCATTTTTCTCTCATTGCCACGTAGTTCAACGCACAATTCATCTATACTTGATGGTGTTCAGAGTAGGCAAGGAGTTACAATGGTCATTGCATTTGGACACAAAAAGGGAGGAAAAGGTCAATATTTGGAAAAAAACCTTATGAAACCGAAAGAGAAAGAAATGAAGAAACGCCTGCAAGAAAGGTGAAAGAAATAAAAAATTATCTTAAAACAATAAATATTAATCTTAATATTATTATTAATTTTTTATTTATAATTTTTGGGATTAGTATTAATATTAAGGTTTATAATATTAGGGTTTACAATCTCACTATTTATAATCTTAAGGATTATAATATTAATCCTAGGGCTTATAATTCTAGGATTCATAGTAATAATCTTATAATTTATAATATTAGAATTTGGTTTTAATATAATGGTAGAGATTCATATATTAAACTTAACGTTTAATATATTCATATTAGGGTTTATAATATAAATCCTTGAGTTTATAGTATTAATAATACATTATATAATTAAGTTTTTATAATGTTAGAGTTTATGATATTTGTTTTAATATTACGGTTTAACATTCTAACATTGGAATGGTACAAAAATTTATGCAATGTTCCATTGTAACAAGCATTGTCTCAATGTGACAATTAACTTGATAGTCATTGTTGTAATGTTACATTACAATGCAATTTATTTAATAACGCATTTCAACTTTACAAAATTAGAATTTAATATTAAGGTTTAAAATATTGAATTTTATAACATTAAACTTTAAAATATTGAGTTTAAAAATAGAGTTTATAACGTTGAGTTTAATATTATGTTTAATATTAAAATTCACTATACATTTCAATGTTGTTTACTTAGTTTAATACTCAATTTATCCTTACCTATATTAAACTCTAGTATTAAAAGTGAATAGTAAAATATAATACTAATCTTAATTAATATTAATATTAATATACTAATATATATTAATTAGTATTAATATTAATATATTTATATATTTTATTTATAATATTAATTATTATAATTATAATAAATATATATTATGATTATAATATAATTATAATATGAGCTAAGTATTATAATTATATATTAATTACTTTTAATATTAAATATTTATTAATGTGGTTGATATATATATATATATATATATTTTTCTTTCAATGAGTTCAACACTCAATTTATCTTTATCTCTATTAATATTATAATATTAAAACTCAATATTAAGACCCAACGTTAAAGTTCAATACTAAAAAATATTATAATCTTATCATTATATATCCATTAATATTAATATTATAATAGTAATATCTTATATTTATAATATGATAAAATGAATTATTATAATATCTTATATTTATAATATGAACTATTATAATTAGAGTAGAACAGAGTTACTAGTGTTAAATTTATATTATATATTTAACAATTATTTATAAGTTGATATATGTCTATCTCTCTTAGTAGAATATTCAATTTTCCTTATATTAAAATATAATATTAAACTCCTCGTGAATGTAGTTCTGAGTAAGAGCAATAGTTTTACTGGTGAAGGAGGCACAACCTCCATATGAATGTGTATATGTTGTCTATCTCTCTTAGTTGAATATTCAATTTTCCCTACCTACATTAAAACTAACTCACTAAAACCCTATATTAATATATAATATTAAACTCCCGATGAATGTAATTCTCAGTAAGAACAATATTTTTATTGGTGAAGGAACTACAACCTCCATATGAATGTGTATATGTGTGTTTATGAATTATAATCTAAAGCTTGGTTAGTTGTGATTTGGTTCTGGAATTTTTCCACAACACTCTCTTTCATGTTGTTTCACTCTGAGTAAAATTATTTGAAGTTTTTTTAGCTCCCCTATACTTGCGATTTTAATCTCCACCACTCTGTATTGAAAATAGGATTCATATGATTGATTTTCACAACTGTATGGTATGGATTAAGTGAGTCCCGCAACTCTGTGTAAAATTCTGTAAATGTGTTGTCTTGGTTGAAGTGATTTCAACAACTCTGTGTGAACTCCTTCTGTTAAGGGAAAAGTATTTCTCTCTATCTCTTAAAATTTTTGACATGGTATTGTGTTTACAGAGGAGTGCAAATTTAGTTTTGAGGAGTGTATTCTGCATCAGTGAGAAAGTTTTCATAGAGTGAAAAAAATATTTACATAGTAAGAAATTTTGTTTACACAGTGAAAATGGCAGCAACAAACAAAAGATTGACTAATCCAAAAATACCATAGTTTAATGGAAAACATTACCATTATTGGGATATTACACTGAAGGCAATGTTTTATTCTCAAGATATTTGGGAATTGGTGGAGAATGGTTTCCAAGAACCAGTAGATTCAGTAGCATAAAATGATTTGACACAAGAAGAAATAGATTTGTTAAGGGCCAACAAGAAGAAGGACTCCAAAGCCCTCTTCTATATTTTACAGGAAGTTTAGGAAAGTATCTTCCCAAGGATTGTAGCAGCAACAAAGTCCAAGAAAGGATGGGATACCCTCCAGAAAACTTACCAAGGCATGACAAAGGTGAATACATCAAAAATACAAATGTTGAGAAGAGATTTTGAGACAATTTTCATGAAAAAGTCTGAGAATGTAGATTCATTTTTCACACATGTAATTCAGTTGCTTACCCAAATGAGTTTTCATGGTGAAACACTTGAGGAAAGGAGAATTGTTGAGAAAATTTTAAGAAGTCTTCCAAAAAATCCTGATGCCATAGTTGTGGCTATAGAAGAGACAAAATATCTCTCACAGTTTTTAGTGGCCGAGCTTCATGCATCATTGATTTCTCATGAAAACAGACTGAAAATAGAATCATACCCCTCATTGGAGCATGAATTCAATACACAAGTCACATTTGGTCAAGGTAGAGGTCAAGGAAGATCAAATTACAAAGGAAGAGGAAGAATCCCACACAAAGGTGGAAGAAGCAGCCCTTGAAGCTCAAGTGGAAGGGGCAATAATCAAAATCCAAGTCAAGGCTCAAGCCAAAATCAAGCACAAGGTCAGAGGTATGATAAATATCAAGCTCAATGTCATTATTATAACAAGTATGGTCATTATGCAAATGAATGTAGAAAGAAGAAATATGACATAAGTAACAATCCTAGTGAAAATTTCATAAAAAAAATAAGAACCATGATAGCATGTTTTTAGCTTGTAATGTAGCACAAGAAAAACAAGGCGATGTATGGTTCTTAGATTCACGGTGTAGCAACCACATTAATGGAAACATAGAAATGTTTTCCAATCTAGATGAAAGTGTAGAATGTGAAGTGACATTGGGGACTGATAGAAAAATCTTTGCCATGGGAAAAGGAAGACTAGAGATTCTAACAAAGAAGTTGTAGAAGAATCTCATGTCAAATGTTTATTTTGTTCCTAGTTTGAAGAACAACCTCATAAGAATTGGAAAAATTATGAAAAAGGGCTACAATGTGTTTTTCAAGAACGATGTGTGCAAAAACTTGGATAAGCATCCATGTAGACAGTTGATTGCAAAAATTCATATGAAAAGAAATAGAATGTTTTCCCTCAAGCTAAGATCAGACATGAAGGAAGAAGGTGTTGTAGCAGCTGTCATAGAAGAAAACTTTCAAGAATAAATCAAATATGAAAACTGGTTATGGCATTTGAGATTTGGTCATCTCAACTTTGGCGGTTTGAATTTGTTGCATAGAAAATGCATGGTGAAGGGATTTCTACTCATAGAAAAACCTGAAAGCCTATGTGAATGATGCATCTTGGGCAAACAACATAGAGAATCATTTCCAGCAGGAAAGTCTATAAGGGCAAAGGAACCTTTGGAGATTGTCCACTCAGATTTATGTGGACCAATGCAATCACCATCAATTGGTGGTAGCCAGTATATTTTGACATTCATAGATGACTACACAATGAAGACATGAGTATATTTCCTAAAATAGAAAAATGAAGCGTTTGACCACTTCCACCACTACAAAGCTATTGTTGAGAAGGAAAGTGGACACTACATAAAAGTGTCGAGGACTGATAGAGGTGGAAAATACATCTCAAGTGACTTCCTACGTTTTTGCAGGGAGCATGGAATTCACAAAAAATTTACAACAAGGTATACACCTCAGCAAAATGTTGTCGCGGAAAGAAATAATAGGACCATCATGGAAATGGCAAGGAGTGTGTTGAAGGCAAAGCATTTGCCAAATGATTATTGAGTTGAAGTTATCACTTGTGCAACATATATTATTAATAGGTTTCCAACCAAAAGTGTTATGAATAGAGTTCCTAAAGAGGCATGGAGTGGAAAAAAGAAATATGTCACTCACATGAGAGTGTTTGGATGTGTAGCGTATGCACATGTCCTGGATGAGTTTTTGAAGAAGTTGGACAACAAGGGGGAGAAATGTATATTTATTGGATGCAGTGATGAATCCAAGGAATACAAGCTCTACAATACCTCAACCAAGAAGGTAATAATCATAAAATATGATCATTTCATAGAAGAGGAGTCATGGGATGAACGTTTACAGAAGATAGTCAATGTGAAGACATGTATGTCACATGAAGAAAAAGAGGAATTGACCGCAGCAAGTAATCCCTCAACGGTGACTCCTCCTCCACCTACACAAGGTCAACAAAGTAGTCAACATGTGACACTGCAAACAAATAATGGGATAGAGTTGTGCAACCAAGCAAGTGCTTATCCAAGTATACCACAAGGATTTGCAACTCCATCTACTTCAAGCGCAACACCAATCTCATCTTCACCAAGCATAAGAAGAAAAAAAATTCATAAATTTAAATTAAATTTTATGAGCAAGATGAATTTGATAGTAGCATTGGTGTGAATTATTTATTTGCATTATTTTTTCATGTAGATTACCTAATACATTTTGAATGCACAGTCAATGAATGAAAAAAATAAGAGTAATAGAAAAGAATGACACATGGGAGTTAGTAGACCTTCCATAAGGGAAATAAGTCATTGGAGTGAAGTGGGTCTATAAGACCAAGAAAAACATTGAAGGTAAGATTGACAGGCATAAAGCAAGGTTAGACATCAAAGGATACAAGCAGCAGCATGGAAAAGACTATGCGGAAACATTTGTACGAGTCGCGAGGATGGAGACAATGCATACAATGTTGCTGATTGTCGCGCAACATAAATGGAAAGTGTATCCAATGTACGTAAAGTCAACATTATTGAATGGAGTGCTGAAAGAGGAAGTGTATGTTGCACAACCTCCTGGTTATGAGTTAGAAGGCGAAGAAGACAAGGAGTGTAGGTTGTGGAAAGCTCTTTATGGGCTGCAGCAAGCTCTGCATGTATGGTACAATGGGATAAATGCTTCCCTGATGGACAATGGGTTTGATAAATGTGACAGTGAACCTACTCTCTACATGAAAGAAAATGATGGTAAGCTTCTTATTATCACTTTTTATGTACATGATTAGATTTTTACAGGGAGTGATGACTTTCTCATCATTGATTTAAAACAAATCATGAAAAGTGAGTTTGAAATGATTGACTTGGGGTTGTTAAGATATTTTTTTGGCATAGAAGTGAAGAAAATAGAAAATGTCATTTTTATCTCTCATGCGAAGTATGTTGCATAAGTTTTAGAGAGGTTTAATATCCAAAAAATCAAGCGATCACCAACTCCAAATATCATGGGGTTGAATTTGACCAAGGAATATTGCCGCAAAAATGTCAATCCGACATTATACAAAAGTATGGTGGGTAGCCTAATGTATTTGACCGCAACTAGGCCTGACATAATGTATGCAGTGAGTTTGTTGTTGAGGTTCCTGGAGACACTCAAGGAGACACATTGGAAAGCAACCAAAAGAATTTAAAAGTATGTCAATGGGAAAAAGGAGTATGGCATTTTGCACTCTGCAACTGTTGATTTTAGGCTGATTTTTACACTGACAGTGATTGCGCAGGAAGTGTGGATGAGAAGAAAGAGCAGGAAGTGTTGTTTCTTTGATTTTACATGTTAGAGTGAGTAAGTTAGAGAAGTGTTTTGTAAATTGGTGGATGTATTTATAGAAAGACAAGAAGGAGAAAATTGTGGAGTGAATTTTGGTGGGTCCATGAAAATAGGTTTTACTACGTTTTACTCTACAACCCCTGGTGAATGTAATTCTCAATAACAATAGTTTTACTGGTCAAGGAGCTGCAGCCTCCATATGAATGTGTATGTTGTTTTTATGAGTTATAACCTAAAGTTTGGTTAGTTTTCTAAATAACAACAGTTTTACTCATGAAGGAGTTGCAACCTCTATATGAATGTGTATGTTGTGTTTATGAATTATAATCTAAAGTTTAGTTACTTGCGATTTGGTTCTTGATTTTTTCACATATGTGTTTTACTGCAACACTCTGTTTTACTCTTTTCAGCGTGAGTAAAATTATTTGATATTTTATTAGCTCCCCTATAATCTCCACCATTTTGTATTGAAAAGAGGATTCATATGATTTGATTTCCGCAACTCTGTGTGAACTCCTTGTGTTGAGGGAAAAGTATTTCTCCCTTGTCTCTTAAAAATTTTGACACTTTCTTTATATATATTAAAATGTAGTTTCAAATAAGGACATTCGTTATATATATATATATATATATATATATATATATATATATATATATATATGCTTAATGAATATGAGTAACTCTGCAACAAAGAGGATGATGAAGCGTGGAAGAATGATGAAGAGTTTGACCACAACACACTTGCAGGAGTGAATTCGATGGTCATTCAATGTTTAGAAGTAGGTGTTATCACAAAATTTCACCTAATAGGCTGATGATCAGACAATCTCAGGTAACTATTTCAAACCAATCTTGTGATTGAAGCTTAGCCTCTTCAGTCTGAGAGGGCTCTCTCAAAGGGTTAATGATATTCAATAAAAATGTATTTAGATGGCTAACTCTACTTGGAAAACAACTTATTTATGATGAGTGTAGGTTGAAAATAATATTAGTATGAATACATTGGGCTTATGGAGTCAACACTTTTAGTGATTTAGTAGTGAGTTCACTTGACACAGAAGCTGAGGCAGGTAGGAGTTTTTAGCTGTAGTACACACACACATGCAACAGGAAAATACACAGTTAGTTCATATATAAAGGAAGTCAAAGCATTAAATGAATGAATTATGAGTATTATAGATAAAAACCACTGAAAATGATATAGATAAAAGATATAGATAAGATAGGAAAGCACAAAAAATTTAATCAGAATCTCAGGCTATTCAAGAAACAAGTCTTTGTATTACTGAAACAGTCAAATTACATAAAGTTGTAGCTTTGCCAAAAAATCTCCAAACCTTGACAAATTCGACTCTATTCCCTTTAATAGACTTGTTACATCATGAGATGATCTAACTCTTGGCTATATTCATCGAATTTTTTCCTAATGACACATTTCATAACCATAAAACATCTATTGAATGACAAAATGACAGCGATCCTACTTGACAATAATTTTCCCAATAGGACTCAAAATGCTCATTATTACATTTAACAACCTTATCCTCTAAAACAATTACATCTTTGAAAAATATGCTTTCACATGTTTGAATTGGGGTGATGGGACTCATCACTACATGACCACTTAATTGGCCTCCTCTATAACTTGAAACAAAACCATGTTTTTTAGGCAAATTGGCCTTCTTCTTCCACGAATTCTTTGGCTGCTAATTTATATTCATTTCGTGGTCTTTAAGTGCTGAATAGATGATTTTTATGGTCCTTTAACACTTGGATAATATCCAAATGTTCAAAGAGGCTCCAAAACCTGCTAAAAAATCTCCAACACAGTACGCTACGAAAGTAAGATAGTTTGGTAGCATACTTTCACAGCGCTGCAAAAATCCCATTTACAATCCATGTTTTTTATTCTTTACTCAAGTATGGTCTTCATCATCCTTAGACACATCTCCCATAAAAATTTCACCTCTTTAAAGCTCCCAAAACAGTTTGAAAAGGAATGAAGAAAAACTATAGTAGTTTCGTAGCGTTTTGTTGCTCTTCAAGTCGAGGCACCCTACGAAACAGCTGAAAAGTGTTAAAATTCCAGATTTTTGTGTAACTTGAAAAATAAAACTTATAAATGCAAAAATCTTGTTTCTAACATTCCATTAGCCTTAAAAACCATAAAAAAATTCACCTTATGATCGTTGAGGCATTTCTTCCTCATTTATGATGGGTTGAGCTATTGGCTTTTCAAGCACTGTCATTTTAAGGCCTTTTTTTCTCTAACACCTCATGACTAGTTCAAGCTGCTCTTGGAGGTCCTTAATATGATATTTCAACCTTCTATTGGTGGCTTTCAAATGTGTCTTCATCCTCCTAACATGTTTGGCCTTTTTCCTCACTGGAATGGTCCATTTGATAAGCTGTTGTGTATTATCCAAAGTCTTCGAAACAATGTCAACCTGTTCTTCCCAAATTACCTTCATCTTTTCAAACTGAATATTCTCCACATTGTGTTTCCTTACTTCCCTTTTCATAACAAAAATTTCATGATTGGCCAATTTTATTTGTTCTTCAAGGAGTTGTAACTGTGTTTTTTCCATCACATTCTCTTTTCCTTTCTTTGATTTTCTAGTTGTATTTTTTTCTGCAGGTGATGAAAGGACAATGATCTCTTGTGGTGGCTAGACTATGTTAGTAGGTGGATGAACCTCTTTACTTCTCTCTAATAGCTTCCTAACATGCCTTGTGATAATATTTCTTCCTTGGAACATAAAACCTACATGTTCTCCCTCAAATTCTAATTTCTTTGTAGATTTAGCCTCTTTTAACTTCTGTCCAGCTTCCTCTATGTCCTCGGCCTCGACTATAGGATTTTCTTCTATGTCAATGGAATGTAAAATATCTTATATATTTCCTTTAGCTACTGTTTTGTCTTCTACAACCACTTTCTTCTCTTCTAAGGCCACTGTTTGGCTCCTTTTCATCCTTTCTATTCCTTGTTTACTCACAGCTTGTTTTTGTTTTGTAGGTTTAACCACTTTTGAAATTTCTTTTGCAAGTGGGACATTTTGTGTATCAAAATTCTACAATTTCTCTGTCTCCATCATAATTGGCTCACTTGGTTCTACACTTGCAGGTTCACTTGGTTCTAGTACGAAATGGTTCACTATGTTCTGCTACTAATGGTGATGGAATTCTCCTAGGTCTAGGACTTCTTGAAGGAGTAAGAGCATCCAACTCAAAACCACAAACAAACAAAAATGAGGACCAGTCTCTGCCTAACCTTTCAAGTTCATATAAAACCAACAATTTCATTAAACCATGATGAAACAAGGAAGTCTTACTCCCTTCAGATTTTTCTTGGACCTTACCTACCATTTTTAACAAACTTCTATGTAAATAGAAAGGCAGATCAAGGGAAGTCTTAAGCGTAAAGTGCAAAAGTAGCTTGAAATGATATTAGTGGACTTTGTCATATCTCCCTTCACAAGTAAAGTACTTTTAGATGATGATTAGCAATTTTGAGTAGTTTTCATTTATGCAGCTTCTTGGAATGGCATTAGTGATATCCATTTCACTGTTTTTGGGCTTCATAAATTCTTTGCACTGCTCCATGTTAAACTTGAAACCTTTGAACCACTTCTCCTATCCTCTTGGAATCCATGTAGTAGTTGCAATAACCTCTAGTGTGATGGAAATATTAGAAATTCCTACTTTGGTGGCTCTTCCACTAAAATTCAAAGAAAAATATTTGGAAACCTGTGCATGGGAGCCTTGTAATTTCTCACAAAACTGTAAGCAACTTGTCCTTCTGAAGACTTGCACTACTGTTGGCTCTTCATTGATCAAATTAATGTCTGTTGGTTCATATCTTAGGCATTGGCCACCCTTCTTTGTCCTTTTTTTCTACCATGGTTACTTTAATGTCTTCATAGCCTCGCTTGATGATTTGCAGCCTTGCTTGATAGTTTGTAGCCTCACTTGTTAGTTCTCAATGTAAACATTTGAAAACACCAACCACAACTTTGGCTTAATGCAATAGCTCTCCAGAGCTCAATATCATGCAAGAAGGAATAAGAAATGAGAAATGACTGAATTAGGAAATATTTTGAAGTTTTGATGTCTTCTCATAACCCAATGATGACTCCCACATACCAAAAATAATGATGATGACTTCATACCAGACCATGTAGTTTGATTTTATCCCTCCATGACTCAAATGACATCCAACTTACCCTTTTCCAATGATATTCTGACACCTAACAACTAATCTAATTAGACATACAAGAAACCATGCTTTCATAGCGTATCTAGTGTAAATTTGGTTGTTTTCACTATGAAACTATCAGTAGCTTCGTAGCGAAACGTGACTTTTCTAAGTGTATTTCGCTATGAAACTATGGTTTCTTGGCTAAAGTGACATTTTTGGTAAATAAACCTTGGGAGTTGAAATATTTCAGAATATAATGAGTGATGTGACATGAGGATATTTTAAAATGAGTGGGTTTAAACCTTAGGGCAGAATTAAACTAGAAAAATTTAATATTTTTCTTGACCAAGAATACAAAAAATGAATCCTACAACCCTAGTTTTGACACATGAACGTAATTAACCTTCTCAAATTATGCTTCATTATTTGGGTGATAACAGTAGGAAACAAAAGAAAGATATTTTATTGTTTGTTTTGATACTCCTATGTTCTTATTACTAGTAGCAATGCCTTTTGGCTTGATGTAGTGTCAATAAGGAATTTCCTTTATAATAGAGCTTTCCACTGTCGAGTGACTTGGACACACACATTTATGGTCCCTGTGAAATTTCAATAATCATTGGGCATATGCTCCAAGACCTAGATGGAATTTCACTGGAGCATGTACTCCTTAGTCACTAAATTATTTTTACAACATATTCGAACTTATATTTTTTAAAGAAAGTGTTCGGTGAAATTATGAATGGCCAGTGGACATATAAGAAGGCTATTATGTCGAAAATATCTTTATATTGGACTGCTATGATGTGTACATTCCATAAGTGGAGCTCATTAACAAGCACCCTTCATGCAAAACCTACGGTATAGACACTTTCTTCTTCCTGGCTGAGAGTGGGACTCTAAACTGTGTGGTCATTGAGTTGTGTTTGCCTCCCACATTAACCAGTTTGGATTTATGACTCTATACTCTTGATTATAGTGGTGAAGATGAGGGATGGTTATGGAAACTTGCCAAATCTCATGTGCGAGGAAACGATTCCAGACATCACCAGTTGGTTAACCAATGACAAGAAATCTTGGTGTTTTTTTGAACGGAAGAAATAGTTCTTGGAATATCTTCCAAGATATGAAATCGTTCTTGGAAGGGAGTAGCTTCCAATCTATAAATATAAATCAAAGTTACTAGGTGAATTTCATACGACATTATAAAAGTTTGAATAAAAAATTTGGAATTAGACACTAGACATTCTAAAAGCGGTTGTTATTGTGTAAACAATACCTTTCACTTCCAGGGCGAGATCCAAAGTATAAATCAAATATGGCAAGGAATCATCGAAAATATATGAGAAACAATTTTGGTAGAGAAATGGATAGAAGAGGACTGGAAGGCATCTGGAATAGAAGGAAATATCTTAAATAAGATGAATTTAAAACCCCAAATTCTCGCAAACACATTATGGAAATTCAAGCCACTGAGGCAAAGCATAGGTGACACTTTTCAACTTCAACAATATGGATTTATTAAACTCAATTACAATGGGGCATCAAAAGGAAATCCTAGCCAGGCAGGGGCGGGAGGAATATTTAGAAATTATCATGGAATAGCTTGCAGGGTCTATGGAGTGGATATAGGGTTTGCTACAAATAATTAAGCACAACTAAAAGCGGTTAAACAGGGGCTTTTAATAGCATTTCGAGAGAACTACCACCGATTAACTGTAGAAGGGGATTCAGAGATGGTTACAGGGGTCTTGAGAAAGCTGTAGCAAGGGACACCCTGGGAAAAAATAAGACAAAGTTGGAGGACAACACGTTTCATTCAGGAGATAGGCATACTCATACGAGACATTGGCTATCTTATAACCTCGCATATCCGTAGAACATGTAATGAGGCTGCGGACTATCTAGCGAACTGGGGATGTAGCAATGAGGGGCACCAACTAGATGCGAAGCAAGGAGATAGGGTATGGGACATATAGTGACACTCCCTGTAAATCGTTATAGACAAAGATAAAGTCAAATCCAAAGACCCTGGATCGAGGTGCTAAGTGGCCAATGTAGATAGACAGGTGGAGAGCGACCATCAATTGGAGGCACATGATGGCGTGCTACATCAGAACTTCACTCATTAAACTGGCAGTAGATGGTGAAGGTACTGCTGCATGCCAGTTCATTATGGTTTGTGTAGTAAGCTAGCTAACCATGTCAGAGAGACATGGGAAACAACATCGGAGAGGTTTAATTAATAAAATGTTTCTAGGCCAAAACATTCTCTCTGGCAACAAATCTTGTGAAGGAGAGGAAGGAAAGGTTGTCGTTCACACTGGGCCAACTCTATAACTGTCCTGCCCTCAGGTTCATTGGTATGTTATGTCTTTGGTTACTGTCCTAGTCATTTTACCCTCGCATAGTGAAATCAATGGAAACTGTCAGGCTTCGGGAAGGGTCGAAAATATGCATCATTACTGTTATGAGAACGGTATAATATAGAACCACTTCGCTAACAAGCAGTGGTGTGTAACTTCTGGAAACAAATTCACTGGGAACATGTTTATCCCGCAGTAGGAAATTAACCACTATTTTTTAACACGCTATAGGATTCTGGATATTAGTTTTCTCTTTCAATGTGTCTCGGCTCAGCTTTTTCAGATCTATGTCAGTCATGGAAGCTTTGATAACTAGTATCAATTGTATAAAACCTTATGCATGCAGCGCCAGGATAAACTGGATGGTGTCTGTCATTATACCTCTACCCGTCATAGTCGTAAATGGAGAATTTAGCTCTGCCATTTCCCCTCTTTATTTCTCTTCTATATTAAGCTGGTCAAATTGTCTTTGTGGATTTGTAGATAGGGACATTAGTAGGAATGATAAGCCTGGTCAGTTGTCAACCACCAAGGATCTTGGTCACTTTAATTTATTTACATGTCTCTGTAATAGGAAATGCATGAATATCTTCATGTATTACTACACTATGACGAGGCGACTCACTGAATTTCATGGGTTCTTTGTTTATAATATTCCACCTTCTATAGGCCCTTTCACAAACTTTGCAGGTTTAGTATAGCAGTGGTTCGCGATCCTCAGTCGGATGAAAACAATGGTGAAAGGGCGGCCAACAAAGGGACAGCCCAAGGACAAAGTCAAGAAAAAGCCATCGCAAAACATGGTTGAGCCTAGTAAGCAAGGTAGAAGGTTGAAGAAAGAGATAATGAATAATATCTTCGAAATTTACTCAGTTGGAAATCCACCATAGATTCGGAATGTAATTCGAGGATGGGAGAGAGAAAGTAATAGTAAAGAAGAAGATATTGAGGCCAAGGAGGAAAATATGGATTTTGTTGTTCACCCTGGGAATACGAGAGGGTGACTTTCTCTCTTCCATAAATCCATTCACACATATTGGACTCTGAAATGTGTTCTAGCTAAAGCTATGCAAAGCTTACAGAAAAGTGAAGGAAATCTTGTAGTGGTTTCAATAGTACAAGAAATCAAAAAAGAAATCCCGAAAATTAGGGTGTCGTAGTATCATGCCACTGCTCACGTTGGCAGAATTGAAAGACAAATTCAACAGATGCAGCAGGCTAACATGCCGAGCTCTACAGCAAAAGACCCAACACCCATAGACTCTTCAGATGGTTCACTTATGAAATTCTAAGATAATATGCTTCTTGTGAATAGCTTTTATTTTTCATGTTGTTTAATAGACTTTGTAGTAAACAGTAAACTGGTCATAGCGGTGAGTAGACGAAAGAAACAATTTCAATTTTGGATGGCATTTAATGCTTTTAAGTGGCCAAAAGACCTGGTTTCCTCTAGGCAGGTTGAAGTCACTAAATGTGAAAATGTTGCAACTTGTTCAATTTTTTTGAGAAATAGAAAATGGTAAGGAACTACTAAATTTACAAAAAAAAATGTCTTTCACTTACAATTTTCTAAATTTATTTTGAATTAAAAACCACACTTATCATTTCTTTTCAAAAGTTGTATTCCTTTATAAATTTAAATTTAAAATACTCTTCTAATTTAAAAAATTATGTATCTAAAATTATTCATAATAAATATAACTATATTTCAAAATATTAAAAATATAAAAAATAATCACTCCTTTTAAAATTAGCAATGTATTAACAAATTCTTTGTTTTTCCATTTTGTAAGCATTTTTAGCCTTTGAAAGCTAAAATGAAATTAGAAAATGATAAAATTTCTCATTCAATTATGATTTTCCATTTTCTTTTGTATTTTCTTACTTTCCCCTTCTCTTTCCCTTTCCCATTTCCTAATCTTTTTATGTCCTTGAAAACAAAAATAAAATTAGAAAATGGTAATCTTTCTTATTCCACTCTAATTTTCCAATTTTCCATTTTCTTTGTATTTTCCTACCGTGTATATGTAAATAATGCCACTAGTATCATCTGTTATTGATCTAATAGTATAATAAAATCTTAATATTTTAAATAATATTTAATTCTTAAATAATATTTTATTAATTTTTAACTAATAATATGGTGAATAGGCGAATTTCCGTATTTTTTGACCCAATTCGGAGGAACCTTATAACTAAAATAGATTCATATTGAAGAGTTTTCTATCCCTCTTACGTGCGTTTTGTCTTTTCCTATCTATACCATGCAGGCTCAGAACTCATGCAATCATAGAGCCGTTTATCATTTCTAGTCAAAGAAATCTAGGCAAACTGCATCCCCTTCACAAGTTGCTGCTCAATACCATGCACATCAATGCAAGTGCTCATCAATCCTTGATAAATGCAGGTGGTATTAATTTTGATTGAAGATTATCTGTATGCAGTGGACAAGATCGAAATATCGGCCGCCGTGAAATCCTGAATATCTGAATAAACGTCATTCTATTACAAGGGTGACTTGTCGGTGCAGAGTGACACAAAAGTTCAAACATGGTGGAAGAAGATCGTGGAGGTGGGTCATGGTGACAGGAAGCACGATGAGAGAGGTTGGTACAAGATGAACAATGTGAAGGATATGACAGAAGCCATCACAACGCTCATTTGGATTGCTTCTGCTCACCATGCCGCAGTGAATTTTGGGTAGTATGGCCATATGGGATTCATGCCTAATCATCCAACTGTAATGCGGAAGCTTATCCAAGAAAAAGGAGACAGAGAATACCGAGAATTCCTCGAAAAAAAAGGAACGATATTTCTTCATAACTGTGTCCGACAAAAAGGCCACCCTCACTGCCATGGTTGTAATGGAGACTCTATCAAAGCATTCGAGTGACGAGATTTTCCTGGGGCAAGAGCCACCGTCGAAGTGGGCAGCTGATTCTAGGGTCGAAGAGACCTTTCGAAAATTTTGCTCCAACCTCAAGGGAATCCAGAAAGGAATTAAATTTCGCTCCAAGCTCGAGAGAATCATTAAAAAAATAGCAATGACCCAATGTTAAAAAACTGTCGAGGGCTTGCAAATGTTCTCTGCACGCTCTTATATCCAGCCACTTCGGATGATCCCAGTCACCCCCGTGGCCTCACATTTATAGGAATCCCTAACAGCGTCTCCATATAATGCTCTCATATCCACGTAGGTTTAATTATAGTATGATATGGTAAAAGATTGTTCGAATTTATGCTAATTCCTAGCACATGGTAGAAAATAAAAATTTCTCTTCCCAACACAAAAAAAAAAAAAAAAAATTATTGACAAAGATGCATAAATCCACTTTTATTTCATTGAACATGAAAGCTATTACAAAATGAAATATTTTATAAACTTCAGTTCAAGATTACAATGCAAATTCTCTTGTGTTAGCTACTACAAACACAATGCTATATAAACTATATATCTTCTCTTTGTATCTTTTTTCTACCTTCAACATAATACAATACACTCTGTCAACAATACAACCTTTGGGCTTTTATACTCTACCGCTGAGCTTCTTACAATATATATATTATAAAGTGTATAACTTAAGTTTTTAAACTAAACTTCCGTAGCACATAAATACAATATAAAGACATTAATCTAAGTTAATAAACTTTGAAAAAACGTATGTCTCGTGGATTTGAAACCCTTTTATGCAAAACGGTTCATGGACTTATCACATCCATTTGGGACTATGTTGACTGTACATGCGGTCGGTGTGATAGCCCTCCTATTGGTCGAGGCAGATGACTTGGCGGATTCCAAAAAAACTCAAATGCATTTCATAACATTTATTGCATCCATTTTAGGATGGTGTGACGTCAGCTTGGTTTCGTGTGATACACACATAATTGGTCGAGCGCATTGATGTGGAATATGGTGAGGACAAGGTTATTGCAAGGTTTGAATGAGTGGTGACATTGGCTAAGGAGTGTGCGATTGATGCGTGATTGGTCGTGGGGAAGGCGACGTGGAACATTGGGCTCCACGAACATGACATGGCTCATTTAAAATAAAAAATGAACGGCGGGAGTTGTAATGGTTGGTGTGATGAGTTTTAATGCAGTATGACATGTTTTAAAGCGGTAGACACAAAAGATAACAACATAGATAGAAAACAGGGTTGTGTGGTCAAACCATGAGTTTAAATATGAAAACAACAAAACATGGCTTTGGCCATAGCTCAAAAATTGAACATGCAGGGTTTTAAAGACTGGTTTTCAATACACGGTGGAGTCTAGACAATAAAAAAAAGAAATGCTATTGTAGTGTCCTTTGTCTCTTCCATCAGAAATTAATTTTCCTTGACTTGTTATGATGTGCAGTTGGAATTAAATTTCCAACACTCCCCCTTAATTTCAACTGCTGCATTCTCTTGCATACCGAGACACTTTCTCAAATAATTAAAACTTTTCTGCCCCAATAGTTTTGTTAGTATATCAGCAAACTTCTCTTCAGTTCTACAATGTTGCAAAACAATTTCCCCATTGTTCACTAGCTCTCTGATGCAGTGATACTTGGCATCAATGTGTTTTGTTATCTTACAAAACACTGAATTCTTTGATAATGCTATTGTTGAGCTATTATCACAGTAAAATTTTGTACCTTTTAATTGTTCGTAACACAAAATTCTTAACATTCTCTTCATCGAAACTGCTTGACATGCTGCTGCTATAACTGCCACATACTCTACCTCTGTAGTTGATAAAGGCACAATTGGTTGTTTCTTAGGAGCCCATGAAATGGCTCCTGATCCCTTATGAAAAACATATCTCGAGGTGCTTTTCCTGTCATCTATACTTCTAGGCCAATCACTGTTAGTATATCCAGTCAATTCAAAATTTTCTAAAGTGGTGTATAAAATACCATACCTCTTTGTTCCTTTCACATACCTTAGAATTATTTTTGCTGCTTGCCAATATGCCTCCTTTGGACTTTCCATAAATTTGAAAATTAAACTTACAGCATGCATAATATCCAACCTAGTTGGAGTCAAATACATGAGGCTTCTAACTATGCTCTTATAAAAACTTGGATCAACATCCTTGATGTTGTCTTCTTTGCTCAGTTTCAATCCCATCACTATAGGAGTAATTTCAGCATTGAAATCTTTCATATTAAATATTTCCAAAACTTCTTCGACATATTTATCTTCAGAAATAAAAATTTTATTTTCATTTTTCTCGACTTCTATTCCTAAGAAGTATCTCAGCAACCCCATATCAGTCATCTCAAATTCATCCTTCATGACTGTTTTAAAATTCTCAATGACGTATGCATCATTACTTGTGAATATAACATCGTCAACATACAAAACAACAATCAACATCTTACAATATTTCTCTTTGATGTATAATATGGGTTCTCCTTCACATTTTTCAAACCCATTTTCTAGTAGATAGACATCTATCCTACTGTAGCATGCTCTTGGTGCTTGTTTCAGCCCATACAGAGCTTTCTTCAATCTGCATACGTTGTGCTATTGGCCTTCTTTTTCATATCCCAGAGGTTGTTAAACATATACCTTTTCCATCAATACTCCATTTAGAAATTTTGATTTCACACCCATTTGGTAAACCTTCCATTTGTGTTGTGCTGCTATGGACAACACTGCTCTTACTGTTTCCATTCTCGCAACCGATGCAAATGTTTGGTCATAATCTCTTCCTTGTTGCTGCTTGTAGCCTTTGACAACAAGTCTGGCCTTGTGCCTTTCAATCTTACCTTCAAAATTCCTTTTGGTTTTGTAAACCCATTTTACTCTAATTACTTCTTTTCCTTTTGGGAGATCAACTAGTTCCCATGTCTTATTTTTCTTTATGGCATTTATCTCTTCATCCATAGCATCTATCCATTTCTTATCTTTTATAGCTTCTTCAAAATTAATAGGATCTTCTACATCACAATACAATGCAAATAAAGATTTCATACCTTCATTTACTGCCTCTTGCTTATAAATCTCATTTAGATTTTTGAATCTGGTTCGTCTTTCAGTTGTTTAACTTGTGCTTGTAGAAGCACTCAAATCTTCTCCTTGCGATGTGCTTGGAGAAGCATTGTCATCAGTTCTGAAGGGTGTTCTCATACCTGCTTGTGGTGTCCCTTGACGTCCTTGTGTTGGTGAAGGTGGTGCTACTAATGAGAGATGTCTTTCAGCTATTTCTTCCTCATCTTCATCATGAGACAAACAACTTTTACATTCATTGTTTTCTCAATGCTTCCATCCCAAGCTTCTTCTTCAATAAATTGTACATCTCTACTTATCATAAATTTCTTGGTGGATGGATTATACAATCTGTATACCTTGGATTCTTCACTATATCCAACAAATATGGACTTCTCCTCCTTATTATCCAACTTCTTCCTTAGTTGATCTGGAATGTGTACATAAGCGACACAACCAAATACTCTTATGTGGGTGAAAAGTTTTTTTATGCCACTCCATGCTTCTCCAAGAATTTTGTTCATTAGACTATGTGTTGGGAGTCTATTCAAAACATATTGTGCACAATGTACAACTTCAACCCAATATTCATTTGGAAAATTCTTTTCCTTCATCATGCTTCTTACCATATCCATGATGGTTCTATGGTTCTATTTTGTTGTGGTCTACACCTTGCTGTAAATTTTTTATTTATCCCATTTTCTTTACAAAAACACAGAAATTCTTTGGAGATGTATTCTCCTCCTTTGTCTACTCTTAAGACCTTAATATGCTACCCACTTTGATTCTCAACAAGAGCTTTAAAGTGGCAGAATTTTTCAAACACTTTACTCTTCAACCTCAAGAACTATACCCATGTTTTTCTTATGTAATCATCAATAAAGGTCATCATATAATGCCTTCCTACTAATGATGGTGGTTGCACTGGTCCACACAAATCATAATGGATTATTTCTAAGGGTGCCTTTGCCCTTATGCTCTTTCTTGATGGAAATCTTTCTCTGTGTTGTTTGCCAAAGATTTAGCCTTCACATAGGTTGTCTGGCTTTTCAATAAATGGTAATACCTTTACCATTCCTTTCCTATGCAACAAATTCAAACCTCCAAAGTTGAGATTTCCAAATATCACATACCATAACCAGTTTTCATCTTTTGTTTCTCTTTGAAACGTCTCTTGTGTCACTGTTGCCATTGCAGCTCCTCTCTTCAAATTTGATCTCATCTTCAGAGGAAATATTCTGTTTCTTGTCATCTTCACTTGTGCAATGCATTTCTTGCTTGGTGGTTTATCCATGATGGTGCATACATCCTCTTCAAAGAAAACATTGTAGCATTTTAGAATGAACTGTCCAATTATCAAAAGGTTACACATCAAACCATATACATAGTAAACATCTGATATGGACCTCCTTTCTCCTTTCATTGTCAAAACACTTACTCTGCCTTTCCCCATGACAGAGATCTTACTGTCTGTCTTCAATGTTACTTGATACTTCACATTTTCATCAATCATGAAAACATAGAAATGTTTCCAGTCATATGGTTGCTACATCTTGAATATAGAAACCATATATCTTCATTTTTCTCTTCAGCCATATTACATTCTAAGAATAATTTTTCTTCACTGAGATTTTCTTTAGTAAAATTAGTACTGGGTCTACTACCCATGTCACTATGTTTCTTCCTACATTTATTTCTATAATGGCCATACTTATTACAGTAGTGACATTGGACTTGGGATTTATAATACCTTTTTCCATGTGTTTTATTTTTTGCACCTTGTTGGTTGTTGCCTTGGATTTGATTCTGATTTTGATTGCTATCCCTTCCACTAGTATTTTCTCGGCTATTTCCTCCTATTTTTTGGCTTCTGCCTCTTCCTTTTCCTCTGTAGTTTCCTCTGCCTTGACCTATTCCTCTTCCAAAAGAAATTTGGGTCTAGAAGGCAGGCTCCAAAGATGAGTTTAATCTTCTAATTTATAATATTAGAATTTGGTTTTAATATAATGGTAGAGATTCATATATTAAACTTAACGTTTAATATATTCATATTAGGGTTTATAATATAAATCCTTGAGTTTATAGTATTAATAATACATTATATAATTAAGTTTTTATAATGTTAGAGTTTATGATATTTGTTTTAATATTACGGTTTAACATTCTAACATTGGAATGGTACAAAAATTTATGCAATGTTCCATTGTAACAAGCATTGTCTCAATGTGACAATTAACTTGATAGTCATTGTTGCAATGTTACATTACAATGCAATTTATTTAATATCGCATTTCAACTTTACAAAATTAGAATTTAATATTAAGGTTTAAAATATTGAATTTTATAACATTAAACTTTAAAATATTGAGTTTAAAAATAGAGTTTATAACGTTGAGTTTAATATTATGTTTAATATTAAAATTCACTATACATTTCAATGTTGTTTACTTAGTTTAATACTCAATTTATCCTTACCTATATTAAACTCTAGTATTAAAAGTGAATAGTAAAATATAATACTAATCTTAATTAATATTAATATTAATATACTAATATATATTAATTAGTATTAATATTAATATATTTATATATTTTATTTATAATATTAATTATTATAATTATAATAAATATATATTATGATTATAATATAATTATAATATGAGCTAAGTATTATAATTATATATTAATTACTTTTAATATTAAATATTTATTAATGTGGTTGATATATATATATATTTTTCTTTCAATGAGTTCAACACTCAATTTATCTTTATCTCTATTAATATTATAATATTAAAACTCAATATTAAGACCCAACATTAAAGTTCAATACTAAAAAATATTATAATCTTATCATTATATATCCATTAATATTAATATTATAATAGTAATATCTTATATTTATAATATGATAAAATGAATTATTATAATATCTTATATTTATAATATGAACTATTATAATTAGAGTAGAACAGAGTTACTAGTGTTAAATTTATATTATATATTTAACAATTATTTATAAGTTGATATATGTCTATCTCTCTTAGTAGAATATTCAATTTTCCTTATATTAAAATATAATATTAAACTCCTCGTGAATGTAGTTCTGAGTAAGAGCAATAGTTTTACTGGTGAAGGAGGCACAACCTCCATATGAATGTGTATATGTTGTCTATCTCTCTTAGTTGAATATTCAATTTTCCCTACCTACATTAAAACTAACTCACTAAAACCCTATATTAATATATAATATTAAACTCCCGATGAATGTAATTCTCAGTAAGAACAATATTTTTATTGGTGAAGGAACTACAACCTCCATATGAATGTGTATATGTGTGTTTATGAATTATAATCTAAAGCTTGGTTAGTTGTGATTTGGTTCTGGAATTTTTCCACAACACTCTCTTTCATGTTGTTTCACTCTGAGTAAAATTATTTGAAGTTTTTAGCTCCCCTATACTTTTGATTTTAATCTCCTACTCTGTGTGTGAAATAGGATTCATATGATTGATTTTAACTGTGTATGGTATGGATTAAAAGAGAGTCCCGCAACTGCGTGTAAATTACGTAAATGTGTTGTCTTGGTTGAAGTGATTTCAACAACTCTGTGTGAACTCCTTCTGTTAAGGGAAAAGTATTTCTCTCTATCTCTTAAAATTTTTGACATGGTATTGTGTTTACAGAGGAGTGCAAATTTAGTTTTGAGGAGTGTATTCTGCATCAGTGAGAAAGTTTTCATAGAGTGGAAAAAATATTTACATAGTAAGAAAGTTTGTTTACACAGTGAAAATGGCAGCAACAAACAAAAGATTGACTAATCCAAAAATACCATAGTTTAATGGAAAACATTACCATTATTGGGATATTACACTGAAGGCAATGTTTTATTCTCAAGATATTTGGGAATTGGTGGAGAATGGTTTCCAAGAACCAGCAGATGCAGTAGCATAAAATGATTTGACACAAGAAGAAATAGATTTGTTAAGGTCCAACAAGAAGAAGGACTCCAAAGCCCTCTTCTATATTTTACAGGAAGTTTAGGAAAGTATCTTCCCAAGGATTGTAGCAGCAACAAAGTCCAAGAAAGGATGGGATACCCTCCAGAAAACTTACCAAGGCATGACAAAGGTGAATACATCAAAAATACAAATGTTGAGAAGAGATTTTGAGACAATTTTCATGAAAAAGTCTGAGAATGTAGATTCATTTTTCACACATGTAATTATTTGCTTACCCAAATGAGTTTTCATGGTGAAACACTTGAGGAAGAGAATTGTTGAAAAATTCAAAGTCTTAAAAAAAAAAAAATCAAATTACTATAGTTGTGCAATAGAAGAGACAAAAGATCTCTCACAATTTTCAGTGGATGAACTTCATGCATCATTGATTTCTCATGAACACAGATTGAACAGAGGAAAAAACTCATCATTGGAGTATGCATTCAAGACACAAGTTTCCTTTGGTCAAGGTAGAGGTCAAGGAAGATCAAATTACAGAGGAAGAGGAAGAAGCCCACACAAAGGAGGAAGAAGGAACCCTTCAAGCTCAAGTGGAAGGGGCATCAACCAAAATTCAAGTCAAGGCTTGAGCCAAAATCAAGCACAAGGTCAGAGGTATGATAAATCTCAAGTTTAATGTCATTATTGTAAGAAGTATGGTCATTATGCAAATGAATGTAGAAAAAAGCAATATGACATAAGTAACAAACCAAGTGCAAATTTCATAAAGGAAAATCAAAACCATGATAGCATGTTTTTAGCTTGTAATGTAACGCAAGAAAAACAAGGAGATATATGGTTTCTAGATTCAAGGTGTAGAAACCGCATGACTGGAAACATAGAAATGTTTTACAGTCTAGATGAAAGTGTAAAATATGAAGTGACATTAGGGGTAAATAGAAAATCTGCATGGGAAAAGAGAAGACTATTTTCTAACAAAGAGAGATTTATAAAAGAATCTCATATAATCTTATTTATTTCTAAGTTTGAAAACCAACTCATAAATTGGAAAAATTATGAAAAAGGGCTACACAATGTGTTTTTCAAGAACGATGTGTACAAAAACTTGGATAAGCATCCATGTAGGCAGTTACACTGATTGCAAAAATTCATATGAAAAGAATAGAATGTTTTCCCTCAAAGCTAAAGATGGACATGAAGAAAGTGTTATGCTTGTCATAGAAGAAAACTTTCAAAATCAGTCAAATATGAAAGCTTGGATTTATGGCATTTGAGATTTGAATTATCCTCAACTTTGGCGGTTTGAATTTGTTTATAGAAAATGCATATTTGAAAGTTTCCTCATAGAAAAAGTAGAAAACCTATGTGAATGATGCATCTTGGGAAAACAACATAAAGAATCATTTCTAGTGGAAAATTAAATAAGGGAAAAGGGACCCTTGGAGATTGTCCATTCAGATTTATGTGCACCAATACATCCTATGCAATTAATTCCATTTAGCAGTATATTTTGGCAAACAAAGAAGATGACTACGTAGAAGACACCATTATTTCCTAAAATAGAAAAATGAAGCGTTTGACCACTTCCACCACTACAAAGCTATTGTTGAGAAGGAAAGTGGATACCTATAAAATTCTTGAGGCGAGTAGAGTCAGCCATCTCAGTAGCTTCCCACTGTTTTTTTGCAGGGAGGATGGAATTCACAAGAAATTTACAACAATGTATACACCTCAGCAAAATGGTGTCGCGGAAAGGAAGAATATGACCATTATGGAAATGGAAAGGAATATGTTGAAGGAAAAGCATTTTTCAAATGATTATTGGGCTGAATTTGTCTCTTGTACAACATATATTTTTAATAGGTGTCCAACCAAAAGTGTTATGAACATAGTTCCTGAAGAGGCATGGAGTGGAAGAAAGAAATATGTCACTCACATGAGAGTGTTTGGATGTGTGGCGTTTGCACATGTCCTGGACGAGTTGAGGAAGAATTTGGACAACAAGGGGGAGAAATGTATATTTGTTGGATACAGTGATGAATCCAAGGCATGCAAACTCTACAATCCATCAACCAAGAAGGTAATAATCAGCAGAGATGTTCATTTCATAGAAGAGGAAGCATGGGATGGAATTTTAGAGAAGACAGTCAATGTGAAGACATGTATACAACATGAAGACAAAGAGAGTGGCATAACCGATAATCCCTCATGTGAGTGGCTCCTCCTCCACCTACCTTGGAGTCAACAAAATAGTCAACATGTGACACGCAGCAATAATGGGATAGAGTTGTACAGCCAAGCAAGTGCTTATCCAAGCATGCCACAAACATCCACAACTCCATCTACTTCAAGCGCAACACCAAGACCATCTTCAGCAAGCATAAGAAGAAAAAAAGTCCAGAAGACACAATTAAATTTTGTAATTAAGATGAATTTGATAGTAGCATTGGTGTGAATTATTTATTTATTTATTTTTCCTCTTAGATTACCTAATACATTTTGAATACACGATCAATGAATGAAAAAATAAGAGCAATAGAAAAGAATGACACGCAGGTGTGGAAGGAAACCAACTATAGAAATGATGTCAATCATCAGTCTAAGGCCAAGAGAAACATTGAAGGTAAGATTGACGGGCATAAAGCAAGGTTGGGCCTCCAAAGGATACAAAGCGTGACATGGAAAAGACTATGAAGCAAGCATGCGAGTATGAGGATACTGGAGACAATGCATACAATATTTTCGATTGTCAACATAAATGGAAAGTGTATCCAATGTACGTAAAGTCAACATTATTGAATGGAGTGCTGAAAGAGGAAGTGTATGTTGCACAACCTCCTGGTTATGAGTTAGAAGGCGAAGAAGACAAGGAGTGTAGGTTGTGGAAAGCTCTTTATGGGCTGCAGCAAGCTCTGCATGTATGGTACAATGGGATAAATGCTTACCTGATGGACAATGGGTTTGATAAATGTGACAGTGAACCTACTCTCTACATGAAAGAAAATGATGGTAAGCTTCTTATTATCACTTTTTATGTACATGATTTGATTTTTACACGGAGTGATGACTTTCTCATTATTGATTTAAAACAAATCATGAAAAGTGAGTTTGAAATGATTGAATTGGGGTTGTTAAGATATTTTTTTGGCATAGAAGTGAAGAAAATAGAAAATGTCATTTTTATCTCTCATGCGAAGTATGTTGCATAAGTTTTAGAGAGGTTTAATATCCAAAAAATCAAGCCATCACCAACTCCAACTGTCATGGGGCTGAATTTGACCAAGGAATATTGCCGCAAAAATGTCAATCCGACATTATACAAAAGTATGGTGGGTAGCCTAATGTATTTGACCGCAACTAGGCCTGACATAATGTATGCAGTGAGTTTGTTGTTGAGGTTCCTGGAGACACTCAAGGAGACACATTGGAAAGCAACCAAAAGAATTTAAAAGTATGTCAATGGGAAAAAGGAGTATGGCATTTTGCACTCTGCAACTGTTGATTTTAGGCTGATTTTTACACTGACAGTGATTGCGCAGGAAGTGTGGATGAGAAGAAAGAGCAGGAAGTGTTGTTTCTTTGATTTTACATGTTAGAGTGAGTAAGTTAGAGAAGTGTTTTGTAAATTGGTGGATGTATTTATAGAAAGACAAGAAGGAGAAAATTGTGGAGTGAATTTTGGTGGGTCCATGAAAATAGGTTTTACTACGTTTTACTCTACAACCCCTGGTGAATGTAATTCTCAATAACAATAGTTTTACTGGTCAAGGAGCTGCAGCCTCCATATGAATGTGTATGTTGTTTTTATGAGTTATAACCTAAAGTTTGGTTAGTTTTCTAAATAACAACAGTTTTACTCATGAAGGAGTTGCAACCTCTATATGAATGTGTATGTTGTGTTTATGAATTATAATCTAAAGTTTAGTTACTTGCGATTTGGTTCTTGATTTTTTCACATATGTGTTTTACTGCAACACTCTGTTTTACTCTTTTCAGCGTGAGTAAAATTATTTGATATTTTATTAGCTCCCCTATAATCTCCACCATTTTGTATTGAAAAGAGGATTCATATGATTTGATTTCCGCAACTCTGTGTGAACTCCTTGTGTTGAGGGAAAAGTATTTCTCCCTTGTCTCTTAAAAATTTTGACACTTTCTTTATATATATTAAAATGTAGTTTCAAATAAGGACATTCGTTATATATATATATATATATATATATATATATATATATATATATATATATGCTTAATGAATATGAGTAACTCTGCAACAAAGAGGATGATGAAGCGTGGAAGAATGATGAAGAGTTTGACCACAACACACTTGCAGGAGTGAATTCGATGGTCATTCAATGTTTAGAAGTAGGTGTTATCACAAAATTTCACCTAATAGGCTGATGATCAGACAATCTCAGGTAACTATTTCAAACCAATCTTGTGATTGAAGCTTAGCCTCTTCAGTCTGAGAGGGCTCTCTCAAAGGGTTAATGATATTCAATAAAATTGTATTTAGATGGCTAACTCTACTTGGAAAACAACTTATTTATGATGAGTGTAGGTTGAAAATAATATTAGTATGAATACATTGGGCTTATGGAGTCAACACTTTTAGTGATTTAGTAGTGAGTTCACTTGACACAGAAGCTGAGGCAGGTAGGAGTTTTTAGCTGTAGTACACACACACATGCAACAGGAAAATACACAGTTAGTTCATATATAAAGGAAGTCAAAGCATTAAATGAATGAATTATGAGTATTATAGATAAAAACCACTGAAAATGATATAGATAAAGATATAGATAAGATAGGAAAGCACAAAAAATTTAATCAGAATCTCAGGCTAGTCAAGAAACAAGTCTTTGTATTACTGAAACAGTCAAATTACATAAAGTTGTAGCTTTGCCAAAAAATCTCCAAACCTTCACAAATTCGACTCTATTCCCTTTAATAGACTTGTTACATCATGAGATGATCTACCTCTTGGCTAGATTCATCGAATTTTTTCCTAATGACACATTTCATAACCATAAAACATCTATTGAATGACAAAATGACAGCGATCCTACTTGACAATAATTTTCCCAATAGGACTCAAAATGCTCATTATTACATTTAACAACCTTATCCTCTAAAACAATTACATCTTTGACAAATATTATTTCACATGTTTGAATTGGGGTGATGGGACTCATCACTACATGACCACTTAATTGGCCTCCTCTATAACTTGAAACAAAACCATGTTTTTTAGGCAAATTGGCCTTCTTCTTCCACGAATTCTTTGGCTGCTAATTTATATTCATTTCGTGGTCTTTAAGTGCTGAATAGATGATTTTTATGGTCCTTTAACACTTGGATAATATCCAAATGTTCAAAGAGGCTCCAAAACCTGCTAAAAAATCTCCAACACAGTACGCTACGAAAGTAAGATAGTTTGGTAGCATACTTTCACAGCGCTGCAAAAATCCCATTTACAATCCATGTTTTTTATTCTTTGCTCAAGTATGGTCTTCATCATCCTTAGACACATCTCCCATACAAATTTCACCTCTTTAAAGCTCCCAAAACAGTTTGAAAAGGAATGAAGAAAAACTATAGTAGTTTCGTAGTGTTTTGTTGCTCTTCAAGTCGAGGCACCCTACGAAACAGCTGGAAAGTGTTAAAATTCCAGATTTTTGTGTAACTTGAAAAATAAAACTTATAAATGAAAAAATCTTGTTTCTAACATTCCATTAGCCTTAAAAACCATAAAAAAATTCACCTTATGATCGTTGAGGCATTTCTTCCTCATTTATGATGGGTTGAGCTATTGGCTTTTCAAGCACTGTCATTTTAAGGCCTTTTTTTCTCTAACACCTCATGACTAGTTCAAGCTGCTCTTGGAGGTCCTTAATATGATATTTCAACCTTCTATTGGTGGCTTTCAAATGTGTCTTCATCCTCCTAACATGTTTGGCGTTTTTCCTCACTGGAATGGTCCATTTGATAAGCTGTTGTGTATTATCCAAAGTCTTCGAAACAATGTCAACCTGTTCTTCCCAAATTACCTTCATCTTTTCAAACTGAATATTCTCCACATTGTGTTTCCTTACTTCCATTTTCATAACAAAAATTTCATGATTGGCCAATTTTATTTGTTCTTCAAGGAGTTGTAACTGTGTTTTTTCCATCACATTCTCTTTTCCTTTCTTTGATTTTCTAGTTGTATTTTTTTCTGCAGGTGATGAAAGGACAATGATCTCTTGTGGTGGCTAGACTGTGTTAGTAGGTGGATGAACCTCTATACTTCTCTCTAATAGCTTCCTAACATGCCTTGTGATAATATTTCTTCCTTGGAACATAAAACCTGCATGTTCTCCCTCAAATTCTAATTTCTTTGTAGATTTAGCCTCTTTTAACTTCTGTCCACCTTCCTCTATGTCCTCGGCCTCGACTATAGGATTTTCTTCTATGTCAATGGAATGTAAAATATCTTATATATTTCCTTTAGCTACTGTTTTGTCTTCTACAACCACTTTCTTCTCTTCTAAGGCCACTGTTTGGCTCCTTTTCATCCTTTCTATTCCTTGTTTACTCACAGCTTGTTTTTGTTTTGTAGGTTTAACCACTTTTGACCTTTCTTTTGCAAGTGGGACATTTTGTGTATCAAAATTCTACAATTTCTCTGTCTCCATCATAATTGGCTCACTTTGTTCTACACTTGCAGGTTCACTTGGTTCTAGTACCAAATGGTTCACTATGTTCTGCTACTAATGGTGATGGAATTCTCCTAGGTCTAGGACTTCTTGAAGGAGTAAGAGCATCCAACTCAAAACCACAAACAAACAAAAATGACGACCAGTCTCTGCCTAACCTTTCAAGTTCATATAAAACCAACAATTTCATTAAACCATGATGAAACAAGGAAATCTTACTCCCTTCAGATTTTTCTTGGACCTTACCTACCACTTTTAACAAACTTCTATGTAAATAGAAAGGCAGATCAAGGGAAGTCTTAAGCGTAAAGTGCAAAAGTAGCTTGAAATGATATTAGTGGACTTTGTCATATCTCCCTTCACAAGTAAAGTACTTTTAGATGATGATTAGCATTTTTGAGTAAGATTCATTTTATCAGCTATTGGAATAGCATTAGTGACCTCCATTTCTCTGCCCCTATTTTAGGCCCCTAGCAATTCTTTACCTTTAACTCCATGTTAAACTTGAAACCTTTGAACCACTTCTCCTATCTTGGAATCCATGTAGTAGTTCATGATAACCTCCTAGTGTGATGGAAATATTAGAAATTCCTACTTTTTGGTGGCTCTTCCACTAAATTCCAAAGAAAAATATTTGGAAACACTGTGCACTTCAAGACCTTATAAATTTCCTCTAAGCGTAAGCAACCTGTCCTTCTAAAGACTTCCACTATTGTTGGGTCTTCATTGATCAAATTCATATATGTTGGTTCATATCTCAGGCATTGGCCACCCTTGTTTTCCCTTCTTTTTTCTACCATGGTTACTTTAATGTCTTCACAGCCTCACTTGATGATTTGTAGCCTCGCTTGATAGTTTGCAATGTAAACCTTTGAAAACACCAACCACAACTTTGGCTTAATGCAATAGCTCTCTAGAGCTCAATATCACACAAGAAGGAATGAGAAATGAGAAATGAATGAATTAGGAAATATTTTGAAGTTTTGATGTCTTCTCATGACCCAATGATGACTCCTACATACCAAAACTGATGATGATGACTTCATACTCGACCATGTACTTTGATTTTATCCCTCCATGACTCGAATGGCATCTAACTTACCCTTTTCCAATGATATTAGAGCACCTAACAACTAATCTAATTAGACATACAAGAAACCATGCTTTCATAGCGTATCTAGTGTAAATTTGGTTGTTTTCAACATGAAACTATCGGTAGCTTCGTGGCAAAACGTGACTTTTCTAAGTGTATTTCGCTATGAAACTATGGTTTCTTGGCTAAAGTGACATTTTTGGTAAATAAACCTTGGGAGTTGAAATATTTGAGAATATAATGAGTGATGTGACATGAGGATATTTTAAAATGAGTGGAGTTTTAAACCTTAGAGCTGAAATTAAACTAGAAAAATTTAATATTATTTCTTGACGAAATACAAAATATGAATCCTACAACCCTAGTTTTGACACATGAACGTAATTAACCTTCTCAAATTATTGCTTCATTATTTGGGTGATAACGAGTAGGAAACAAAAGAAAGATATTTTATTGTTTGTTTTGATACTCCTATGTTCTTATTACTAGTAGCAATGCCTTTTGGCTTGATGTAGTGTCAATAAGGAATTTCCTTTATAATAGAGGCTTTCAACGTCGAGTGACTTGGACACGCATTTATGGTCCACGTGAAATTTCAATAATCATTGGGCATATGCTCCAAGAACCTAGATGGAATTTCACTGGAGCATGTACTCCTTAGTCACTAAATTATTTTTACAACATATTCGAACTTATATTTTTTAAAGAAAGTGTTCGGTGAAATTATGAATGGCCAGTGGACATATAAGAAGGCTATTATGTCGAAAATATCTTTATATTGGACTGCTATGATGTGTACATTCCATAAGTGGAGCTCATTAACAAGCACCCTTCACGCAAAACCTACGGTATAGACACTTTCTTCTTCCTGGCTGAGAGTGGGACTCTAAACTGTGTGGTCATTGAGTTGTGTTTGCCTCCCACATTAACCAGTTTGGATTTATGACTCTATACTCTTGATTATAGTGGTGAAGATGAGGGATGGTTATGGAAACTTGCCAAATCTCATGTGCGAGGAAACGATTCCGGACATCACCAGTTGGTTAGCCAATGACAAGAAATCTTGGTGTTTTTTTGAACGGAAGAAATAGTTCTTGGAATATCTTCCAAGATATGAAATCGTTCTTGGAAGGGAGTAGCTTCCAATCTATAAATATAAATCAAAGTTACTAGGTGAATTTCATACGACATTATAAAAGTTTGAATAAAAAATTTGGAATTAGACACTAGACATTCTAAAAGCGGTTGTTATTGTGTAAACAATACCTTTTACTTCCAGGGTGAGATCCAAAGTATAAATCAAATATGGCAAGGAATCATCGAAAATATATGAGAAACAATTTTGGTAGAGAAATGGATAGAAGAGGACTGGAAGGCAGCTAGAATAGAAGGAAATATCTTAAATAAGATGAATTTAAAACCCCAAATTCTCGCAAACACATTATGGAAATTCAAGCCACTGAGGCAAAGCATAGGTGACACTTTTCAACTTCAACAATATGGATTTATTAAACTCAATTACAATGGGGCATCAAAAGGAAATCCTAGCCAGGCAGGGGCGTGAGGAATATTTAGAAATTATCATGGAATATCTTGCACGGTCTATGGAGTGGATATAGGGTTTGCTACAAATAATTAAGCACAACTAAAAGCGGTTAAACAGGGGCTTTTAATAGCATTTCGAGAGAACTACCACCGATTAACTGTAGAAGGGGATTCAGAGATGGTTACAGGGGTCTTGAGAAAGCTGTAGCAAGGGACACCCTGGGAAAAAATAAGACAAAGTTGGAGGACAACACGTTTCATTCAGGAGATAGGCATACTCATACGAGACATTGGCTATCTTATAACCTCGCATATCCGTAGAACATGTAATGAGGCTGCAGACTATCTAGCGAACTGGGGATGTAGCAATGAGGGGCACCAACTAGATGCGAAGCAAGGAGATAGGGTATGGGACATAGAGTGACACTCCCTGTAAATCGTTATAGACAAAGATAAAGTCAAATCCAAAGACCCTGGATCGAGGTGCTAAGTGGCCAATGTAGAGAGACAGGTGGAGAACGACCATCAATTGGAGGCACATGATGGCGTGCTACATCAGAACTTCACTCATTAAAGTTGCAGTAGATGGTTAAGGTACTGCTGCATGCCATTTCATTATGGTTTGTGTAGTAAGCTAGCTAACCATGTCAGAGAGACATGGGAAACAACATCGGAGAGGTTTAATTAATAAAATGTTTCTAGGCCAGAACATTCTCTCTGGCAACAAATCTTGTGAAGGAGAGGAAGGAAAGGTTGTCGTTCACACTGGGCCAACTCTATAACTGTCCTGCCCTCAGGTTCATTGGTATGTTATGTCTTTGGTTACTGTCCTAGTCATTTTACCCTCGCATAGTGAAATCAATGGAAACTGTCAGGCTTCGGGAAGGGTAGAAAATATGCATCATTACTGTTATGAGAACGGTATAATATAGAACCACTTCGCTAACAAGCAGTGGTGTGTAACTTCTGGAAACAAATTCACTGGGAACATGTTTATCCCGCAGTAGGAAATTAACCACTATTTTTTAACACGCTATAGGATTCTGGATATTAGTTTTCTCTTTCAATGTGTCTCGGCTCAGCTTTTTCAGATCTATGTCAGTCATGGAAGCTTTGATAACTAGTATCAATTGTATAAAACCTTATGCATGCAGCGCCAGGATAAACTGGATGGTGTCTGTCATTATACCTCTACCCGTCATAGTCGTAAATGGAGAATTTAGCTCTGCCATTTCCCCTCTTTATTTCTCTTCTATATTAAGCTGGTCAAATTGTCTTTGTGGATTTGTAGATAGGGACATTAATAGGAATGATAAGCCTGGTCAGTTGTCAACCACCAAGGATCTTGGTCACTTTAATTTATTTACATGTCTCTGTAATAGGAAATGCATGAATATCTTCATGTATTACTACACTATGACGAGGCGACTCACTGAATTTCATGGGTTCTTTGTTTATAATATTCCACCTTCTATAGGCCCTTTCACAAACTTTGCAGGTTTAGTATAGCAGTGGTTCGCGATCCTCAGTCGGATGAAAACAATGGTGAAAGGGCGGCCAACAAAGGGACAGCCCAAGGACAAAGTCAAGAAAAAGCCATCGCAAAACATGGTTGAGCCTAGTAAGCAAGGTAGAAGGTTGAAGAAAGAGATAATGAATAATATCTTCGAAATTTACTCAGTTGGAAATCCACCATAGATTCGGAATGTAATTCGAGGATGGGAGAGAGAAAGTAATAGTAAAGAAGAAGATATTGAGGCCAAGGAGGAAAATATGGATTTTGTTGTTCACCTTGGGAATACGAGAGGGTGACTTTCTCTCTTCCATAAATCCATTCACACATATTGGACTCTGAAATGTGTTCTAGCTAAAGCTATGCAAAGCTTACAGAAAAGTGAAGGAAATCTTGTAGTGGTTTCAATAGTACAAGAAATCAAAAAAGAAATCCCGAAAATTAGGGTGTCGCAGTATCATGCCACTGCTCACGTTGGCAGAATTGAAAGACAAATTCAACAGATGCAGCAGGCTAACATGCCGGGCTCTACAGCAAAAGACCCAACACCCATAGACTCTTCAGATGGTTCACTTATGAAATTCTAAGATAATATGCTTCTTGCGAATAGATTTTATTTTTCACGTTGTTTAATAGACTTTGTAGTAAACAGTAAACTAGTCATAGCGGTGAGTAGACGAAAGAAACAATTTCAATTTTGGATGGCATTTAATGCTTTTAAGTGGCCAAAGGACCTGGTTTCCTCTAGGCAGGTTGAAGTCACTAAATGTGAAAATGTTGCAACTTGTTCAATTTTTTTGAGAAATAGAAAATGGTAAGGAACTACTAAATTTACAAAAAAAAATGTCTTTCACTTACAATTTTCTAAATTTATTTTGAATTAAAAACCACACTTATCATTTCTTTTCAAAACTTGTATTCCTTTATAAATTTAAATTTAAAATACTCTTCTAATTTAAAAAATTATGTATCTAAAATTCTTCATAATAAATATAACTATATTTCAAAATATTAAAAATATAAAAAATAATCACTCCTTTTAAAATTAGCAATGTATGAACAAATTCTTTGTTTTTCCATTTTGTAAGCTTTTTTAGCCTTTGAAAGCTAAAATGAAATTAGAAAATGATAAAATTTCTCATTCAATTATGATTTTCCATTTTCTTTTGTATTTTCTTACTTTCCCCTTCTCTTTCCCTTTCCCATTTCCTAATCTTTTTATGTCCTTGAAAACAAAAATAAAATTAGAAAATGGTAATCTTTCTTATTCCACTCTAATTTTCCAATTTTCCATTTTCTTTGTATTTTCTTACCGTGTATATGTAAATAATGCCACTAGTATCATCTGTTATTGATCTAATAATATAATAAAATCTTAATATTTTAAATAATATTTAATTCTTAAATAATATTTTATTAATTTTTAACTAATAATATGGTGAATAGGCGAATTTCCGTATTTTTTGACCCAATTCGGAGGAACCTTATAACTAAAATAGATTCATATTGAAGAGTTTTCTATCCCTCTTACGTGCGTTTTGTCTTTTCCTATCTATACCATGCAGGCTCAGAACTCATGCAATCATAGAGCCGTTTATCATTTCTATTCAAAGAAATCTAGGCAAACTGCATCCCCTTCACAAGTTGCTGCTCAATACCATGCACATCAATGCAAGTGCTCATCAATCCTTGATAAATGCAGGTGGTATTAATTTTGATTGAAGATTATCTGTATGCAGTGGACAAGATCGAAATATCGGCCGCCGTGAAATCCTGAATATCTGAATAAACGTCATTCTATTACAAGGGTGACTTGTCGGTGCAGAGTGACACAAAAGTTCAAACATGGTGGAAGAAGATCGTGGAGGTGGGTCATGGTGACAGGAAGCACGATGAGAGAGGTTGGTACAAGATGAACAGCGTGAAGGATATGACAGAAGCCATCACAACGCTCATTTGGATTGCTTCTGCTCACCATGCCGCAGTGAATTTTGGGTAGTATGGCCATATGGGATTCATGCCTAATCATCCAACTGTAATGCGGAAGCTTATCCAAGAAAAAGGAGACAGAGAATACCGAGAATTCCTCGAAAAAAAAGGAACGATATTTCTTCATAACTGTGTCCGACAAAAAGGCCACCCTCACTGCCATGGCTGTAATGGAGACTCTATCAAAGCATTCGAGTGACGAGATTTTCCTGGGGCAAGAGCCACCGTCGAAGTGGGCAGCTGATTCTCGGGTCGAAGAGACCTTCCGAAAATTTTGCTCCAACCTCAAGGGAATCCAGAAAGGAATTAAATTTCGCTCCAAGCTCGAGAGAATCGTTAAAAAAATAACAATGACCCAATGTTAAAAAACTGTCGAGGGCTTGCGAATGTTCTCTGCACGCTCTTATATCCAGCCACTTCGGATGATCCCAGTCACCCCCGTGGCCTCACATTTATAGGAATCCCTAACAGCGTCTCCATATAATGCTCTCATATCCACGTAGGTTTAATTATAGTATGATATGGTAAAAGATTGTTCGAATTTATGCTAATTCCTAGCACATGGTAGAAAAAAAAAATTTCTCTTCCCAACACAAAAAAAAAATAAAAAAAATTATTGAAAAAGATGCATAAATACACTTTTATTTCATTGAACATGAAAGCTATTACAAAATGAAATATTTTATAAACTGCAGTTCAAGATTACAATGCAAATTCTCTTGTGTTAGCTGCTACAAACACAATGCTATATAAACTCTATATCTGCTCTTTGTATCTTTTTTCTACCTTCAACATAATACAATACACTCTGTCAACAATACAACCTTTGGGATTTTATACTCTACCTCTGAGCTTCTTACAATATATATATTATAAAGTGTATAACTTAAGTTTTTAAACTAAACTTCCGTAGCACATAAATACAATATAAAGACATTAATCTAAGTTAATAAACTTTGAAAAAATGTATGTCTCGTGGATTTGAAACCCTTTTATGCAAAACGGTTCATGGACTTATCACATCCATTTGGGACTATGTTGACTGTACATGCGGTCGGTGTGATAGCCCTCCTATTGGTCGAGGCGGATGACTTGGCGGATTCCAAAAAAACTCAAACGCATTTCATAACGTTTATTGCATCCATTTTAGGATGGTGTGACGTCAGCTTGGTTTCGTGTGATACACACATAATTGGTCGAGCGCATTGATGTGGAATATGGTGGGGACAAGGTTATTGCAAGGTTTGAATGAGTGGTGACATTGGCTAAGGAGTGTGAGATTGATGCGTGATTGGTCGTGGGGAAGGCGACATGGAACATTGGGCTCCATGAACATGACATGGCTCATTTAAAACAAAAAATGAACGGCGGGAGTTGTAATGGTTGGTGTGATGAGTTTTAATGCAGTATGACATGTTTTAAAGCGGTAGACACAAAAGATAACAACATAGATAGAAAACAGGGTTGCGTGGTCAAACCATGAGTTTAAATATGAAAACAACAAAACATGGCTTTGGCCATAGCTCAAAAATTGAACATGCAGGGTTTTAAAGACTGGTTTTCAATACACGGTGGAGTCTAGACAATAAAAAAAAGAAATGCTATTGTAATTAATCATACATACTTCCGTGAAATTAATTTCCTTGGCTTGTTATGATGTACGGTTGAATTCAAATTTCTAGCACTCCCCCATAATTGCAAGCTACTGCATTCTCTTGCAAGAACACTTTCTCAAATAATTAAAACTTTTCTACCCCAATGGTTTTGTCAATATATCAGCAAATTTTTCTTCAGTTCTGCAATGTTTCAAAACAATTTCCCCATTTTTCAGTAGCTCGTTGATGTAGTGATACTTGGCATCGATGTGTTTCGTTATCTTACAAAACACTCCAGATTCTTCAAATAAATACTATTATTGACTATTATCCTGATGATACCTTTCCCATTTCATTATTCATCTTTTACAAAATTAACATTCTCTTCATGAAAACTGTATTAATTAGATTTATAGCGCCACATGCTATTATTAGACGTAGTTGATAAAGGCACAATTGTATGAGTTGTTTCTTAGGAGCCCATGAAATGGCCTCACTGATCTCTGAAAAACATATCTTGAGGTGCTTTTCATCTTATCCCATGATCATCCACACTTCCGGGCCAATCAGCATTAGTATATCCAATCAATTCAGAATTTTCACAAGTAGAATTGCTGCATAAAATACATACCTCTTTGTTCCTTTCCTGCTATGAGTATTTTTCTTTGCTGCCAATATACCTCCTTTGGACTTTCATAAATTTGAAAATTAAACACGGCATACATAAATATCTTCGCTAGTTGAGTCAAACTCCTGGAAAGCACCTAACTATGCTCTTATACAAACTTGGATCAACATCCTTGATGTTGTCTTCTTTGCTCAGTTTCAATCCCATCACTATAGGAGTAATTTCAGCATTGCAATCTTGCATATTAAATATTTCCAAAACTTCTTCGACATATTTATCTTCAGAAATAAAAATTTTATTTTCATTTTTCTCTACTTCTATTCCTAAGAAGTATCTCAGCAACCCCATATCAGTCATCTCAAATTCATACTTCATGACTGTTTTAAAATTCTCAATGACGTATGCATCATTACTTGTGAATATAACATCGTCAACATACAAAACAACAATCAACATCTTACAATATTTCTCTTTGATGTATAATATTGGTTCTCCTTCACATTTTTCAAACCCATTTTCTAGTAGATAGACATCTATCTTACTGTAGCATGCTCTTGGTGCTTGTTTCAGCCCATACAGAGCTTTCTTCAATCTACATACGTTGTGCTATTGGCCTTCTTTTTCATATCCGAGAGGTTGTTAAACATATACCTTTTCCATCAATACTTCATTTAGAAATTTTGATTTCACACCCATTTGGTAAACCTTCCATTTGTGTTGTGCTGCTATGGACAACACTGCTCTTACTGTTTCCATTCTCGCAACCGATGCAAATGTTTGGTCATAATCTCTTCCTTGTTGCTGCTTGTAGCCTTTGACAACAAGTCTGGCCTTGTGCCTTTCAATCTTACCTTCAAAATTCCTTTTGGTTTTGTAAACCCATTTTACTCTAATTACTTCTTTTCCTTTTGGGAGATCAACTAGTTCCCATGTCTTATTTTTCTTTATGGCATTTATCTCTTCATCCATAGCATCTATCCATTTCTTATCTTTTATAGCTTCTTCAAAATTAATAGGATCTTCTACATCACAATACAATGCAAATAAAGATTTCATACCTTCATTTACTGCCTCTTTCTTATAAATCTCATTTATATTTTTGAATCTGGTTCGTCTTTCAGTTGTTTAACTTGTGCTTGTAGAAGCACTCAAATCCGCTCCTTGTGATGTGCTTGGAGAAGCACTGTCATCACTTCTCACAGGTGTTCTCATACCTGCTTGTGGTGTCCCTTGATGTCCTTGTGTTGGTGGAGGTGGTGCTACTAATGAGGGATGTCTTTCAGCCATTTCTTCCTCATCATCATCATGAGACAAACAACTTTTCACATTCACTGTTTTCTCAATGCTTCTTGCATCCATTTCTTCAATAATTGTATCTACTTATGTAAATTTCTTGGTGGATAGATTCTGTCTGTATACCTTGGATTCTTTACTATATCCAACAAAATATGGACCTATATCATACTATCCAACTTCTTCCTTGATTGATGAGATATTAATACACAAACATACAACTGGTAAATACTCTTATGTGGTGAGATTTTATGCCACTCCATGTACTTCTCCAAAGAATTTTGTTCATCGAGACTATGTGTTGAGAGTCTATTCAAAACATATTATTTTTAATCTTTAACTTCAACCCCAATATTGTTTGAAAATGTTTTCCTTCATCATCACACATACCATATCCATGATGGATTCTATGGTTCTATTTTATTGTAGATCTACACCTTGCCTTAATTGTTTATTTATCCCATTTTCTCTGCAAAAGCGCAGAAATTATTTGGAGATGTATTCTCCTCCTCTGTCTATTCTTAAGACCTTAATATGCTTCCCACTTTGATTCTCAATAAGAGATTTAAAGTGGTAGAATTTCTCAAAAAAATCACTTTTCAATTTCAATAAATAAATCCATGTTTTTCTTGTGTAATCATCAATAAACTTAGCATATAGAGGCTTCCTGCTAATGATCATTGTTCTGCTTGGTCCCACAAATCTATAAATACGTTCTAAAGTGCCTTTGCCCTTATGCTCTTTCCTGATGGAAATCTTTCTCTCTGTTTTTTTCACAATATGCAACCTTCACATAGGTTGTCTAGATTTGTAATCAATGGTAATCCCTTTACCATACCTTTTATGTGCAACAAATTCAAACCTCTAAAGTTGAGATTTCCAAATATCAACTGCCATAACTAGTTTTCATATTTTGCTTCTCTTTGGAAAGTTTCTTGTGTCACTGCTGCCATTGCAGCTCCTTTCTTCAAATATGCTCTCATTTTGAAGAAATATCCCCATTTCTTGTCATCTTCACTTGTCTGATGCATTTCTTGCTTGGTGGTTTATCCATGATGGTGCATACATCCTCTTCAAAAACATTGTAGCATTTTAGGAATGAAGTACGTCAATTATCAAAAGGTTACACATCAAACCATATACATAGTAAACATCTGATATGGACCTCCTTTCTCCTTTCATTGTCAAAACACTTACTCTGCCTTTCCCCATGACAGAGATCTTACTGTCTGTCCTCAATGTTACTTGATACTTCACATTTTCATCAATCATGAAAACATAGAAATGTTTCCAGTCATATGGTTGCTACATCTTGAATATAGAAACCATATATCTTCATTTTTCTCTTCAGCCATATTACATTCTAAGAATAATTTTTCTTCACTGAGATTTTCTTTAGTAAAATTAGTGCTGGGTCTACTACCCATGTCACTATGTTTCTTCCTACATTTATTTCTATAATGGCCATACTTATTACAGTAGTGACATTGGACTTGGGATTTATAATACCTTTTTCCATGTGTTTTATTTTTTGCACCTTGATGGTTGTTGCCTTGGATTTGATTCTGATTTTGATTGCTATCCCTTCCACTAGTATTTTCTGGGCTATTTCCTCCTATTTTTTGGCTTCTGCCTCTTCCTTTTCCTCTGTAGTTTCCTCTGCCTTGACCTATTCCTCTTCCAAAAGACATTTGGGTCTAGAAGGCAGGCTCCAAAGATGAGTTTAATCCTCTACCCAATCTTTGTTCATGTGTCATCAATGATGCATGAAGCTCACCAACAGTAAACAATGAGAGATTCTTTGTCTCTTCGATGGTTGTTACTATCACATCAAATATTGAGGGTAAGATCCTCAATACATTCTCCGCTATTATTCTTTCTTCAATTGTCTCTCCATGAGATCTCATTTGGGTGACTAATCCAATGAAAAATTTGAAGAATGAGTCTATTGTATCAGACTCTTTCATGCAAATAACTTCAAAATATCTTCTCATTAATTGAATCTTTGTTGTATTTACCTTCTCCATACCTTGGTAGGGTGTCTGGAGGGTATTCCATACATCCTTGGACCTCTTTGCTGCTGCAATTCTTGGAAATATACGTTCATGTACTGCCTAATAGAGATAAAAGAGGGCTTTTGATTCCTTTCTATTACTCTTTAGAAAATCCTTCTCTGCCTATGTTAAGGCATTATATTCTTGTTCATCTGCTGGTTCTTCTAGACCATCTTCAACTAGCTCCCATAAATCTTGAGAGGAAAATAGGGCTCTCATTGTGATTTCCCAATAGTCATAGTTCTTCCCATTGAGCTGTGGGAGTTGATTATTTTCCATACTCATGCTTGTGTTGGCTCCTGCCATTGCTAGCTTACTGAACTATGCTTAAAAAAAAACTTGACTATGTTTTTAAATAAACCTTCTCACTGTTAATAGATAAACTCTGTTTTACTTTGCCGAGCCTTCACACTGTTAGAGAAACCTTCAAAAAAATTCTTCTTTCTCCTCCAGCTTCTCGAGCAACTGCAAAGAGCCTGGACTAGCTCCGATACCATGTTGGAATTTATGCTAATTCCTAACACATAGAGGAAAATAAAAAATCCTCTTCCCAACACAGAGATTAAAAAAAATTATGTACAGAGATGCATAAAAACACTTCTATTTCATTATACATGAAAGTTATTACAAAGTGAAAGATCTTCTTCTTCTGAACTTCAATTCAGGATTACAATGCAAATTTGCTTGTGTTGGTTGCTACAAACACAACACTTTATAAACTCTATTTCTACTCTCTATCTTCTTTCTCTGCCTTCGAGCATAATACAATACATTCTGTCAATAATACAGCCTTCGGGCTTTAATACTCTACCTCTGAGCTTATTACACAGTCAATGCATTATATATATATTTTTTTTTTAAATATTATATATTTACAATATATATATTATAAAGTGTATAACTTAAGTTTTTAAATTAAACTACCGTGACACATAAATACAATATAAAGACTTTAACCTAAGTTATAAAAAATTTCAAAAATGTATGTTTCGCAGATTTGAAACCCTTTTATGCAAAACAGTTCATGGAATTATCGCATCCCTTTGGGACTATGCTGATTGTAGATGTGATCGTTGCGATAGCCCTCCTATTGGTCGAGGTGGATGACTCGGTGGATTCAAAACGAAACTCAAACACATTTCATAATGTTTATCGCATCCATTTTAGGATGGCGTGATGTCAACTTGGTTTCGTGTGATATGCAGAAGATTGGTCAAGCGCATTGACGTGGAATATGGTGGGGAGAAGGTTATCACAAGGTTTCAATGATCGGTGATGTTGGCTAAGGAATGCGTGATCAATGCATGATTGGTCGAGGGGAAGGCGACGTGGAATGGTGGGCTCCATGAAGATGACGTGGCTCATTTAAAACAAAAAATGAAGGACGAGAGTTATAATGATTGGTGTGATGAGTTTTAATGTGGTCTGACATGTTTTAAAGCGGTAGACAAAAAAAAGAAGGGCGGGGGCAGAAAACAGGGTTGCATGGTCAAACCACAAGTTTAAATGCGAACACAGAAAAACATGGCTACGACCATAACTAAAAAATTGAACTTGCATGGTTTTAAATACTAGTTTTCAATACATGGTGGAGTGTGGAAAATCAAACAAAGAAATGATGATGCAGTGTCCTTTGCCTCTTCCATCAGAAATTAAATTTCCTTGACATGTTCTGATGTGCAGTTGGAATTAAATTTCCAACAAAGATATTAATAAGATCAAGACTTGGGTTAGTGTGGGAGATCTTGAGGCGAGTATGAATGTGATCCAATGATATATTGTGTTGTATGGATATTATAGCCAAACGTCCCTTTTATGTTCAAGGAGCGCATTCTATTTATGACAATTGTCTTTCCTATTTGTTCATTTTCTATTTTCAAGAGCCGCATTTTAGTATTTATAGTTTTAACTTGGAATCGTATATATATTTTCAATAAGAAAAAAACCTTATACTTTTAGATACATCAAACAAAGTTTTATTTTTATATTATCATGTCTTTAGATATGTGTACCACCCATGAGGTTTTCAAAAAAAAAAATGCATTATATATCTACAAAATTACATAAAATTATGTATTAGATATCTTTACAAAATTACAGACTATTAGATTACATAAAAATATATATATATCATCTCTCTACTAAATTACATACTATTAAATTACATAAAAATATGCATAAGATATTTACAAAAATACATACTATTTTATAATGCTAAAACATGTATTTGAGTTAGCTAATATTGAAAATTTTGTTTCAAATTAAATAATAATAAATAAATAAAACAAACCCTCACATAAAAAAAAAATGACACAAAGACACTTTATGGCACTATTAAGCACTATTAAAACACAAATACCATATATAGAAAATTATCAAATGCATCCATTATAAATTAAAACTCCCTAAGTTTAAAAGGGATCTTTTGTCAAAAGTTGAACAGAAGATCTTTGTAGAAAAATAACACATGATTATGTTCTTTATAAATATAATTAAAGATCAATTTCTCATAAGTCCTCATGAAAGATTTAATGTGATGCATCCAATATATGAAGTAAATTTTTGAGAATTCCTCATCCAAATATTAAATGGGATGCATCCTCACCTTTCATCACAAAACACAACTAAATCCTCAATTGAAAGGTATTTATCACATTCACGAGCCCTCAAGAATCCAATAATCTTGGCTCTATTATTTGGCCTTGGACCACAATACTAATTGCAATGGATGAAATCACCGAACTTAAAAACTAATTAAACTCCATAATTGTAGACCCCATCAGAAGACGCCCCATCAAGGAATACAATAATATAATGTGACCATACCTCATTGAATTGAAAATGTCTCCTTGGTTGCCCCTCCTTCATAGGACAAATCTCCATAAAATATGTTCAGATATTTAAACAAGTACTCTAATATCTGGATTTTTTTGGTAAAAAATATTCTCATTATTTCTTCTTCAAATTCCCCACAGAATATAGAAAGGTAAGGAATGACGTGTCCTGTAAACTTCAAACCACTTTGTAAGACACCTCTAAATGCAAATCATATTTTTGGTGTCTCCCTTATTTTCAAATGTTGTCAACTCGGTCACACTCCTTATTGTTCCCATCTTTGGTTTTTTCTTCTTCTATATGAAATTGGATGGTAGTAAGATAATGGCCTTGGTATTGGGACAATGGGGATCTATAGAGAAGGTGTACACCTCGAGGTATTTGATCCATCTACGTGCATGGAAAATTTAGATTTGAATAAATTTAGCTTTGTTAAATAGTAATAATGAACTAACATATATTAACTAATAAAAGTATTAATGTTTATATACTTATTGAAAATAAAATTATAATAAATATTATAACTAATAATATTAATTCTTAATCAATAATACAATATTCATAAATCACAATATTGATGCTGAAACAATTTTTTAATTTTTTTTGTAAGTCAACACCCACAACGGATTAGAACCAGTGACCTATGGATGGGGTGCCTTAATAGTTAAACCTTTTCAATAACCCCTGGTTGAATTTCCATGTAAAATAAAATATAATATGAAGGTCATGGGACACACATTCCATGTTGAATGGTGGGAAAAACATCCTAGTGGGTGTCACTATTGGTGAATTAATGGCTATGGAAATTGGAAAAGGCATTGGAAAAGGAAAATGGGCATTAATTGGAAATTTATTTATGAAAATAAAGGAAAAGATGAGAAATTGGAGATGAAAGGTCACATATTTGCATGAAAAGGAAAATAGAGGAAAATTGAAATAAATGAAGAAAATACAACCCTCAATTATAAAAAGGCTTCTGAGGATGAGTCAATGGTTTTTGTGAGTTGAGCCTTTTCCACTCTCATTCTATTCTCTTTCTCTCATACTATTTCACACATAACGCTCTAGCGTAATGGAACAACTTGGATAGTGTTTCTAGTCGTGGAGCCTTTGCTGGAAAAATTTGGAGCCCTTGGTGGGTTGAATTACTAGTCTGAGAGCTTTGGTTGGACAAACACTTTGGATCCCTTGAAGGCTACATGTTGAGTTATTAGTTCCTAGAGCCGTGGCTGGAAAAAATGCTCAGGAGCCCTAGAAAACTCTGGTAGAGACCAATCTGGTTGGTGTTATTCATGTCTGACCATGAGGCGGAATCATTGTTTGAGGGCTGAGGAGATTTTTTGTCTCGAATCCCTAGTTGGGTTTTTGTTTGGTTTATGCCATGATATCACAGATTTATGCTTGGAATATGGCATGAATGTGATTAGTTGAATGAAATATTTCGTTGTACTGAATCTATGGTCGAGTGGTACATGGAATTCCCTAAATTGGTTGGTACTTTTCATATGTTAATATGTGCTATTCTTTATTGGTGATCAATGAGAAAAAAAGTTCATTTAATATTGTCTACATGAATGGTCGGTCATAGACTTATTTTTGGTTAAGTATATGATACTTGCAGGGTTTATTTATTATTATACGATGTGCTATAGATCTAGATATATTTCATGGTTTGGAAAACTCTTGGTTATTTTATATGGATGCGTGAGATAATATGTGTTTCTTGCAGTAATTATGAGTGATAAGCAAGCCTTATTGATGAATATATAATGGAACTAAATTAAACAGTGACCAAACTATGCATCCGTGACTTACATGTACTATGCACACAAAGTTTTTGTAAAAATAAAGATCATGTGTTGGAAAGTTAGACCCCATTTCCGTAATTGCATCTTGGAATTTTGGTCATTCATAGTAATTCTTAGCTCATATCTACCCTGGTAAGTATTGTTAAAGTAGGTAAATGTGGGGTAAGTGTATCTTTGGGGTTCATTACATATTAATATCAAATACTTACCATACACCCAATAATTATTAATGTTGTTGATATATGCCTACCTACATATATCAACCACATTTACTAATGTGATTCTACATTTGGATTATATACACCTATATACGTATATTGAAAAAAATTATTAATGTGGTCATGCTAGCTTATTAGGTGCACGACCACCCAAAACCATTGGGTTTGATGATATTTTCATATATGAAGATAATTTATTATATTACTGAATGTTGAATAACATTGGGTATGAAAAAATTCTCCATATAATGACCATCTCACTCTCATTTCCAAGTAGCTCAATGAATAGTTCATGGATACTCTGGTGTTGAGAGTGGGGTAAGGACTTGCATTAAGAATTACATGTGGACACAAAAATGAAGTAGAAAAATGTGAATGTTATCAAAATTCTTCTGAAACCAAAGGCAAAAGAAATGAGGAATGCCTTAAAGAAAAGGCTAAAGGAATAAAAAAATATCGGAAAGAGATTAATCTTAATCTTAATATTATTTTTAATAATAATATCAATATTTAATCTTTCAGCTTAGTATTAATCTTAAGGTTTATAATACTAATATCAAGAATGAATATATTAGAATTAGGGTTTATAATCCTAGGGCTTGATATATTAAACATAGGTTTAACATATTAAACTTAGGACTGATTGCTCCAAGGGTATATAATATTGGGTTTTGTAATATTGAGGTTTATAATATTAGGTTTAATATTGTAATGTTAGAATGGTAGATAACTTTATTCGACATCACATTGTGACAAAAATTGTGCACTTATAATCTTAGGGTTTACAATCTTAGCCTTTATAATATAAGGGATTAAAATACTAATCCTAAGGTTTATAATGTTAATGGTAACGTTTATAATCCTAGAATTCATAGTATTAATGTTACGGTTTATAATATTAAATTTATGATTTAATATAATCATAGGGATTAATATATTACACATAGTGTTCAATATATTGATTTTAGTGTTTACAATCTTCGAGTTTATAATCCCCACATTTAATATATTAAACTTAAGGATTAATATATTAGTCTTAGGGTTTATAACATTGGGTTTCATAATGTTAGAGTTTATGATAATTTTTTTAATATTATGACATTCAAATAATACATAAATTTACCCATTGTCACCTTGTAACAAACATTGTCTTAATGCGACAATCAATTTGACAACCATTTTTTCAATGTTACATTACATTGAAATTGATTTAATGTCACATTAGGATGTTACCAAATTAAGCTTTAATATTAGGGTTTATAATCAAGGAAAATTTTAAGGGTGAAGTTTATCTTAAAGTTTAGAAACCTTGGCGAATCATACTAGTCCCCAATATCTAAATTGAAAATTGTTTTATGATATTTTTGTAAAAATATTTACGTTTCTAATAATTTTATATTAGTATATTTAAAATTTTGGTGAATTTTAAGGCAAAATAACCTTATACTATAAAATTTTCACGAATCAATTTAAAAATAAATGGAAATTGGTGAATCTTTTTTTTTGGAGAAGCCATGGAAAATTATCCCCCTTGCGAATATTAGCCCCTAAAATTTTCTGTTTATAATATTCAATTTATAATATTCGGGTTTTAATGTTGAGTTTAATTTTAGGGTTTTGAATATTGAGTTTAATTGGAAGGTTTAATATTTGGTTTATTATTCCTTTGATTAGGGCGTGACATGGAGACATGCCTCACTCATGTTAATTTATGAAAGTAGGTATAAAGGAAAACCCCACTAGCCTCCACAAGAGTGGCAAGGTTGGCATGTCAATCAGATGCATTAAGATAGAGGGTTGCATCAGATTTAAACATTCAAGACATTAGTTGTTATGCATTTATCTCAACAGAGTTGAAACATTGGTTGAAGCTCGAACAAAGGTGATGAATGAGGAGAGAAACAAAGGAAAGGGTCTGGAATAGGTGTGCCTTCATCACTCTATAGCACTGGTTTTCTTGTATGTAACCCACTTCTTCCCCATTGTATTCAAGTTTCAAGTCCATTGGGTCATAGTTTTGAGGTGGTCTGGCTTGAAGTTGTGGGTTATTGTTATGGGTGGGTTGTGTCCAGCTCAGACTATTCAACCGTCAGTAAGATTTTTTATTTGGCCTTGTTATTTGTCTTTCCTTAACCTAGATTTCATGGTTGTGTCTATTTTGTATGGGGTCTCATTTTGACATATGGGTTTAATATCTGGTTCTTTTGATAATGTACAGGTCCATGAAACCATTGTTCTTTGGGTTTTTTATATCTCCCAGGTTGAATTAGAGTGGTACTGGAATTGTTTTAAGGATTCGAGGTCGTTGGATTGTGGGGTTCCCGGGTGGATTCAGGAAAGGGACAATCTTCTTGACCCTTACCATGTTTATAGAATGGAGTGGTTTGAGCTCATTCCTATAGGTGGGTTGTGCAACTGTAAACCTTGTTAAGTTCTACAGTTGCACAACTGTAAAACTTGTTGAGTCCATGGTGGTGCCACTCCACTTTCAAAGGGATGATTGGAGGAAAACCCTATTTACTGTGGGGAATTCGGGTAGTATTCTAAATGGACAAAGGAAGGATGGCTATTTTTGTGCTCGGGTTTTATGTTTGCATGTTGATCTCTAGATAGGTGGGAAGACAAGTGATGCAACCCGAGAGTTAGGTCACAATGGGCTTGGTATTTTTTCTCGCACCCTTTTTGTTATTATATTTGCGGACGGGAGAATTGTGAAGATGAGCCATGATGGTAGTTTGTCCCGTAACCCTGCCCTGATGGGATGGTGAGAGAATAATAGAGACAAATAGGCTCAATACTAGTGCAGGTCACCCAGCGAAAGTCCAAGAGGTTGGAAATCCATTAGGCATATCATTAAGGAGGTTTTGGAAGCTTACCAGGAAAGCACAAAATAGGAAATTTGACAATTGATAAAAGAGTGGTATGTGAGTCCTAATGTCCATGCAAAATCAATGGATATGGAGGCCGAGGACTAGTAGGACTTGGTGTCCAACCCTGGGCAAACCTATGGTCACCATATATAATTCAAACACACCCTCTTCCTATACTGGTACATTAAGGGAATCATGGGAAAGGCCCTGTTACATGTTGTTGTGAGTATGGACACTTTTGTACATGAATTTCTGAACTATAAGAAGAAATTCAAGAAATTTCAATTTCAAATGTAGAGCAATATGCGTGGCTCTGTCACGTTGAAAATCACTTACCATGCACTTTGTCTTTAACAAAACTTCCTTGGGACACTACTGAAGACCCAACATTGGCACATTTCGCCTCAGCTCATGAAGCTGAGTAGTTATGATGTTGTTTCCCTTTACAATTTTTGCTAGTGTTTATGAACATGTGGATAAAATTTAATTTTAGTTGTGTTGATAGTCATGTAAGTAGGCAAATAGATGATAATATTTGTATAGACATACATTCATATTTTGTGTGGCTGAAAACACTCAAACTATTTTGGTTTTGGATGGCATAGAAAAATGATAGGTGGCCAACTTTGTTTCCCACAAGGAAAGTTGTGTCCGTCCAACAATATTACTATATGGTTGTAAGTTGTTGTTTTAAATAACAGAAAAAAGAGGTTCTACCAAGCTTACAAAAAAAAAAAAATACATTTTGTTTATTATTAAGATTTATAATATTGGGTTTAATATTGGATATAATAATATAGTTTATAACATTGAGTTTAATATTATCCTTATAAATTAAGGGTTTCCACGTGTTGCTAATAGTAAGCCCATCGTCGGGTTGGGGATTTCCAGGTCGGCAGGGAAGGAGGATGATCCGTCTGGCTAGCTAGGGTTTGAGATTACCAGAGTCTGATCTCACTCCATGCCAGGGCAGGTTGCTCTCTTCTTCTAAGTTACCGATCTCCTGTGAAATCCCTTCTGAGCGCCTCAAATGTCCGCCTCTTTGGGAGGGGTGGGTAATACCCCCCCTCCTCCGAACTCTGCCTCCACTGTCATGTCTGACTCGCAGGTTAACGTAACGCCTGGATCACAAACATTTTCTGACAAGGTTATCACTACAGGCAATAGTTCTGATGCCAAGACAAGTTCGGAGCCTCTTGGAAATGCCAGTACTGAACAAACTGATACGAAGGCACAACAGAAAGCCTCCTCAGCCACCTGTATACCCAAAGCTGCAGATCGGATCAGAATCGATCTCCCCAGTCACCGTATCAATGGACACATTCAGTTCATGAAGGATCATGCCCTCATTGGGAAGTTCATCGGTCTCTGGCTGACTGAAAAAGCTCTGCAGGGGTGGATAAAATCCAAATGGAAACCCAAGGGTCAAGTCACCTTGCAGCTTGGACCCAAAGGTTTTTTCATGACCATCTTTCACTGCCTTGAAGACAAGATGCACATCTTTGAAGAGGGTCCCTATTTCTTTAACTTTGATGGCCTCTATTTGCGTGACTGGATTGAAAGATTCCATCCAGACAAGGAGGATTTCAGTTGGGCTCCGGTATGGATAGGAATGTATTCCCTTCCTCTGGAATACTGGGACGAAGAAACGCTTAGGGATATTGGAAATGGACTCGGAGAATTCATAAATTTTGCTGAGGAAACAAAACTTCGGCGATACACTTCTTATGCCCGAATCTGCGTCTACATGCACCTTGCTAAGCCTCTCATGGACTCGGTAAGTTTATTCCACAATGACTTTGAATGGATTCAGACTATTGATTATGAGCATGTCCCCTTTCGTTGCCTTAAATGTCATGAGCATGGTCACCTTTTCCGGGACTGCCCATTGAGCCAGAAACCTGCTTCCTCTTCCCCTAATGTTTGCAAAGATGTAGAAGGCTTTTCGAAAGTTTCCTCCAAGAAGAGGCACTCCAAGAAAACTCCTATCATCTCTACTGCTGCCAATATTCCCAGTACCAGCAATAGTTTTGAGGTTCTTGCTTCTAAGGACCATTTAGATGCTTAACAAGGGCAGCCCCTCTCTTCTAGCCCCACTCCAAACGCACCTGACTCGAATCTCAATTCTTCCTCAGCTTTTGATATTACCAAAGCCTCTTTAGTCTCCTCTTCGGTTGAAATCCAAACTATTCCTCCCATTTCTGCCTCTGCACTAATGGATATTGACTGCTCCCAGCTTTCTGTCCCACCTTCTGGGACGGAAGACTTGAATCTGAATCTCCCAACTATTATGGATGATGAGCCTAACAATATCGACATCGGGGAGATCGAAATTCTGGCTCTGGAGGAAGCCTGCCATCAGAAAGAATTCAGTAAAATTAAACCTCATCAAATTGAAAAGCTACCAGTGGTCCTCACTCGAGCTCAGTAAAGAAACTCCCTAGGTATCCAGGTTGGAGGATCTTGGGATAGCAGGAAAATTAGGAAGGAATCAAAAAAACGTGGAAGAAATACTACTTTGCAGAGAACCATCTCAATAGGAGAAATACTGGAGGAATCAGGCAGATTCCCTCAATTGAAAAATTTTTACCCGTCCCTCCCGACTAGTTCCTCATGAAACTAGTTTCGTGGAATGTGAGAGGGTTAAACAACCCCTCAAAGCATAGGATGATTAAAAATATGATCCAGAAATACAACCCTACTATGGTCTTCCTACAGGAGACGAAATGTAACAGCAAGACTATTGAGCACATTATGACTAAAGCCTGGCCTAACTGTAGATCAGTTTCTGTGGATGCGTCTGGTGCTTCGGGTGGGTTAGCAATTCTTTGGGATCCCCAGCGCCTTTCCTTGTATGACTTCCATGCCTCCCATTTCTGTATTCAGTCGACATTCCATTTTTTAGGCACCAGCATTCATGGACACCTAACCAATGTATATTTTCCGCAAGAAATTCAAAAAAAATTAGATCTTCTCAACACCTTGACAGATCTAAATTCTTCAAGGCGTTTCCCGCTCTGGTTTTGCGGAGGGGATTTCAACATGACCACAATGTTAGAAGAAGGCTCTAGAGGGAAGAAGGGACTTGAAGGAGACTCTTCAGGCTTTAAAGACTTCATTTCAGTTAATTAGCTTGTGGATATGCAGACTTCTAATGGCACATTCACCTGGAACAACAAACGTAGTGGGCTGCTGCACATTGTATCCCGGTTGGATCGCTTCCTCATGTCAGACAATGCTATTCATCTTGGGGGGGATTTTCATTCTTCCATACTTCCCCTCGCAGGCTCGGATTATTGGCCCATCCTCTTGCAGTGGTCTCGCCCGGGAGCGCATTGCAACAGACCATTCAGATTTGAATCATTTTGGTTTTCCCATACTCGTTTCAAAGACTTTGTCACCAAGGAATGGTGCTCCTTTGCTCCAGAAGATGTCTCAAAAATGTTCCAATTCCAACAAAAACTCAGGAATCTTAAATTCTCTCTCAAACACTGGAATAAAACCCACTTTGGCAATATATTCGACAACAAAAAGGAGTACGAGCTTCAAATGAACCTATTGCAGCAGAAAATCATAATAGAAGGCAGAATAGAGGACTATGATAAACAAGAAAGGGAGCTCATAACAAAAATTGACAAAAGCAGGCAACAGGAAGAGACTTTCTGGCGACAAAAATCTCCTATCAGATGGCTTCAAGATAGAGAGAAAAATACCAAGTTTCTCCACAAGTCCACTATTTAGCGAAGGATGCATAACCATATTTCCTTTATGAATAGTGATACTGGGGTGCGCCTTGAAACGCATGAGGATATTGACAAAGAACTTCAAGGGTACTTCAAAAACCTCTTGCAAGAACCGGATGGCAATTGTGAGCATGCTATTTTCTCTATCACCCAACCTATTCCTAAAATCATTACCGAGGATCACAATGCAATGATTCTTTAGCTGGTAACTTTACAGGAGGTGGAGAAATCCATTACAAAGCTTAAGGAGGGGAAAGCGCCTGGCCCGGACGGCTTCACAGCCAACTTTTTTCATGGTTTTTGGGAGCTTATCAAATTGGAAGTTTGGGATTTAGTGGAGGAATCTCTATCCATGCATTGGATCATTCCCTCACTGAACACAACCTTCATTTCTCTCATTCCCAAAGGGTAGAACTCAAGCACCCCAGATAAATACGGACCCATAGCGCTTTGCAATGTTATTTACAAGTTGATTTCCAAAGTTATTGCTAACAGACTTAAGCCCCTCCTTCCTCTTCTTATCTCGCCAGAGCGGACTGGTTATGTGGAGGGTCGTCAAATTTTGGATGGTATTATCCTTTCTCATGAAGTTATCCACTCCCTCAAAACCCTCAAGAAACCAGGCATTCTTCTTAAACTTGATCTCTTAAAAGCATTTGATAAATTAAGCTAGTATTATATCAAACAAGTCTTATTAGCCTTTGGTTTCAATGCTGCTTGGACTAGATGGGTAATGAGCCTTCTCTCCTCTCCCAGTTTTTCTATCCTGGTCAATGGCTCTCCATCTTTACCGTTCCAATCTTCTAGGGGTATTCGGCAAGGGGACCCCTTATCACCCTTCCTTTTTGTACTCATGGTGGAGGGTCTTGGTTGTCTTATTAGTCATGTTGTTTCCTCCAGCTCTATTAAAGGTATTTCTCTCCATGACAGTCCCCCCATTACTCATCAACAATTTGTTGATGATAATTTTCTCTTCGGCCATCCTTCTGTTCAGGAAGCAAGAACCCTCAATTCTTTGCTTAACACTTTCTCGGAGGCCTCTGGTACTTCCATCAACGCTGCTAAATCCCACATTTTCTTCTTTAACACCCCTCCCATCACTCAGCATAATATTGCCCGAATTTTGTGCTTCAAGATTGATGTTCTTCCCTCCAAATATCTGGGAGCTCCTCTGATAGACTCTGTTATAAAGCATACCTCCTGGAGAGCCCTTCTAGATAAGATGGAAGCTCGCCTATCCTCCTGGACCTATCGCTCTCTCAACTTTCCCAACAGATTCATCCTAATTAAATCTGTTCTGCAAGCCATGCCTTTGTACCTCTTTTCCATTCTGGCGGCTCCTAAATGGGTGCTGAAGCAAATTCGCAACATACAAAGGAATTTCCTCTGGGGCTCCTCGAGTCTTAACAGAAAATGGGCTCTTGTCAAGTGGACTGAAGTCTATACTCCCAAAAATACTGGAGGTTTGGGCTTAAGGGATCTGCTACACAACAATCTTACCATGGGGGCTCGTATTTGGTGGAACTGGGTTTCCAAACAACACATCCCTTGGGCCCATCTTTGGCAGGTTAAATATGCTTTGGGCAGGTCTCAGGCTGATCTCATCCGTCTCAATTCTGATGTGCCTGGCTCTTTGATATGGAATGCTGCAAAGCTTCATGGGGCCTTCATACAAACTCACAGTTTCTGGGAAGTTCATTCAGGAGATCAAGCCAGATTTTGGGAAGATTCTTAGCAGCAGTCGCCGAAGCTCTCATCGCTCTTTCATAAACCCCTCTGGAAAAATCAGCTTCGGACTAATGTCCCCTCTCTTGTCAACAATTTCTGGCAACCCATTCCCTTGCATGGCTATCAGGTTTGGAAGCCAGTAACTTGTTGGCAAGATGATTGGCTTGGAGAATCCTCTGAAGATATTGAACAAGGGCTCAGTCTTAGAAGAATTAAAGTTTCCAATCAAGCTGACAAATTAAGATGGGGTTACACTACTCGGGGAAACTTTTCTACACAAGAAGCTTACAGATTACTCTTTTGCCTGCAGCATGATCAGCTGGATCGTATTTGGGCTCAAGTCTGGCAGCCTCACTCTTGGCCTAAAATCTCTACTTTCCTGTGGCTTCTCAGCAAAGGAAAAATTCTTACATGGGACAATCTCTTAAAAAGAGGCTTTATCGGTCCTTCAAGATGCCCCAATTGTCAGTCTCAAATTGAAACTTTGCAGCATCTCCTTGATTCTTGCTCTTTAGTTTCTTATCTTTGGGATCAATTCTCTCTATGTTTTGGAAAAATAGGGTGAATAGAAGGGGATATCAACAATACAATCAGAAGATGGCCTTCGTTGCCATTTCAATGTAATCTGCTCAACATCATTTGGACTTTGTTCCAAGGTTTCATCTATTAGGCTTCATGGAAGGAGCGTAATCACAGAATCTTCAAGGAAAGAGCCACACCGAATGCAATCATTTGGTCCAATCTTAAGCGCAATCTGTAGGAAACTCTGGCCTTAACTCCTTGGCAAGACACGGATATGCCGACCTCCCCATCTGAATGTCTCATTTGGAAGCGACGGGACCTTGATCTCAGTCACACCAGTCTGCATTCCCAGAACACTTTGAAGCATGCTGACTCTCCCATATCTTGGTCGCCTCTTCCACCACATTCTCTCAAAATGAATTTTGATGGAGTGGCTAAGGGCAATCCGGGTCCTGCCGGATTTGGAGGCATTTTTAGGAATCATGAAGGAAATATGGCTCACATATATTTCGGCTCTATGGGACGCGATTCCAATAACGCTACTGAACTTGAAGGCTTATGGTAGGGGTTAAACATTGCAGAGAGAGAGAATTTCTTCCCATTGGAAGTTGAGGGGGACTCTCAGATCCTGATTGTAGCGACAAACCGTCTCCACTCAGGTGCCTCTGCTTCCAACGTTGCTTCCAGTTGGCGACTTCAAAATAGACTGGAACTCATTGAAAATTGGCTCAAGACGCCTAAAGCATTAACTTTCAAGAATATTCGATGCACAACCAACACTGTAGTTGATCGATTGGCCAATCAAGGAGCTCTACAGTCTTCTCCTTACTACGAAGGTTTGCTACAGAATTCCAATGATGAACAACTTATACAGGACTACACATCCTTGGTGCAAAAGGATACCCAAAATCCGAATGCGGGTGATCTACACGTTTAAGGGGGGACTTGGACGGTTGGCGAGTGAGTGGAGTTCAACCGCCGTCACTCTCCTTGGCACCCACAGCGACATCATCAGCATTAACTTTGACTGGTCCGTAACAATTGAGAAGCACATTCCTCCATTTTTACGCTCCATCTATTTCGAAACGATTCGTAGCATTAACTATTCTACAGAAGCAGATTTGGTGAATTTCGCGGCGGTGGGGGTTTGGTGGCGCGATGGTGGAGCGTGGGTGGTGCCACCTCTCCTGGTGGTTACAGGGGGTTTATGTCTGCCCGTATAGACCATTTGGGTGACCCCCCATAGTTCACCACAACCACTGATTTGAGGTCAACGAGTGTTTGGCAAGTCAACTACGGGGGGGGCTCATCCGTTAACCGTCGCGCGGTTGGCCCCCCCATACTCCGTCGATCTCTGCCAACTTGCGCACATTTTACCTTGCGAAGTACATCCATGCAGCCGCCTGTCAATTCTTCTGCATAGTTGGACATTACTTTCCAACATTCGCTGCCTCCATCACGATCGCCTACCTTACAACTTGTTTCCAGCTATGGGATCCATATTCTGATGTTTATATTTCCCCTGCGAGGGATTTTTTTGTGAATTCTGTTTTGGCACTGGTTTCCCTACTTCAGGGCAGTGCTCGTCGGGAGTTTATGTTCAAATGCCACTACATAGGTCAATGTTCGGGCTCGATCTTGCTGTAAATATTTTTTCTTTTATCTGTTAATAGAATAGTCTAACTCAGAAAAAAAAATATTATCCTTATAATATTAAGTTTTAGTATTATAGTTTACTATAAGGTTTAAATGTTAATTAAATCTTACTTACTTAGTTCAATACTCACCTTCTCCTCACCAATATTAAACTCTAATATTAAAACCTAATACTAATATTATAATCATATATTAATTAAAATCAATATTATAATATGGACCTATTATATTTGTAATGTGATAATATGAATCATTATAATTATAATAGTTATATGATATAATTGTACTATAACATTATTATTATTAAATATTAGTTAATATTGATTAATTATTATCATTATTATATACTTAACCATTATTAATGTGGTTGATATATGTCTACCTCACATAATTCAATACTCAATTTATCTTTATCAATATTAAAACCATATATATATATATATATGTTAAATCTTTTTCATATAAATAATAACAATATTAATGTGATTGATATATGCCTGCATGCTCAATTTATCTCTACTTATCTTAAAACCATAATATTAAGATTAAATAATAAAAACCAATATTAAAACTCAGTACTAAAACATATTACTAATATTATAATTAATGTGGCTAATATATGCCTATCTTCCTTGTTTCATGCTCAATTTATCTTTACATATTTTAAAATCATAATACTAAAACCAAATAATAAAACTTAATATTAAAACTCAATACTAAAATAAATTACTAATTATATATGGACTAATATTAATATATTAATATTAATATACTTTATTTATAATATAATAATATGAATTATTATAAATACGAAAACTATATACTATAATTATAACATTGAGTTTATTGAGTTTAATACTTTGTTTATAATATTAAGTTGTAGTGTTAAGGGTTTACTCTAGAGTTATCCTTATTTATATTAAATTCTAATATTAAAACCTAATATTATAATTATAATTATATATTAAATAATATCAATATTATAATATTGATATATTATATTTATAATATGAAATATTATAAATATAATAATTATATAATATAATTATATTGGAGTTTTATTTGTCATAATTAAATATTAATTCATGTTGATATTAAGTCATTATCATGTATCTCATAATTATTAATGTGGTTGGTATACTTTTATCTCATTTAGTTCAATACATACCTTATTAACACAAAAGCTTAAATGATAATAATAATAAGATAAAATTATTATTATAGTTATATATTAATTAATATTAATTTACATTTTTGACATATATTTAACAATAATTATTAATATGGTTCATATATATCTATTTTAATTAGTTAAATATTCAATTTATCTTTACATATCTTAAAACCATAATATTAAAATTCAATATTGAAAATAATTACACTAAAGGTGTTTCTTTTTGAAATTTCTAAGGTTAGGCATTGTATACCTTTTTCATATCCATTTGATATTTGTTAATTTGTTGTTTTTAAATGGGTCAGATTTAACTTGAGAAAAAAAAGGAATTACACATTGAACCATTTTTCTAAATAAAATTTTATTATATATAAATGAATGTTATAAATAATATTGAGGAACTTATCATGGAGGAATTTATTAAAATTGGTATAATCTCAAATCCATAGGAAATTCATAGGTGGGGAGCTATTTCACACGGATATAATTTTTTAAATTTATTAAAATTAATTATCCATTTAGCCAAACAAAATTTTCTTATATATAAATGAATGTTATAAATAATAATGAAGAGATTATCATAGAGGAACTTATTAGAATTGAAGTAATCTCAAATCCCTATGAAATTGATGAGCGGATGGACACGAGCCACGTGTGATGAATATATTTTTTTAAGTTTATTAAAATTCAATGCAACCTAGCAAACTTTGTAGTACATTACAGTGGTTGATAAACATTTCACCACATCAATCGTGAAGACATAAATTTGCATACATAAATAAGTGCATCTCTCTCTCTCTCTCTCTCTCTCTCTCTCTCTCTCTCTATATATATATATATATATATATATATATATATATATATATATATATTTGCAGAAAAAGGAATACATATATCCATTGGCATATATGAGCTAAATAACACATAGGATATGAACACCAATCAACATACAATGATACAACCCCAACTAAAAGTGAAACGTAAACAAAAAAAATATAAGAAGAAATCAACCCAAAATTCATAAATGTAATAGTTGGATATTGTGCTGACGAAGATCAAGACACTCATGTTCTCATAGTGAGTTGCTTGGAGGTTAACTGGTTGTTTATTATTATCAATACTTAATGAAATAGTTGAATATTTATTTTGTTTAATATTGTGCTAAGGAAGATCAAAGCACCCATGCTCTCACATTGGGTAGGTTGGAGGTCCACATTAACTAGTTATGAATTTTTATCAATAAATATTAGGTGAATGGTAAGGATTTAACAACCATGAAATATTATAGAATTTTCATAGTAGTATACACAAATCAATAATTGAGATCTATCTCCAAAGTAGTTATGTCTTTTCAATCTTGATAATTAGATTATTTAATTAAAAAAATTGTTATATGAACAAGTGTTGTATGAAATGAGTTATGATTTTTTGGGCATGTAGTATTGATAAGTCATAATAACCTCCCATGATATTATAACAATGTTTAATTACAAATTAAGAATCTCCATGATAATATTTTGAAAAAGAATAATCTTGTTAATTTTAATATTATGGCTAAATTACCTATTAAATTGATATATGATATTTTTTCATTTAAATTTTATAAAGGTTTATATATTTTAATCCTTTTTGAATATATATATATATATATATATATATATATATATATATATATATATATATATATATATATATATTTCTCTCCTTTATATTTATACTTTGTGAATATGAAATTGAGATTTATAATTTATCCATTCCACATAGAAAAAAAAATATATGTAAAATAAACACTTCAATAATGTGAAAATTTTCCAAACTGTAAATGCATATCATATACTTGGTACACTTTCAAATCGAGAGTGAGGAGTGTTTAGCTATTATTTCAAATTAAAAGTGGAGAAATTTTTTACTAACTCATTATATTAACAATGTTAAAATTCAAGTGATGGAGAAATTATCACACCAATTAAATAACTCACTTTCATTTAAATTCAATATTTCCATTTATAAAAATACATTACCATTATTTTATTTTTTAAATAAAATTAATTTTTAAGTTATTTATAAAAACTTTCATGTTAGTAAAATTCACTTTTAAGTAGCATTATTTTAATAATTTTCACATTTAAATATTTACATTAGTAAAAACTTCATAACTTTTATTTTACCATTATATTACATATTTAAATTATTAAGGAATAAGAAATTAATATGCATCGATATAATATGACATTGAAAATAAAATATAAATAAGCATGCTCATACAACACATCACTTATGGAAGTCATAAAACCTTTTACAAGAAAAAAGTTCTTATTTCATAAAATATTATGAAGTATCTTCATCTTGGAACTAGGAAATGTACAAGGGTTTTACATAGGTTTATTCTTATACGTGTAATGTGCAGTCAAATATTTATTTATATATCATAAATAAAAACTAAATACATTCATTATTAGGATGTCATTATGGAGCTTCATGGTCAAAATGCATGATACTAATGATGTAGTGGTAGTGGGAAATGGACACCTAAAATTAAATTTGATTCAAACAAGACATTTTCGCATGGTTTTTTACACTATTCTTGTTGCTAGCATATTAATAAATATTATAACGTTTACATTAAATTATGTATTTTGAAATATTACTTTTAGGTTTTTAAGAAATTTTTTTTGGTAGAATTATATAAAATGTTTAATTGAAAAATTAAATGAGCTTCATTTTGATATTTTCAACCAATTTACAATACAATTTTTTTTATATGACATAAAATACCTAATTTTTTGGTCAAGTTCAAATCTGGATTTGGGGATTATTAAGATAACTCCCACACCAAATTTCTTTAAATAATTATTGTAAAGTCTCACCTTAAATCTTGTTGATGTTATTGGGTATTGTTTTTCTTAGGAATGATCATCCTTGATATAAAAACTTCTTAACTATTGTTAAAATACATGGTCACTCATTATTGTGCGACCAAACGAGCTGTGCAAAGGCCCGTAGTTACTTTTGGAAAGATGAGAAAGAAAAAAATGAAATTTTAACATCCACAAGACTAGAGATAGCCTATGGGACCTCTTTTACAGTGAAAAAATTGACATAATATATGCACCTCAGGAGATTTAATCCTCTTCAAAATTTATCTATATTGGTTCTATATTCGCATATAACATGTGTAAATTTTCATTTCTAAAACTGTATTTTTGAATTCATAAACGGATAAAATGCCTTGAAATTTTACTTGAAAACTTGGATTGTGTAAACTACATCCCATAAATTTGCAATTCCACAAATATTTGCTAGAAAAAATATAAATATAAATTTAAAACTACAATTAATTACTCCAAATGAATTTAAATTCTTTAAAAGGAGATAGCTAAAATTCTAAAAAAATCCCCTTCTTTATGTTGATTGCAAAATATCCCAGAATATGAAGGCCACTCGAGTGAAATATGCTCTTTATTTAATCTCATTATCAACACACACTAACTTTAGCCATTTCCTCTATGCAATTACATTTTTTGTGGTACAATGCCCACACAAACATATGGTAATGTTTCTCCTCATAACCATGCATGCTATAGCATGGATATAATATGTATATAATATTTTGACATAGTGGTATAATTGGAAAAAATTATTTAGCTAGGAAGTTAGAGCAACATATGTTAGATAGGAATCATCACAAGTGTGAGACTATTGCAAGCTTGAACATTTTTCCTCCCCTCCATACTCCACCGTTTAGGTTATTATCTTTCCTTTGCTAAAACATTTATGTAGTAACATCATAGGCATGTTCGATTCCTTAAGTGTATCTGTGGACCTTTAGGGGTAATTTCTAGTTTCTTATACTATTTAATGTTCAAAAATAGTGGGTATGGAACAAGTCTCCATATAATAATTGTTGTCTCATTATCAAAGCCAAGTAGCTCAACACACAATTCATTTATACTCCCTGGTGTTGAGAGTAGGTTATGTAGTTGTAATAGGAATTACATTTGGAGAGAAAAATGAAGCAAACAATGGTGAATTTTGTGAGTAAGCCTCTGCAACTAAACACGAGGGAAATGAAAAGACACCTCAAAGAAATGTTATAAAAATTGAATGTAGGATAAATAGTAGATCTGTTCTGTGGTCACATACTATATTTCCAACCATCTACTAGTTGTGAAAACCTTCCATCCAAGTGTCCTAGTTCAGTTCGAGTTAGTGCAATTTAGTCGAGTTTCACTCCAATCATTTATTTCTAATCTTTCCAATGTGATCTTATTTAACTCATTCGTAATACTGAGAAGAGAAATCCTCTTCTCCAACAATGAAGAGGAAAAATTATGCCTTTGCATTGAAATGCATAAAAGAATCTATAGATGACAACATTCTTCCCATGATTTCACATGCCAAGACAGCCAAGGATACTTGGGATACCCTTGAAACGAATTTTCTTGTAAAGGGGAAAATTAAATTTCAATATTAAGGTGGACCTATAACATCATATGTACAACAACAGGAAAATTTTGTTGAATCCCACTATGCTCAACCACAAGTGGATGATGTCTATGAAACATTTACACAAGAAATAGAGAAGCGGCACATAGATGCTCATGAATCCCACATTGCTCAACAAAAAATGGATGAATATTTGGTGAATCCAGAAATATCACTAACTGATGAAAATTTGGTGAATCCAACAACAGAGTTTGCTGATTACAGTGAAACTGCTATTGGATTAGTCAATTTTATGGGGAATCCACCAACTAATATTTATCATCCCATTTCTTATGAATAATTATTGCCTAAATATGAATAGTTTCATATGATGCAACATAAACATCATATAGACATGAAGCCATTCAGTGAGAGAATCCCATTTGAATCTGAAAACAAAGTGGAAGAGAATTTTTTTGTAACAACACAGGTTAGTACCAAATTGGAAGAGATAGAGACAAAAACATAGGCAAAGATAGTAGTAGAAGTGAATAAGGAAGCACACAATAAGAAAACAGAGGTTGAGGCAGAGGTAAATCTAGATGTGAAATAGGAGAAAACTCTCATTGCATAGTAGAAGGAATATAAACAATGTGGTTCTATAGATGTTTTAAACTTATCATTTATTTCCACTGTGTAGGTACACAAAAAAAATATGAAGAAGAGTTAAATTTCCTTCAAGAATGGCTTGCAACATCGTATCTAGGTAAGGTCTACATAGAAGCTGCAGAAATGAATGTTGAAAATAACATGCATGATGAACACATTAATGATATTTTTAGTTATTGGAGTTTGGAGTAGATAAAATTTTATTCTTATGTTATGTTGCAGCATATTGATGATGAAAATTGTGCTACAAAAGATAATATGTGGAAGAATACCACATAGAAATCGTTTTTTCAATTCTTAGACAACGTGAAACAATATAAGATTTGTACTATCAAATGAAGAAACTAAAGTTTGAAGGATACAACAAGAAGAAAAATCTGAAACAATTTAGAGGCTAAGTGATATAGAAGAAGAGAAGAAGAAAAATAAATATAGTTGAAGTCAATTTTTTAAATTGTAAGCCTAGCTCAAACATAGACCATACACCACCACGCATCTTAATTAAAGTTTTATGTGCTTGTAATTAAGGGGACTGTTAGAGATTCTAATTCCAACCACCTTCTAGGTGTCAAAACCGTCCATCCAAGTGTCTTAGTTAAACTTCAGTTAGTCTAGTTTATTAGAGATTAGCTTAAGCCATCTTCATCATACTTCTCCATATGACTGAAGCCAACTTCTTCTCTAAATCCCCCTCTTTAATCCAATCTCAAGCTGTCTATTTTTTAGGTATTTTTCCTTAATCATTTATTTCCAAATACCATTTCCCTAGAAATATCTCCATAATTATAAATTACTATTCATGCCTTATTGAAGCATTTCATATTATTATTACATGAACATCCATCGTTCACATGTCTTTAAAATCACTTCTAAATGTACTAAGTGAACCTTCTAAGTGGTTTTAGGCCCTTTCCAAGGGAACCTAACATGATTGAATCAATTCTTTTTTAAATATATTCGGGCAGAAAGAAGAGATGCATCTCATAAATAGAAATTTAATGAAGAACCATTTGGACCATAACCAACATTCCTCCCTAAGTTAACCATTTTTTCAGCCATAGAGACAATTTGTGCTTGAATTGTCTTATTATCAAATCCTAAGCCCTTATTTCATATTTGTTACGTTTCAAATAAAAACCTGAATATTTTAACCCCCTCTCCATACAACATCAAGGTGACCTCGAGATTCGAGCTATGTCGTTAATCATCGACTCCTCATTATTCTCCAAGATAAGTGTTGATTTAACTTGTTTCCTACACATACCTGAAGCTTTTCCAAAAGTTGAGAGAATCTAATGCAAGGCTTTCCATTCTAGGATAAAATTATACCTAATGAAACACACATCACCTAGAAACACAATGTGTGAAATATTTATGTTGTTGGTGATCCTGTGCCGAATAATATTACCCTTTTCTCAATCTTCCAATATACCACTGCTTAAACTATCAATAACCAAAAGAAAAATTAATGGAAGTAAATCACAACCTTGTCTAAGTCGTTTAGGTTCCTTGAAAAAATTTGTCAAGATCCCATTAATGATAACTCCATAGGTGATTAATGATAACTCCATAGTTCATGACATTTTTTAAGATATAATCCATCGAATAACCACAAAACCAAAACCAATATTGTTGAGAATTAGTCTCAGAAATTCCCATCCAAAAAGCATATCCACCCTCCTTAGACATGCCTCCAACTTACGTGTCTTACTTGAGTGTAAGCATAAATGCGTTATTTCCACTACGTCTTGTATTTTCCTATTGTCTAAGAATCCAAATTGTTTCAGAGTGATATTCTTGTAATCAAAGCTTTTATGTGGTTGGAGATGATTTTTTTAGATCATATTAGATATCCTATTTAAAAAGGAGATCGTTAAATAATAAAAAAATAAGATGGATCAGTCACTTTAGGAATGAGTGTTAAAAAAATAACATTAATGGACCCCAAGATCAAGCACAAACTCCTAGATTCTTGAGTCACCACCAACAAATCTTTATCCATGATTCGGATAAAATGTAGAAAAATTTCCAAGGACCACCCATCTAGACTGGGACTCTTGTCACTCGCCCCAATTTTCAGGACACCATTCAATTATTTCTTAGTTATTTTCCACTCCAACTGAACACCTTCTCCTGGGTTTGCCACTTTTATGGAACAAGTTAATAAAATGCATTTGATTTTCAAAGCTACTGGCTACTTGTTCTCTACAGTGTGGGCTACAAAATATTAATGCCTCCCGCTAAATATCCTTTTGAGTCGAACACATATTAGCATCTTCATATATAATTTTCCGAATTATGTTATCCATTTTCATTTTGGATGCTTCATTGTGTAAGAACTTGGTATTTTTTTCTCCTCCCGAAACCCAACTTGCCTGACTCTTTAAATGACATGCCTCCTCTTGTAACTTCAAAATATGAGACTTTATCTCCTCAAGAAATAAAATCCTCCCTTTTGTACCCTCAAACAAATATTCAGGATACGTAGGATTCTTCAAAACACTTATCGTCTTATCCAAATAAAATAAACCCCTCACGAGATCTTCCTTCTTCTTTTTTTTTGCACTGCCTAACAACTAGTTTCAAATGCTTCAATTTATATATAATGATCTCTATACGAGAATACATCATAACAATGATTGGAGAACTCCATGAGGGCCTGAATAAAGAATCAAATTCCTTTTTTTTTTTAAGGAATGATTAAATTTAAAAGGATATGGTTTACGCTCATTCACCCAGACCAGTCAAGGAAAATTGAATCGTGTTCAGAGATAGAAGAGTTATATATCATTGAATGTAGGAAATTAAAACATCCAATCAGATAAAAGATTACAAAAAATATGTCTAGTCTCTTACATATACCCTCCTCCCATATCTTATCATTCCACCATGTATGCATGTTCATACATGGGATATTGTCCTCTAACAAATTTTGTACAAAAAAAGACTTAAAAACCATTCCAACTTATCGCCTTTACCTTTGGATCCCTAAACCTTGTCATAACCTATTGTCAAATTAAGTTCACCTGACATAATAACTGAACTCAAGTCCAACAGACAATTATGTTCCAACCTATCCGACAACTGATATCTATCTATATAAGGGGCATTGTTATTGATGAGTGAACTCAAGTCCAATAGACAATTATATTCCAACCTATCCGAAAAGTGATATCTATCTATATAAGGGGCATAGTTACTGATGATGTGCATGTAGATGTTAGACCCTGTCAAGAAACCAGTTAGATTAATACCTGCACAAGAATTATAATCCCACAGTTGAGGATTCTCGGGTCCCTTCTAGCCGCTAAACTACCTTAATCTCTTTTAGTGCTAGTAGCACATACATTCCACTTGGAGGGGAATTTTAAATAAAAAATCCCAAGCCTTCTCTTTATCGACATTAGTCTCTTGGAAAATAACTAAAGCAAGATTCTTCTGATGAATAATACTTCGGAGAGATATTCCTTTCGGGGCATATCTGAGCCCCTTGACATTGAAGTACAACAATACCTTGAAGACCCAAAGGTATGGGAAAGGGCTTTCTAAGGACCCGAGATATGTCAATTACCCAAGCCTCCAAGTTGACAGAGCAAAAGTGTGATTCAGTAGGAGGGGATGGAGATACATCCTCGACATCTTGAAAGGATGAATGGAGGACACACGAAATTGATGGAATATTAGAGACCTTGTTGAATCTGGTACCCTTATTCTTTCTGATTTTTACATTTTTTCGATAATTGGGGCTAACAGTAAACCCCTCCTTCACAAAGAAATACTTTTTAATAGTCAATGGTTCGAGGCCGAAAAATTTCTTGAGGGATAGTGAGCATAATTCAAGGTCATCTGAGACTGAAGATGATGGATTACCCGTATAAGATCCAAATCTGGTATTTTGGGAAATAGGACGATCAAGAGATCTAGGGATATTGTCCATCCTTCCCATGACAAAAACGGAGGGGGACAATATGAATTCCGGATCCTTGTTAGATAGGACCAGATCAAGGGAAAGGGCTATCAATATAGACGCGGAGGACCCATTAAGATCTAAACGGAAAACATGATTAATATGTTTCTTAGAAAAGTCATTTCCTTTGTTAAATAGAACATTGAAAAATATGCAATAATTGGTATTTATTCTCTTCTAGTTTGTGAATGTAATTTGATTTCTTAGAATACAATAAATAGTAGTTATTTTTTCTGTGATTTTATTCCATAAATTGTTTGCAATAAATACTTTTTTTCTTACTTTGATTCAATTTGTATAAGTTCTTACAGGATCAGCATCCGTCTCTAGGGACTTGTGCCGTGAGGATGATAATTGATCTTGACATCTATCTGGTCCAGATTCCTCTGGTTTTATTTCAGAAATTTAGAGCTTGGATAATGTCATCTCGGTCATACAAATTCAATTAATCCTTTTTTTTTTTCTGTAATTTGTAATTTCATATGATCATTTCAATTTTTTTCTTATTGGCTTGATTCATAAACAAGTAGTTGAATGATTATCTTTTTATGAGATTGTTAAAGTAACTCTTGTATTTTGGGTGAGTAATAGAAAGTATAGCCCATTAAAGAGACACTTTTTCATATATTTTTTTTGTCTTAATCATAACAAAAGATATGGTTCCATATGTATTTGTTAAAAAGGATAAACGACTTGAATTTTAGCAGTTATATGTCTTTTCTTTTGCATTAAAGATTTCTTTCTCATTTCAGTTTTAATTTACAATTTTATATATAACTTTTATATATATATATATATATATATATATATATATATATATATTTACTCTGTGTGTAGATAATGATATTTGAATTCCTTTTTTACCACTTACATTCAGTTCATGTCTTTACTTTCTTGTATAATTAATATTTTAGATTTATTATACTTTTATACTTTTAATAATTATTAACGTGTAAATTTTTTTTACTATTTAATTATTAATTTTAGGAACATCTAATGGAAGTTTTAGTTTTACATATGTAGTATAGGTTAGGATTAGTTTTCCCAAGGTGTTTTTCTTCATGAGAAGAGAAATATGAAGGCTAATGGAACATTAATACCCATTGAGAGTGACCACACCAAACAATTACTTCTATTTAAAGAGCTTTTATCTCGGCCATTTCTCCCTTTTATACTAGGGTGCACTAAACCCATGTCAACATGGAGTGAGTTTGGCAAGTTGTAAATAAAGTGTAAGCTAGTTCAGGATTCTTTGATCTAGTGAAGGAGATGACCATGAATATATGTCAAAGCACATTGAGAACCACTATATTTGGGATATGGTATAAAAGGGAGCAATGAGGCTTCAATTCATTTTTCTACAAACAAGCACTATGCTAACATTGTCATAAGGCCTTTGTCCTAGGGTGAAGTTAGTTTAATTTAGGGACACACTTAGACTAGCTGAGAATGCTTCCTTCAATAAGAGGGAGTGTTGATGTTGTAGCATAAAGGGGAAAAAATTCTCCCTATCTAAGGATATTAATAGTCAAGATATTAACCAGGGGCCATGTAATGTGTCAAGAGAGAATGGACAAGATAACATACAATCCTCGAGTGCTCCTCGGGTGGGTTGAGTAAGTTTCTTTAGCATCACGCAAGTGATTTTCCATTCAATAGCATGTCAAAATATGTGGGAGTGGTAGATGGGACTAGGGTTTCACCATGTGTTTGTGGGTGCCTGATTCTAAGTGATGACCTGGTGGATTGGTGAAAAAGGGACCAGTCTTTACCCTAGAAGGCCAAAAGGTATTTCGTCAGGGAACCCCAAAAGGACATTTTCTAGTGGCTAACTAGATCCATTAGAAAATGGGATGTATCACATTGGTAAATAGATTCCTTTGCATTGTGCTGATGCAGGATTATTTCCATGTGGTTCTAGTATAAAACATGAGGTGGATGTATTCATTAACATAGATAGATCATTCAACCTTTTCTTACAATAAATAATTTTTTCAACAAGAGATTATATGAATAATTCAAAGAGAATACCTCCCTCTCTAAGAGGGAGTGTTGAATTTTGGGGTAGTTGTAGTTGGTATTCCCTGCTACTTTAAGTTGACTATGAAATATATTTAAAATGAAGGGAAAATCAAACTAAAGATTTGAGTTAAATTAAATTTTTTAAGGCTACCTCCAAGAATTTCAATTCAGCCATTTCCAAAAGACACACCTATTCAAGATCATTAGATCACTATATAAACACAAATTTTTCTCCTCCACTTGGTACACATTCATATCTTTGATATTAATCCCTTTTTTACACGTAATAGTTAAAAAGAATGATTTATGAATAAACAATTCGAAATTTTTGAAGAAAGTGGAGGAGGATACAATTTTAGGAGCTAAAATTTCAGAAGGCCAAAATTTCAGGAGGCCAACTTTCTCCTTGGTTGACCAACGTTTACCTAGCAGTGTCTATGGTTGGTTTTACTTTTCTTTTTTATTAGATGTCCCAATTGTGTCTCTTGTTAGATTGGAAAATATCTCTAAGAAAAGGTTATTGTGTTTTTCCCTAGTTAGGGTTTTCTCAAGGTAAGATTTTGTGTCTCTTGTGCTTGGTTATCTTTTCATGATCCAATTGTCATTTTTTTTTACTATTAATATTTCCTATGTATATTTATTTAATAATAAATGTTATATAATATTAATTTGTTAATTTATCGTTGGAATGTAATTATTAGAACCAATATATCATGAAAAATAAACAAAAAAATTATGCAACCCATTATCAGGAGTTAACATGTATTATTCATACCCTCAAATTGTGCAGGAACTATCTTATAGGGAGGAAAATTCAACTTAAAATTGACAATATGAGTCTTAAAAATATTTTTGACCAACCAAACCTAAATGTTAGGAAACCATGGTGGTTGGAATTCCTTAGTGAGTGTGATTTTTATATAATAGATATTAAATGAAAAAAATAAATAAATAAAAGATGCTCTTAGAAGGAAACTAAATCCATTTTTTGTTATTTCTTCCAGCATTTGGAAATTTTTTTTGACTAAAGAGTAATGACAATTTCATATTTTGATGAACAACATGTCAAAATCAAGGGGAAAATTCAAATATCATATTATGAAGAGGAGGAAGAAAATGTTTTTTCAATTAATGAAGTGAATTTTTTTATCTATAAAGACATAATTTATATACCCAATGATCATACATAAAAAATGTATTCTTGATTAATTGGATAAAAATCCTACAACTAGACATCTTAACCATGAGAAGCTATTAACCATGTTGTTAAAGGATTCTAAGGGCCAAATATGAAGTCATAAAAAAATTTTATGAAGAAACATGTTTATAATTTCAATGGCTAAAAGATTTTGATCAAAATCTAGGTAGTTTATTACAACCTTTATCCATTCCATAGTGGAAATGGGAGGTAAAATCCATGGATTTTATCACTGGTTTTGCAAAAACAAGGAAAGAACATGACTCTCTAAAAGGTGTGGTAGAAAAACTTAGTAAGGCATTACATTTCATACCTGTGTGGTATGCTTTTAAAGAAAACAATATAGCAGAGATATTCATAAGTGAAATATTTAGACTACATGGTATCATGTATGTGTAACATTGTAATCTTACATCGAGGTGTGAAATTTACCTCTAAGATTTGCAAAGGATTGTTTAAATGCATGGGTGTAAAACATAACTTTAGCACAAGTTATCATCCCAAAATTGATGGTCAAACAAAAATGACCAATCAAATCCTAGAGGATATGCTAAGAATGAATGTTATGGATACGCCCACTAGGTGGGAAGATAATTTACATTTAGATAATTTTTCCTATAATAATGGTTATTAGAATTCACTAAATATGTGTCCTTTTGAAGTAATATATGGAAAGGGATGCAAGTCGGCCAAAGGACCAGAACATACCTCTCCTCATTTCTTGGGGTATTTGGATTGCAAGGAATCAAGCTATTTTTCTAGATAAACTTATGGATTGGGAAAATACCAGTAGGAACATGCTTACCATATTCCAACTAATCCTGAATGATGAGCATGAGGCACAAACCAGGACGATTATGCCAGAAGCAGTTGACCGAACTACCCCTTGGTCATATTTTGCTGGTGCATCTAATATTACTAGGTGTAGGTAGGGGAGGGGTGTTGTACTTCACCTGGCTTACACTTATTTCTTCAGCCTTAAGATGGGACTTGGTCCGAGATCAAATAAATATGCTGAACTTAACAACCTTTAGCTACTCCTATTTTTTTCTCATGAACAAGGTTGCAACAGGATAAAGATATTTGGGGATTCTCAAATTATTATCAATTGGTTTAGTACGAAGGCACAATGTCAAACCCACATTCTTATATCACTAATAGATTAGGTCTTACTGTTAAAATATCTTTTTGATATCATCTCTGTCACTCACATTTATAGGCAGAGGAATCAGATGGCCAAGCGAATTTCCAAAGAAGCCACATAGTTAGATTGGGTCCGACAGCTTATCACAGTTCCTGAGGGGGCTCAAGAGTACCAATTCTACCACTGTCCCTTCATTGACGACATGGATGCATAGGTCGAAGTCTAGCACTGACTACACATTTTTGGTTTTTGACTTTATTATGGTGGAAGATATATGAAACAACATTTTCTAATTGCTTTGATTTTGTATTTCTACAATTATCTCAGCAGTTATTACGTTATTATTATCTGTATTTATGAACATATTACATACTTTAGTTTTAGATTCAAAAAAAGAATTTGTAGATGACAGATAACAAACTCTTCAGAGTATATGCTTTAACTCTTCAGAGTATATGCTTTATGTTTTTATCCCCACATAGATGATATGCTGTTAGATGCAACATGTAATTTTTGTTATATTTAATGAAGAATTACAAATTTTTTCTCTAGAAAAAAATGTATGGAAGACATTTAAATTTTCCTTCAAGTTGGGATAATCATGAAGATAGGATCGTATTGCGACCATATATGTTGAATGAAATGGAGAAAATATTAAAAGAAGTGAAACAAAATTTGAAGGTAGGTTAAAATCAATGCAAATTTAAAGGGAGCTCAAAAAGAGTTCAATGATGGTGGCCACACTTATTTGAAAGTGAAACATTAATACTATTAGACTTTGTAGTTGTGCGAAACTATCATTTACCTATTGTGGACCCTTTGAAGTGTTAGCAACGATACATCCAGGATCTTATTAGCTTTCCCTTCCAACAAGTGTAAAATATCATGATGTGTTCCATGTGTATTTATTTATAAAAAGTGTACATAATCTAGCTTACATAATTTATTAGAAAATTGTAAAGGTAGAACTGGAGGGAGAGTTCCTAGTAGAACAACTCTACATACTAGACCAGTGAGAAGTCATGCACTCAAATAGAGTCACAACAGAAGCCAAAGTTTAGTGGAAACACTTCATCCCGAATTTGGAAAACTGTGAACTAGAAGAAGCTTTTAAAGATTCATTTCCATCCTCACTCAAAGACTAGGAGGAAGCTTAGAGTAGACACCAAGACAATGTGAAATTCAAGTGGGGGAGCATGGGATATCCCATGGCTTAGTTTTTATATGTAAATATTGTATATTTCAAGTGTATTGATGTTGTTACCTTAAGACATGAGTGGAATTGGTTATCAATATTTAGTTATTTATAGTAAATTATGTATTTTTTTTTCTTTTAAGTTATTAGTAAAATTATGTAATAATAATTATGAGGATGCAAATGGATGAAGAGGAAGCTATGGACTGTAATCTAGTGGTTGTATTTATTAAATATTCGATGGTCTAATACCTAGGCATATAATCTAAGGATTATATTATTTAATTATTGAAATTTTATTGATTAATTACTCTACAAGGAAGAAAGGAAATTGTCTTAGGAAACTAAGGAGAGTGGAGCTCGTAAATGTGCAAGAAACTACCTTCCACCTAATGGATAATAGAGGAGGTAGTTACGAGCTACAAACAAAATCCTAAAAAAGGGGCCTTCTATCCTATACTGCATTTAGACTCACATGGTGCATAGCCATATTTAAGGACGTATAGTTGATCTAAATGGAAAGTGGCATCGACCCATGAAATTAATCCACCCATGGTATTGTAAGTGGAATCCACCCATGGTGTTCATCCACAAATTTTATTTTATCCACCCATGTAACTTACCCATGGTATTGTAATTGGCATGCACCCATGGTATTGTAAGTGACATCCACCTATGACATTCATCCTCTCATGGTATTTATCCACCAGTCGAATTTACCCATGGTATTTTAAGTGAAATCCACCCATTGTATTCATTCACCAATGGTATTTACCGACCCATGAAATTTAATGTGGTATTGTAACTAAAAAATAATATAAGTAACAAGTCACATTTTGTAAAAAAATAGATTCTCCACCACAACATGGATACACAATTATTCTCTATTTTAATAAATAAATATATATATATATATATATATATATATATATATATATATATATATATATATATATATATATATATATATATATATATATTTGTGTGATTTTTTTTTATTGTGTATGGTCATATTTTCTAGCATTTCACTTTTTTTTGCATCTTTGGGTCCTCCCCCCTAAATATTCAAATCAAAAGGAATGTCTGGCTACACTACAAGGAAAAGACCCTCTAACGGAGGTTATAAAGGAGGTTTTTAGTGTTATAAAATTGGCCAAAATTATCAAAAACACATTTTCTACAAGATCTGTTTATGATTATGAAGGTGCTTTTAATGGAATTTCAACACAACTAAAAAAACTAGGTGGCTAGAGTCTATTATGGATTTTTTTTCATTGGTGCACTACTAAGGTGTCAACACACAAATGTGAGTCATCTAAATGGTGGCCCGGGGTAGTCGAAAGTGCATGCACTGGGCCGTCAAGGTATAAAACCGCACCGGGGCACATTGTTGGTGATAAAACACATGAGACCATTCTAATTGGTCTTGGGATTTTTGTAGTGCCCATAGGTCGTCTAAACGCACCAATACGTCAAGTTATAGAAACACACCGGTGCGCAGTATCCAACAAATGCACCGTTTGTTCTAACTCGTATTGGTATTTTTATGGTGCCGATAGGTCGTACAAATGCCCCAATGCATAGACTCACATAAACACATTGATGCGTAGTATCGCACAAACATACCAAGATTTATAGTTGATATTGGTATATTTGTGTTGCCTATAGGTCGTAGAAACGCACCAGTGCATTGTATCATATAAACGCGCTGGTGTATAGTAACTGACATGCATCGGTGTTCATTTTGTACTTTTTAGAAACATTGATGTGTGATAGTGCAATTATTGTGATTTTTTAAAATTCATTATTCATCAAAATTAGAGACATATTATAATAGTATTCATATTAATTAAATTTTTATTAATGCATTTGAATGTGATGTTTGGGTTAATTTGTTATATCATATCATAATTATTGTGTTTTTTTTAAATTTATTATTCATCAAAAGATGACACATATCTTATAACAGTATTCATATGAATTAAATTTTTATTAGTGCATTTGAATGTGATGTTTGGATTAATTTTCTATATCATATCATCAAATTTCACATCTCTTTATTATAATATTTAATTATCGATAAATTTATTTAGTGGTGTTACATCTCACAACAATAATGGAGAACACAATAGAATAAATTAAAACATATTTTATTGTGTGTGTATATATATATATATATATATATATATATATATATATATATATATATATGAATAAGACAGTCTTTGTCATAAAAATTGGGATATTTATTGGTATCCATTTGGCTTTCAATTGGGGCACTATGTCCATTACATTAAACAAAATGTCTGATTTCACAAATATGTTTCAAAAAATACAATGCCTTGCTTTGATATCCAAACATAGTGATCATCATTCTTCACTTGAATTGTTGTCACTGCTAGAGCTACTTCCATGAATTGGATTATTTTCAAGATTTTTTTGTTTACAGTGTTGATTGTTTTCTTCTTCTTCACCTTCCATCTACAAACATAAAAATAAATTGTAATGAGTCTATATACATTGGTGAGAATAATGAAAATTGCAATATTAAATAATATACATCAATGTAAATCAAAAATAAATGGTGTACCATAGAAACAATTGACTCATAAACTATACACATTCTTTCAAAAACATGTACTATGCCATATTTCAAGATTTCATCTATTGGCATAGTTCCATACTTTGTTTCCTGCAAGTTTTATACCCTATAACAAATCATATATTTAATATAAAAGGATTTTTTTTTTTATTAATTATAGACGGAGCTAAGTAAAACAAGATCGACAGATTCTTACAAATTCCACAATTAATTTCTGATATGCCAACATATACTCATAACACATATTTAGCCCAATGTCAATAAAGTTGTTTGATGGTTCTTATTTGTATGTTAGCACCTGTTTGAAGATATTCAATGATGATTTTTGTAAAACAACATAAAAAATACAAAAATTAAATCTAGTTAAGTTTCTATAAGGAAGTAAAAATTACTCACAAACTTAGATATCAACCCTTTTCCTCCTTGTCGTCCTGTTTAATGTGCTAAATGGGTTCCATTTTTTTTTATTTTTTGCAATAAAATACTAGAAAATTAATATTTGATGCTAAATTTTTTATTTATTGTACCTAATGATCGAAAAATCCAATCATTACATATTACATTTTAAGCACGTTGTTCTTGAGATGGCTCCTCCTGAGATGCAATTTTGTCCATTTCTTTGACCATCTCCTTCTACACCTTTTTGGACATTTCTATTAGCATATTTCTGATATTCTCGTTCATCTTTTAAAATTTTCATAATCTTCCAGAAAATGTAACATGACAATAAACTATTTAATTTTTATATTTATATATTAAAAGTAAATATAACAAAAATGATATCTATAAATGATATTAATAAATAATTAGAGACAAAAATTTAAAGGAATATTAATTTCGCATTCCTTTTTTTTGTACGTTTTTCCTATTAAAAGTCTAACATGTCTCATTGACCAATTCTGTGGAAACTCTTCCTGTAGCTTAGATACAATTTGGTTCTTGGAATCATTGGATTGATTTTTGTATTGTAAGTGGAAAGAACATCTATACATTTGTTCCACTAGATGCCGCAAACTTTTGTAAAAGTTTTTCCCCCTTTCGTTAACCTCCAGCACCACTCGAGATGAGCTAAGGAGCAATTCATTTTCATTTGCATGTTTTATCTTTTTTCTTGTCTTAGAATAACATTCCTTTTCTGATTTGTTGGGCACTGTAGAACATTAAACAGATGTGAGTTAATATATTTTTTGGCACATGTTATCTAATAATTTTAAGTATATTATTAATGAAAATTAAAAAATAAACTCATATTAGATCGATAGTATTTGTTTATTTAGCTGATTCATCCTTTTGCAATTTTTCCATCAAACTTTTACTCTCTTCTAATCCTATATCGGAAATAATAATATTGATCTTTGTCATTTTGTGGCTCTACATGATACACAGTAAAAAATACATATTAGTTAAAATTACGTATAGTTTTAAAAAAAAAATTGTAAAGAATTTACAAAGAACTTGCCTCTTTTTCTTTTCTTGATGTGTTATCAGTAGTTTTGTTACTTGATATCTTGTCATCCATTTTTTTATCAATATGAAACCTATACCATATCATTCATTAATATATTTTATAAATAAGTTTTTAAATTTCCAGGTAAAAAAAAAATCTGAAGAAACCGGTGTGCCATTCATGATGTATGTAGCAACATCAATGCGCAGTGGTCTTATAAACGCACTGCCAAAAAAATATAACACACCGTAATTGCTCTATGTCAAAAATGAGAACCTGCGATACATGTTAACCACCCCACTGATTTACACAAATAAAATATTAAAAAGTGTCTAGTGTTAGTTATTGTAGCATAAATGGCACACATAAACAAAGGACCACCATACAGTGCTCTCTATGGACTAGGAGGCCCGATGCAGTGCCTTATATGTTACATGGTGCACTGATTAACACAATAATATTTTTTTTGTGAAACAACACGATTGCAATGCGTCATAATTAAATAACACATTGGTGCCATATTTTACATATGGCTCACTGATTAAAAAAAAATTCTTTTAAATTTTTATCATATAGTACTTCAGCAGTGCACTAGGATAATCTAGCACACCGGTGTGCTAGGTTACACCTAGCACACTGATAAAAAAAATATGTTTGTTAAAAATTCACCCAAGGGCCGACATGGATTAGGATTCGACTATGCAAGTTGTCGTGTGGGTGGGATGTCTTAGGCCTATATATAGCAATACAAAAACCCTATAAATCTAAAATGAAAATCCCTAATTCTAAAATCACACGAGAAGAAAGGGCATAAACAAAACGAATGTAGGGTTTAGGGTTAAAAAGGAATTTTCTTTTTTTTTCTATTTTGTTTCTGAAAATGAAAAAGAAATTGAATTTTTTTTCTTGCTATGTAAAATAACCTGCAGAAAAAAAGTAAAAAAAAAACAATAAACTTTAATCACAAGATCATTTGAAATTTTATGCTACAGGGTTTGAATAACTAGAGGTTTGGAATTATGATTGCCTCAATACTTCTGTTCGGTTATATTTTTTTGTAGCATAGTGCTCTCATGCTCTATTGCTCTAGGTATGTCTCCTGTCAATCTCTAGCTGAAAAGTTTTTCCAAAATAGTGAAATAATGAAAAGTGTTTAGTATTTAAAGAATTGTTTTATGAAATTCGATTTTCAAAATTCTTTTTCCACCCATTTTTCAATTTACCTCTTTTTCTCAGTTAAAGAAAATAAAGTTGCACTTTTTTTAATTGTGGTTATTCATCGCCAGTGCATCAGTTAATATCACCGCACCGGTGAGTCTATTTATATCACGACACCAGTGCGCAGTATAGAAAATAGACCGGTGCAATGATCTGTACATTAGCACTGATAACAAGATGTCCATTTTTAAGGCACTGAAATTACTTTCAAGTGTTTGCACCAAAATTTATTTTTTATTTTTCTCAAATATAGGGAGAAAATATCATAATTATATCAAATGGACAATTCTTCAAAATCCATCATGAAGTTCTCCCTAGCCATCTCGAGACGTAATATTTACTTCTGATTTTATTTATATTTTCATTATCTAACTGAATTTACGTTTTTTATCCATGTTAATCATGCGCAACTTAATTAAATTTATAATGCATACAAATTTGCAAATTTATGCAGATTCAGAATCGAGTTTAGATGCACAAAATATTCAAACGTCTTGTCCAAAATGTCACAAGCTCTTATCAGGAGCAACATACCGCAAGGTGCATTCAGTAGACGAAAATGGACAGCCGCTTCACCCTGCCATTGTAGAAATATTTCATATTCTTGCCACAATCCTAGGACAATGATGGTAATAATTACAATTGTTTGGTATATTGATTAATGCAATTATTTCATCGTCAGACCAATTAATCATGCAATATTGTCAACGTGGTTACTAATTGATATCATATATGTTTTATTAATCATGCTTAATTTTTTTTTTTAATTATTAGGATTATAGTGATGATGAGCAACCTATCTACCATATTTCGTTGCACCCCACGACAATGCAAAATCGAGAGAATACTAAATTAAAGGAAAATTTGGAGAAAGAATGGTTGAATCAACCACCAATTCAATTCCCGCTAGGTCGAGATTCACCAATTAGGAATGACTATAACAATAGTAGTTCTTCAGAAGCTCGCAATGGAGGCAATAAAATAGAGGTTGGTATGGATGATAACTTAAGGTATATGACTGCCATGGAAAAAATGTTATTAGATGCATTCCAAAACGATGATCAACTAGGGGATGATGCTCATATCGCTAACAACTTTTTCGAAAGCCTTAACTTTGCTTCCACCACCCCTCTCTTAGGACCTGGAAATTAGTCAAAGTCTAGCCAGTTCGGGAAAATGATGTTACTGTAAAACTTGAAAGAATATTTTGGCTAGTCAAATGCATGTTTCACAAAATTTTTGAGGTAAGTTACCATAAAGTCCTCCCTTATAAAAAATTGAGAAATATAATCAGTACAGTACAATGAACTTTACAAATCGCAAATTTTATGAACATTAATAATTATATCGGCATTAATGTACATTTATTAATATATTTTTCCATGATCACCAACTACATGTTATTCAAAGATAAGGTCATTCCGAGTGATAATGTCTTGCCCGGTAGCTACGAAGAGCGAAAGAAATTGTTGAAATTTTTTGGTGTTGAGTACATATCATATCATGCATGTCCAAACGATTGTATTATGTATAGAGGAGAATTTTCAGACAAAGATATATGTCCAAAATGTGGGCATGATAGGTAGTATAAATAAAAAAAGAAGGGTAAATCACATGCTCATCCTCCTTTTAAGATATTGAGGCACATGCCTATAATCCCAAGGATTCAAAGGCTCTTTCATTGCAAATAATTAGCTATATTGCAGGGATGGAATGCCTCACAGGGAAGTGGGTTGGGAGTTATGTGCATCCCAACTGATTCAATAGCCATGAAGCATATAGAGGATATATGGCCTGAAAAATTGAAGGATGAAGTATGAAGTATAAAACTCAGCATAGCCATGGATGGCGTCAACACATATTCCCTCCAAAACACCAACTATTATATTTGTTCTGTAGTAGTGATCAATAACATTATCCCCCTATGGTTGACCGTGAAGAATGAACATCTTATCTTGGCTCTCATAGTCCCTGGTAGAAGACAAGTGAATAATATGGATGTCTACTTACAACTAGGGGTAGATGAATTGAAGGAATTATGGGATGGGATAAATGTATACGATGTATCAAGGCCCATCGCAAAAGTGAGGAGTTTTATTTTGTATGGCATATGTGCTTACATGACACATGATTATCTAGGATTAGGAGTTTGCTCTGGTAAATTACATGTTTAATTTATTGATTTTTTTATATATGTAACAATATTCTTTCACATATTATTTATTTAATTCATTTTAATTCTCCTGATCTTCATGATATTCTTTAACGTGCCATCCATATTAATTGTATAAAATAATCTCGCAGGTCTTGTAACAAAAGGGTATTTTGGATGTAAATATTGTGAAACTTCTCTAAAAGCTACATGGTCCAAGGACCTATGAAAGCCAGTATATGATTGCTCCATGGTATTCCTCCCAGAAGAACACCCTTATAGAAGAGGAACACCCTCTTTTAATGCTAAATGAGAGAAAACCCAAAGACCTCCAATAATCACACCAACTGAATGGCTTAGAGCATATGAGAGAGATAAGGCGAAGGAGTTCATAGAAATGTTCGATTCAAATGGGGAGCCTATGTTTGATGATCTAGAATTCTTTGACACCTATGTTGAGAAATTGCCCACTGGGATGAAAAGGGAATCTATATTTTATAACCTCCCATGTTGGGAGCATCTTAAGAATACCCACTTATATATCACATGCATATATATAAAAATGTTTCATCTTCTTTATGGAGGAACATATCATCTAAACAAAGTGACACATTGGCTATTAGGAAAGATCTTATTACTTCAAAAAATAAAAAGAAACATCGGCCAAGATGATTATAAAGTACAACGTCAGAGGCAGGCGTTGTTCCCTCTAATTCATGGTATTTCAAAGAAGGTGATTTCCCATGGATTTTTAAAAAATATGACATTTCTTTAGAAAAGAAAGTTATAATGGGTTTGAGGCTACCATCCTCATACGAATCTTCACTACGGTGCTACCTCATCATGGATGACAATTTTTCGTGGTAGAAATCGTATGATCATTTTAATCTTCTAAGAGTATGTATAATGTCAAAAGCATGATTTTATTATTTGTTATATTAAAAAAATTTATCCCATGCAGGGATCATAAAATATAACTAATTTTGTATATTATTGCACGTGTTTATAACTTTGCAACGTCAGTACCCTTTTCTCCTATGTGGGTGTGTGAAACATGAATTCCCTCAAGACCTAGGACATGCCATATTTAAATTATCTACATTTGTATGTTGGATGACGTCAAAGGAGATTCATGTGCCTATCATTCCACCGTGGCGTCAAGAGATATTTGAGATTGTTTGTATGTTTGAGAAGGAACTACCGATGAGTTTCATGGACTTGGAGGTTCATATTCTAATCCACCTAGTAGATGAGGTTGAATTAGTTGGGGTGGTTTCTTGCCGTTGGATGTTCTTCTTAGAGAGGTACATGAAGAAATTGAAAGGTTTTGTTCGACAAAGGGAAAAACCTGAAGGGTTTACGGCAAAGGGGTACATGTCATATGAGTCTTTCTATTATGCCAGTGAGTACATAAAGAAGATCAACAACAAACCAGATGCGATGATTTGGGACGATAAAAGGGATGAAGAGAAAAGAGAAGGGGAGTTTCTCCAAATGAGTGGAAAAAAGTGCTTGAGAAAGAGTAAGCAACTTATAATTTTCAAATTTACAGAAAATAAATATTCATGTTGAAATTAAATATAACGTGTATTTTGATCTCTATGTACTATATAATGTCGGCTTGATTTCATCATCGAATGCAGAAATTGAAGCAATCAATAAATTTGTTGTTTACAATTCTGAAGAGACACAACTGTGGGTCGTATTGTAAGAACAAAAGAGGATGAAATAGGATAGTGACAAGAAAGAATCAGATGGTATAATGGTATAAGTGTGCCTTATCCTACTCATTTAAAATAAAATATGCCAAAAATGTGCCCCAACAGTTGGGTTTTTGATGAATTCAGAGAGAAATACGGTGCAACAAGTTGTTACCCGTGTGCCGAAGAGGATGCGCTAACTGTAGGGATTCGGTGCAACAAATTAGTAATAATCTATTTAATTTATACGTAAATTTGAAACTTATAAGAAATCTATATTTCATATTTTAACTTTTGGGTTATTATAAGACACATGAAACTATGATTTTTTTAACTTTTTTTATAATAGCTGTATTTATTCCCATCTATGTGGGCATATGGACACCATTTTCACACAGAAAATGCTGATGCTAGAAACATCACAGAAGACTATAGAGTGGAAGTCGAGTTCGATCAATTTAGTTGATCTAGCCACTGTGATCAAAACCTAGTACGAGGGGCATTAGGATAGGTCAAAAAGTTATAAGATATCATTGAAGTGGATTTCTCTTCTTTCCAGTGTGTTATTTTTAGGTGCAAGTGGTGGGACACCTTTGATTAGAATAATGTAAATGAAGATCATGATAATAGGCTGATATCTATCAACTATAGAAAGATGTGGAATGAAGCTAACTAGCCTTATGTTTTCCCCAAACACTGCAACTAGTTTTCTTTTTACCCATATGTGTTGGATAGGGATTGGTGGTTTATATTGAGACATGACCCTAGATCAAAACACATTTTTGAGAATAGTATTGTTATCAGGCCATGCGAGTTGGAAGATAATGAGGGTGATCATGAGAACCGAGAGTGATATGGTACATGTGTTATTTGACCATCAATATTTATACATTTTAAGATGGGTTTTTTGAAACATTATAATACGTATTTTCAATTAAGTGATAATTTTGCATAGTGTTAATGTTAAAATCATTATCTAACTTGATAATTTGCAATTAAGTTGATCTAAAAAACAATGTCGTACTGTATAAAATTCTTTTTTTTTGTATGTAAGATCATAATAAAATAATGATAATTCTAAAGCACATCAATTTATTTGCATTAGTTTCTAAAATTTATTATGTTATAATAATTCATATTACTATAGATTTATTATTTTACAATTATTTGCAATTTTTCAAATTTACAAATTTAAAATTTTTAATAAAGTCATTTCACATTAATACAATTAAAATTTTCACATTAATAGAATTAAATATTTTACATGGAATTACATTTACAATTACAATTAAAATTTTACAATTTGCATATACAATTACAATTACAATTACAATTTTGTAATCTACAGATATACAATTACAATTTTACAAATTTAAAATTTACAATTACAATTAAAATTTTACAAATTTACATATATACCATTACAATTACAATTTTAGAATTTTACATACAATTACAATTTTATATTTTTACATACAATTAGAATTACAAATATTAAAATTTTACAATATCATGATGATTTAATATTAAAATAATTAATAGACATCATGATCATAATAACCATAGTATTTGACTAAAAGACACATTCAAATTCGCTAACATCATTGTGATCATGATCATCTAACAAAACACAGTTAACATTAAATAACATCATCACAACACAAACATCAAATATACATCTGATGTGACATACTACTATCACATACACACCTATCTGCAAGCTGCACATTAAATCAACATATCTAACATGAACTATCAATACACACATCATGATGATCACGAACATGTAAATTAAGTACAACTGCAACATGAACATAAAATACACAGACCATATTATATATATATATATATATATATGATGATGATGATGATGATGATGATAATGATGATGATGGTTAACGTCCACTAAGACCAATCCTTCGTCTATCAGACCTAAATAAAAGATTTATTGAATTTTATTTAAGATTTTATTCCTATGCTCAAAAAGCTTGGAGAGAAGCCTCCCGAGCTCACTATAATTTTGACATCTTAAAAGGCTAGGAAGGTCAATATTGCAACAAAGATTATCAAATTGAGCTCTAATGTGGTTGTACATGGGACACCTTAAGAGGAAGTGATTTTCATCCTCGATGTTCATAGTGTCATAGAGATGGAAGATCCTTTCCATCCATGGTGTTTTAGGAACTATCCAACGACCTGTTTCACTATGGAGCTCATGTAATATTCGCCATATTAATTTTATTCTTTGAGCTAGTTAAAACAAAGAGATACTTTTGATCTCCTAAGATGGGGTTGATGACCTCCTTATAATGTTATACCTTAATTTTATTTTAGATGCTAGATATTTATCACACCACATTTTTTCTTTGAACTTAGAAGTAACAATTTTTTTAATGTTATTGATGTTTGGCAATGCATCATTCTCTTCGATCTCCGAATGTTTTAACCGGGCCCTGGTGTCTTTAGACCAACCTCGTTTAAGCCTTAGGTGGTTTTGGCTGGAATTTAGAGCTATCTTAGGAATTCTATGGTCTCCAACGCTATTGAGCTTGTGCTTGTACAACAGAAGCCTAGTCATAGCTAGTCTCTCGATAGGGTAAAGACCCACTTCTATAAGGAGAATATGATAGGGTGTATTGATTTTAATTTTAAGGTTATACAATATAAAATTATTTTGGATTTTCTCAATCTTTCTCGAGTATTCTCTAGAGATGTTGCAACGCCAAACCTCACATCCATATAAGATAATAGGGGTCACTAAAGTTTCAAAGAGTAACTTCTTTCTATCCCACATTACGAGGTTTTCCATTTTACAATTATTTCCAAGATCAAGATAAGCCTTCCAGCCCCCATTAATCCTTTTCTGAATGTCATAGTTCGAGTTGAGCTTGTGCTGAATATCAATTCCTAGGTACTTGTAAGAAGACACTTCCTCCAAGTTACTATTGTCATACATAAAATTAGTGTAATTGTCCTTCTTGGATTTGATAATCATAACTTTTGTTTTGTCACTGTTAACAGACATACCCATGGTAGAGCAGAAATCCTTAAGAAGTCTAAGTTGCTTATCAAGATCGGATGGGCACCTTGTGAGAAGAACAATATCGTAAGCATAGAGAAGAAGGATGATGACTATCACAGCTAAGATCATGGCAGCACATCCTACTTCCTCTAAACAACCTTCTAGCTTGTTAATGTAAATGCCAAATAGGGTAGGGGAGAGGGGGCAACCTTTTTTAACTTCGATATTACACTTAATATCTTTCGACCACCCCTCATTACTCTTTAACCTGGAAATTACATTCTTGTATAACTTTATAGCGGCCACTCTTAACTCGAAAGGAACATTTACCTCTTCTAACCTATTCCATAGGTTATTTCTAGGAACCGTATCGAAAGCCTTTCTAAATTCCACAAAGCAACAGAAGGGTTTGGATTTATCATTGCGGCATTCCTCCACAATGATCCTAAGTGTAACGAGGTGGTCTGTTGTTGAGTGTTGCCTTCTACAGCCCACTTGGCCTTTAGCCTGCTTACCTTCACTTTCAAGCCAAATGCTCATCTTCATATATATATGTGTGTGTGTGTGTGTGTGTGTGTGTGTATACAGGCCTCGACTAGTACTATTATTGATGATGTACCACCAGCTGATAGATGATATTTATATTAGAGTTGTATATTTCTGACATTATTTAGTTATCAAAATGATCATCGTTCACCTCTCGTCGAACCAGATGAGCAACCTCCACTAGAATCGAGCAAGAGTCATCATGGAGAGCAGGTTGGACCATTGATCATGTCTAATCATCATGATGAATATGAGTAGGCTAGACCATCGACCATGTCCAGTCATCACGATGAACCGATAGTTGATCCTGATAAGCATGAGGCACTAGTACCAAATCAACAAGCACGTGATGATGAGCATGTATCGACTGAGCTTCTCGAGGCTGCACCATTGACTGAGCATGCCTCGACTATACTGTTATTTATGAGATACCACCAGCTCATAGATGACATTTATATTACTGTGGTATATTTTTTACATTATTCAGTTATATATAGGTCAATTTTCATGTACCTTGTACGTGAATTTTCATGTACTTGTAAAAGCACCATGGTAAGCCAAAGAAGAGCTAAGAGATAGAATATTGGTTGAACGAACTAGGGTAGTGGCAAGGTTACAGAGAGGCAACTCTGCTGGATCCCGAAGCAAATGAAGAATCAGTTAGGGTTGATAGGGGTTGATACCCTAAATGAGTATTGAGAGTCCTTAGTCATAAATCTCCAACCTCAGATCCAACGATGGCCGACAAGAAGTGTCAACCATGTAACCCAAATCCCCAAGCGAAGGGTACATCGATTCTTATACTTATTTTAATATTGAACATACGGCGTATATTATTAACTGGGATGAAATCACACAATCAAATTAAGAGATTCTGCCAATATTCATCTGTCCCTTCAGGATATTAATTATTCCTGTCATGATTTCAAACACATCTATCAATAAACCTATATTTACATGTCAACAATATCATAACAAGATTACAAACATAGGTGCCGAATAAATTAAAGGCCATGTAAGAATATTTATTTGTATTGTTAAAATAATGATAATCCACGTGGAATATCTATATGGCGAAATATTATATGGCTAATGTTAAATTGAGATAATATGCATATAGGATTTACCTTACCATAGTCACAAATATAATTATAGGATATGTAAAAGAAGTAAATGCAATTTTTTTATTTATTGTTGAACTATTATGTATATTACATAACATACACAAAAATGATATATATATATATATATATATATGAAAAGGGAAAGAGGAGAAACAAAATTTGTAACAGGCTTAAGTTAGAATTATGAAACAAGGTAATGGAGGATTATTTTCACTAGCTACAAAAACTGAGCAAAGAATCGACATTATCCCTATAAATACTATAAAAACCAAACAGAATAAATAAGGGATTAATTAATTAATAGAAGAAAAACATAGAAACAATAATCATGACTTCATATTTTGAAACTTACGAAAACACGTATGAAAATTTGAAATGTAGCCTCCACTATAGGTAAAGAGTTTTAGCCTCGAAGGAAACAAGAATTACCATTACTTTTAATGTAGCGGTGTATGGAAAGGATAACAACCTGGTTGCGGAGCAGTGCAGAACTCTGCTGGAACACCAAGACTAAATGACGAAATGAATTTTCAAGGTGAAGGTCAATAAGGCCAAAAACTAAACCCCAATTTTAATCACTATTGCATCTAGAAGAGTAAACCATAATGGTTGTTTGAAAGTCCACGTGTTGCCCAATTTAGTTGTGTGAAGCTACACTCAAGACCAATAAAATGTCTGCACATAACCAACCATGGTGCATGTGTTCGAGTCATATATTACATCAATCATAAAATAAAAATAATTTAGTTACAATGATAGTTCAAGTGGTATGTTGGAACTACATAACGATATGAGTTTGATTTGGATAAATCCCGGGGTTGAATCACCACGTTGTGACAATGGTATTACAACCCAAATTTTCAATATTGAGGTATATAATATATCAAACATATAATAATATTTGGAATGAATACATATATAGAAAGATAAATTTAACAGGTTTAAAACCTTTTTTTATATATCTTGGATATATATATATGAATGATGAATTAAAGTGGGTTAGAACCCTATTTAAATAACTAAGAGAAAATGGGTAAACTACGTGGTATTTTACTAGAGGAATTGTGAAACATAATTCTTGTATTAATCATTGTGTAATATTTTGAAGAAGGTATAAGAGAAGTATAATCTTAATTATAGGTTCATAGGGTTGTTGTTAACTTGGAAAATAGTGATGGTTAAAAGATACTATTTTTGGAACATGAAAGCAGTGGTGTTGCAATAAGACATCATCATAGACTATAGACTAGAAAGTGAAATACAAATGATTAAGGGCAACAAATAATGTAGGAATATAAGAGGAACTAACCTTATGTTAAGAAATAGTAATCAAGAGATTATCTAAATACTACAAATAAAAATTTAGATAGGAAACAAGATTGTAACAAAGTAGTTAGTTATAGTCGTTTGAAAAATTATTTCAGTACTGAAATATAGACAACAAGAAAAACAAATTAAGTGTATTTTTGGGATTCATTGCATATTAATATTGAATCCTTATCATGCACCTAATAATTATTTATGTGGTTGATATATATTCTTACATGCATATATCAACCAAATTTACTAATGTGATTGTGCATGTGATTTATATATAGTTATGGGCATATATCGAAAACATTTTTTTAATGTGGTTGTGCTAATTTATTAGACGCCTCACTAACTTTCATCAGTGGTTTCGATAAGCTTTTCCTGAACGAATATAATTTATTATATTACTAATGTTGAATAACAGTTGGTATGGAACATCCCCCTATAATGACAATCTTTCTCTCACTGCCAAGTAGCTCAATGCAAAGTTCAGCAATACTCAATGGTGTTTAGAGTAGGGTAAGGAGTTACAATTGTCATTGCATTTGGACACAAAAATGAAGGAGGAAAAGGTGAGTGTTCTGAAAAGCCTTTGAAACTGAGGAGGAAGAAGTAAAGAAACAGATGAAAGAAAAGGTGAAAGAAATAAAAAAACTATCTTAAAAATATTAATATTAATCTATAGTATTAATATTAATTTTTCATTTTTAATCTTTGGGATTAGTGCTAATATTAAGGTTTATAATATTAATCGTAGGGTTTATAATAATAATATTAGGATTTAATATACTAAACATAGGTTTTATAATATTAATCTTAGTATTATAATCCTAGAGTTTGATATATTAAATATGTCATTTAGTATATTAAACTTTGGGCTTATTGCTTAGCGAGTTTATGATATTGGGTTTTATAATGTTAGGGTTTATAATATTTGGTTTAATATTATGTTTAATATTTTCATGTTGGAATGGTACAAAAGTTTATCCAACATCACAATGTGATAGAAATTGTGGACTTATAATCTTAAGGTTTATAGTATTAGGGTTTACAATCTTAGAGTTTATAATCTCAAGGATTATAATATTAATTCTAGGGTTCATAATGCTAATCATAATGCTTATAATCCTAGTATTCACAGTATTAATCTTATGGTTTATAATATTAGACTTTGGTTTTAATATAATTATAGAGATTAATATATTAAACTTAACGTTTAATATATTCATATTAGGGTTAATACTCTAAATTCTATAGTTTATAGTATTAACATTATAGATTATAATTAGGTTTTTATAATGTTAGAGTTTATGATATTTTTTTAATATTATGGTTTAATATTGTGACATTGGAATGGTACAAAAATTTACGCAATGTTCCATTGTAACAAGCATTGTTGAAATGTAACATTACAATGCAGTTTATTTAATATCACATTTCAAAATTACAAAATTGGGGTTTAATATTAGGGTTTATAATATTGGGTTTTATAATATTAGGATTTAAAATATTGTGTTTAATAATAAAGTTTATAACATTGAGTTTAATATTATGTTTAAAATATTAAGTTTAATATTATAATTTACTATAGGGTCTCAATGTCGTTCACTTAGTTCAATATTCAATTTATCCTTATATATATTAAGCTCTAGTATTAAATGTCAATATTAAAACCTAATACTAATATTATAAGTATATTTTAGTTAATATTAATATTAATATATTAATATATTTTATTTATAATATCAATTATTATATTTATAATAACTATATATACTATAATTATAATCTAATTATACTATGAGCTAAGTATTATAATTATATATTAATTAATTTTAATATTAGATCTTTATCTTATACATGATACAACATTTTTGTAAAGTTATATTTATCCTATTATTGTACAAAAAATATATTACAAGCTAGATAACAAGAGCAATCAGGGGGGCAACAACTGTCTACCCTTGACGCAATCAAAATCAAGGCTCGGTTGGCACTGGTGAGCTGCCCAAGAGAGGGAAACCAACCCACCAGTCTTCGTAATTTCAAAAATATTGCTAAAATCCAAACAAACAGATATGGAGTCTCCTATAATAGCAAAAAAACAGACTTAACATTCTACCAACTAGACAAAGAGAAACTAGAAAACATAAAATAATTAATGAGGTACTTCCTCCATAATCCAACAAGCGTAGGGGCTAGATGGAGTACACTCAGATTCCTTGGGTTCGTCCACATGCCCAGCTACCCACCTTGCATGCAGGCTTTTGAGAATTTCTCTGCATTCCATTTTGCTGCTAGAAGGAGCACCACTGCTCTTGAGCATGGCTGCCACCCTTCCTTCATCTAGTTCCTTTCCATCCTTGTCATTGTCTTTCACAACCAGCCTACCTGCAGAGGAGGTGGAGGTAGCTGTAATATTCTTGGATTCGTTGACGTGCACTCTTATCCACTGTCTAGTGCGCACCGGCGCCAAAGGACTCGAAGGCTTGAGGGTAGTGAAAGGGAGGGGTGGAAATTGTATGCTGCTTGCTACCCTCTCACCTGAAACCGAAGCTCGTGGTTATAGAATACATGGTCCATGGCCTGGCGAGCTTTGTCTGGCACATGGTTTCCTTGGTTAATTTGGTGGTTGAGCATTTCTGTCGAGAGGTGTCATTGAACCAGAGAGGCAATAAGAAACTCTTCATAGTCCATTATCCCTTTCCCAAGGTGCTTCGGGAGTTTGTAGCACTGGCCAACGCTACAAATTCCAATGCATCAACTTGACATTGTATGTGGACAAGGATGTTGGGTGCATAGCTTCAGGCTTCCTGTATTTCAGGGATCTCATAATCGTGATCGGGGACCTACACCCCTAGGCGACCCCCATACATGCATCTCATTTTTTGGTTCGACATGCTGGAAAATGACCATTGTGTCCTCCTCTAGACCTCTCTACAGGAGACCCTGCCATGGAAGCTCTCTAGGACATTCAACACAATGGGAAAATCCTCCCAATTGAGGGTGACTTGAAGGGTGAGCCTCATGAGGAGGGAAGCTTCTCACGCATGCTTCCTCTAGCGGCGGACCTCATCTGTACTCTCTTTGTGACACTCAACCTACAACTAATTAACTATCGGCGTTCCCTTCAGCCTGCCGACGAATTTATAAGCCAATATTGGACTCCTCACATGCATCAGCATTAATACCTGGATGGGGAGGGCGCAGGTGACATAGATGGATCACTAATGGGAGCCATATGTCTCCTCGAATGTGTTTCATCATTATGTCTATCACCCACATCCGAGGGGTTGATGTCCTGATGAGCCAAGTCCCCACAGTGGAAATTGAGAGTGTTGGTGGGTAGGGTATGAAAGTCATTAATGAAGATCTTAGTTGCCACGTCAACCACTTCATTGGCTAGTCTGTCTGCCACTTTTTTGGCATCTCTTAGAATGTGGTTGAACTGAGTGGCCCCTATCTTGGTAATAGTAATTTATAGCATGGCCATGGTTGCTGCAAATCTCCATCTCAGAGAGAGTTTGACCAAGATGGAGCCATTCTGTAGTTTAGAAGCCATGCTGACTATGAGTTGGGAATCTCCTTCCGCTGTGAGGGGTAAAAAAAATCTGCCCCTATAGTTTTGAGTCCCTGGAGGAGACCTTCCAGCTCCATAGAATTTTTTGAGTCCCATCCTAAATAACCATGGAAGATCTTAGGAATTTTTTCCTGACTGTCACAGATCTTGGGAATTTGTAACCACCTGGAGGGGGCACACTCCACACCGAGGGACTAGAGGGAGTCAAGGTAGAGTGGTTGGTTGGTACACAGGGGATTTGGGATATGAAGTTCCAATTCTACAAGATGATATTTTCCTAAGGGGAGGTCAGCCATTCCTCCTTAGTCCAACGATTTGGGAAGATTGTTCCTAGATGTGCCCCTTGAGGATGGCCCAAATGCCTTCTTAGGACCATGTATTTCCATTAGATATGCATATGTTTCTCTCCTTCCATTTATCCCAAACAATGAATCCCATCATGATTTTCCAGAGGCAATTGAGAAGAGTACTTTGGTAGGGGTCAGGGTTCCAAGAGAGGATGGTGTGGACCACATTCCCGTGCACTTGTTTTGTTCTTCTACATAACATCTATGCTCATTCCCAAAGGTTGTTCACTATAGGGCAACTTTTGAGAAGGTGATCAATTATTTCTTGGTGGCAATGACACATAGGGAAATATGAGGGCCTGTACAACCCTTGTTTGAGAATGTTATCCCAGGTCAGTATTTTCCTTTTTTATTAGAAGCCAGTGAAAAGTTGAGACCTTTGGCCAAATATTGGCTCGCCATATTTTGTTTGAGATAATGTCCTGTTAAATTTGTTTTCCTTGGTCCATAATATAGTCAACCTATTTTTTGGTGTATTGCCGTTTAGGCCAGTATCCCCATCTGAGGATGTCATCCCCTTATTTTTTCTTAATTCCACTCTTTTGAAGTTCTGTCCAGATATTGTCTAGAGTTCCCTCTCTCCACTCAGTTGGCAAGTTGTTTGGATGTTTCCAAGCTTAGAGATGAGCGATTTTCCCTTCTTGCCAGTAATGTTTGACCTTGGTAATATTGTGGTTTCTGTTGAGGTCGTACCATGGATATTGGTGGAATATACTGGCCATGCTCGGGAGTTTTTTCCATGAATCTTCCCAACAAAGGGCCCAGAAGCCATTGCGAATTTTCTAGAAGCTATGATTTGAACGAGGTATTTTTGTTGAGCAACTACCTTCCATATGAGTGAATCATTCTTATTTTTAGAGAATTTGATTAAATCTTGGTAATCCCAATCCGAGGCATACTTTTGCTTCCAGAATTGGGCCTAGAGAGAGGAGGGTTGTCTGATCCATTTCCACTATATTTTTACCACCAAGGAAGAGTTTCTTACTTTTGGGTCCTAGAGTCCAAGTCCTCCTTGATATTTCACTATGCAGAGACTATCCCAGTTGAACATAACCCACTTTTCCTTTTTTTGTCTCTTCCCCATAGAAAAGTTTGTTGGACTTTCCAGATGGATTTGAGGACCCATTTGGGTGCTACAAAAATGGATAATATGTATAGGGCCACATATTCGACGACAGATTTGACAAGCATCAGATGTCGTCCAGGTTGAGAAAAAGAAAGGTCCATGAGTCAAGTTTGCTAGTAAATTTGTCGATTATTTCACGCTGAGAGGAGTGCTTAAGAGAAGAGTTAGTGAGAGGGGCTCCTAGATATTTGGATGGGAGGGAGGCAATGAATATGCCCAGAATTTGTTTTTTTGGGTTACATTCAGGGTGTCGTAAAATAAGAGTTGATATTTGTTCAAGTTGATGGTAGTGGCTGAGGAATCAGATAAGGTGGTCATAATGGAATGGATGTTGTGAGCTTCCTAGACTGAGGGGTGACCTATGAGCATATTTTACATCCAAAAATTGTTGGTGGGTGAGAGACCAAGAATTTTGAACCCGAAGATCATGAAGGTTACCTTGCATAGTGGATGCTTTTAATGCCCAGCCAAGGCCTTCCTCCATGAGAAAATGTTAGAAGGGGGAGAGTGGATCCCCTTGACGAATTCCTTGAGAGGGACAAAAGGTATATGATGGAGAGCCATTGACTAAGACGGAAAAAAAAATGAGGAGAAGAGGGAGACAATCCAGTTAATCCACTCTTGGCAGAATCCCAAAGGCTATAAGATGCATTTGATATATTCCCAAATTAGTTTGTAAAACTATTTCGAGAGGTCCAACTTGAAAATCATTCCTGGAATTTTGATAACCTTTAGGGAGTGAATAATTTCATCGGCCATGATGATTCCATCAAGCATTTTCCTACCTTCCACATAGCTATTTTTCTCAGGAGAGATGAGGAGGGGTACGAGAGGCTTTAGATGATTGGCCACCACTTTGGAAATTATTTTTATTTAGCATTGCATAATGAGATATGAAAATACTTACTGGGTGAATAATTATTTCCTTCCTTGGGTATGGGAGATAGAAAAGTGGTGTTTAGGGATGGAAGGACCCATTGTTTGATGCGAGATTCTTCTATAACTTCCCAAATCTCATTCTTCATCATGCCCTAGAAAAAATTAAATAATTTGGTTGTGAAGCCATCAGGTCTTGGAGCTTTGCCATCATGTAGGTGAGATACCACTTCTTCAACCTCTTGAAGGGTAGAGTGTTTCATAAGCATAGAGTTGTGCTCTTTAGAGATAAAATGGGGAATTTTTTGGAGAATTTTTTTTTATTACATCCAATCGGTCGAGTTGTTCCTCCAAGAGAATATTTCTATAATAGGAGACCATTTAATGCTCAATGTCTTTTTTTTTTTCTAGATTCTCCCCCAGAGCATTGTGGAGCAATGCAATTCTATTATGCATTCTATGGTAAATTGTGGAGTGGTGGAAGAATCTTGTGTTTCTTTCCCCATCCTTTAACAACTTTATTCTTGATTTTTGCTTCGAGAGGATTTCCTCCTATTAATGTCTAGCTTCTAGCTGGGAGGTGAGTTTTTCTTCTTGGAGATTTAGATCTAGCTGTCTCCCTTCAAAAATTATCCTTTTTTGTAGCTTATACATCTATTTCTGTAGCTTGAGTTTGTCTTGGAAGATATTTCTGAAGGTGTTCTTGTTTCATAATTTAAGCTTTACCTTGGGGGCTTTCAGTTTTTGTTGGATGGTGTACATTTTTGTGACTCCACCAGTGTCCGACCGTTTCTCGAAAGTTTGGGGAAAGGAGCTAGATTTTTTCAAAACAGAACAAACGTTGAGAAGGAGTGTTAGGTTGGTTCCATTGCATGCATATGGGACAGTGATTTGACCTCACAGAGGGGAGGATGGTAGTAGAGATATTTCCCCCACAGGCCAGGAGAGATTTAATGATCATAAATATGTCTCGCCTGGACACAGTTTTGTTTATTCTACCTCTTTTATTGTTCCAAGTGTACAATCCACTGGAGGTAGATAGATCGATTATGTCATTGGAGGCGATAAATTATTTGAATTGAAGGTTTCCCGCTTCCAGGATCCTACACCCCCCCTTTATTTTCCTCAAGCACTACTATCATGTTGTAGTACCCCCTAGAATCCAGTCGGAATTAGGGATTTGAGTCCGAAGCCATAAGAGGTAGGTGAGAAACTAGATTTTGAAGGGAAGGTGTTTTGGACTATAAATATTAGTGATGAAACCATGAATCCCATATCCCAGGATGTGGAATGAGGTTGGTATAGTGTTACGGTTAGCTAAGAAGCTGGAAAGACTGATTTCTTGAGGGTTCCACGCTATGGCCATATCTCTAGAGGCCCTAGAGGCATCAATAGCTACAATGTTATAGCCTTTCCAGGGTCGTGGAATGAGGATTTGGAGGTGAAGGTTAGTATTTTTAGTTTCTTGAATCATTAGGAGGGATGGGTGTTCTCTGTGTACTTTCCTCTATATAATTCTATGTTTGGAGGGGATATTGATGCCTCTAATATTCCAAGAGATGACCTTCATTAGGACTGATTGGGACACGAGGGGAAGAGCTCAGTGAGCTAGGCATATTTCCCTAATTCAACAAGTTGGTGGCCTACCATAACAATATGATGGAGATCGGTTAGTTTTCCCTCCTTTTTGGTTTCTTTCATGTTCTTTCTGATCTCTCAAGAGGATCTGCCTTAGATTTGAAGGTAGGGGGAACCTCTGGCTTTGGTGAGAGTAAGGGTTAGGGTTTGAATCTAGCTTGATGGGATGGAGTGAAAGGATTTATTGAGACAGGCTTCCTCCATACCAAGAATATCCATTTTGCCAAAGTTTATGTAAACTAGATTTTCTTCCATGGGGATTTCTTCAGATTGAGGTATTTCTATGTTTTCTGGTGGAGCAAGAGGGTCTGAGGTGGATGTTATATTCTTAGAATTTAGGATCTTGTATTTTCCAGAGTCTTGGCATGGGATATGAGTCTCCAGATCGATACGTTGTTTATTGCTACTGGGTTTTACTCCCTTAGTCTCCATGGTTGTATCTTCTAGGATAGTAGATAAGGCAACAAAATTGTTGCTCATGGTAGGATTAGAGTTTTCCAAGTTGACCTAATGCTCTTTTTTGTTCCAGCCGTTGGTTATGGACCTTGGTGAAGCCTTCTACATTCGGTTTTCATGTGTTCCTTGAGGTATGGCTTCCATAATTGAGAGGGAAATCCCTAAAGATGTGCCCATGATCATGGCACTTGTGAGTTCAAAGTGGCACATTCTCATAGTGGATCATTTGGACCCACTCAAAATTCAATATTCCTAAATTAGCACACAACTAATTTTGAATATTAAGTTTTGATTTTGCTCCTTGATAGAGGAACAAGAGTGTATGGAGACCCATAAATCTCCTTATTAGGAATAAAAAACACTCCTAATATGAAAGGAGATCACATAAAAGTTGGATTGAAGACCATTAGGTGTGAAAAGGGGCTGGAGTATGAAGGTTGGATCAACCTTGACCAAATCAAACATTGCTTGTATGGAAGGAGTGGCATTCATGGAAGAACAACGTAGTTTTGGAGGGATATTTCATGCATCGAAGTAGTGGCTTTAATGAGTGAGGCCTAGGGTGGAGAAGCTCATCAAGAATATAAGGGAGAGGGTGGTAGCCATTTTGTTTATGTTTTGTATTATTATTTTGTGTATGGTCTATTTAGACTTGTTTTTCTCTTCAGCTATTTAGCTAAGATTGCAGTGTTGTTCAGCACAAGTTTTTACTGAGCGAGAATCCCACCTCTTTCCTTGAAAGCCCTCTTGGAAGAGTATTTCACTACATTTCCACATTTTTACATTTGGCCAAGCTATAGCTTTCTTCAACAACACAATTTTTATTTAGAGTTGTGTTGTGTTGCAGGGTGCAGCAGTGAAGGATTTCATTGGGTTTCTTCAGAGCTAGTTCTGCAGTGAAGGAGGGTTTCCTTCCATTGGGGTGCAAGTAAAGAAGCCCCTTGGGCTTATTTGATATATTTGTCATCAGGCCAAGGAGTATTTATCCCCTACAACACAGTTTCAGTCCAAATCTGCGTTATTTTAGGGAGGAGTTGCAGGGGTGGTTGCAGTTTCTGTTTGGAAGGTGATTTATTTAGTGGAAGAGACATTCTTTCATCCAAAGGATATATTGGAGAAGAGATGTAGGATTCTACATTAGCTTCATCCATACCTTCTCATTTCTGTCGTTGCATAATACCTTCAACCCTAGTGTTGCAGCTTACATTGGCACATTGTGTGCATTTTCCGGAAACCCTCTTGGGCTGTATTGGAACACTGATCTAGTGCCTAGATATATATGTGTAGCATATATTGTGGCCTATATCTGTAATATCCCAAAATAGGAAAATTCTACAACAATGAGAATATCTTAAGATATTATAAAGTTCGAGCTACAACAATACATGAACACAATCATGGATGTTCAGTGATAAATATACTCACCTGATGTGTTAAAAATACATAGCCATAAAATGAGTGAAACAACAACAAAATAAGAACTTCTACACATTCCGAAGTGGGGAAAATGTAGCAAATAGGCACTGAGAACATTATTTCTAAAGATTTGAATTATTACTGGGTGAAATAATGCTTGGCTCCCTTAGAATATGGTATTAGGCCCTCACATACAAAATGGGATCAGAAAAAAATCCCTTTTGATATGTTAAACAGACCTCCCAGCCTCATATCATCTTAAAAATAGCCAAATCCCATGACTTAAGTTATGCAGAAGAGACTGAAGCATGTACATCATTATTTTATGAGGGTTTCTACATCATTACCATATAAAATAATATATATGGAACCTTATATAACAATATGTGATGAAAATAGAGATCTGGACTCCTTAATGCATTATAAAGGTAACCCGACAAGGGTTTCTTGAAAGCATGAGTAAAAAAAGAGAAAATATGAATATTCAGCTCTAAAAATGTAGTCTTACTACATAATTATATAAATATGGCTGAATAATACAAAATATGGATGATGATCCCTTCCTCCAGCTTTCCGAGAGAAGGGTTGGCCCTTTCCCTAGGAAACTAGCTCAGAAACAAGGGTATTAACCCTGCTGCAACAAATCTATGCAAAATGACGCAGTTCCTGCAAGGGACTGTGCTATAGGAGATGAAAAATACTTTTCCCTAATACCAAGATGTGAAATTAACCCAGAAACCTTCCTAGCGGATCTTTCAAGAGAAGGAAGGCACCCTCTACTTAGAAACAGACCCAGAAATGGTGTCAGCAATCCTCCAGTGCAATACCCTGCAACACAACAATATTCAGCTACAGAAATAACGATGAGACTGAAGAATGATGCTTGGCCTCAAGCCTAGATTTGGAGCAATACAAAAAAAGCTCTCCCAAGAGGCCTTTCAAGGGAAGAGGTGGGTTCTGTTGCAGGGTGCAGCAAGGGAGGATCTCTTACAGTCATTTCTGGACTTCTTTTTCAGTGGAGAGCTTGTATATTCATTGGAGGATTAGTAAGAAGGAATTATGAGCATAATTATACATATTTTGCATCAAGCCAACCATATTCTATCCCTCACAGGGTAGTCACCATCCTGAAATGCGTTATTTTTGGAGGGATTTGCTGGGATGGTTCATTGAGCTCATCAGGGGGGTCTATTTCTGAGTAGAGGGATCAGCCTCGTAATCATAGATACCATTGGAGGAGGACATCAGCATTTCAGATCTGTCATAGCCTCATTTCATATAATATCTAGTTTGCAGTGGAACATTAACCCTACGGTTATTTGTCGCATTGTATGTTTTTCGGCATTTCTAGCAACCCTTTTTTGGTTGGCTAGAAATCTCGTATTGGAGCCCATATATTCATTGCTGGGAATTTATTTTGTTTCTATCAGCCATATTTCATGTATATACGTCTATATCAGTAACTAAACTAATATAAACTATGCATTCACTGCTCTCCGGCATTCTATATAGTTGCAGCATCTCATGTATCTATTGTTTCGATCATTGGAGACTTGTTCTTATGGCTTGAGTGGCTTGCCCCTCATGAAATTTTGTACAATGTTTTTGATCCATTAATAGATTAATGGATGAATATTTTTCTATCTCATGTCATGATCATATTTTATGTATTTACAATATTGTGTTCATGTATTGCTGGATCTCCAATTTGGGAATATTATAAGATATTCCTAACATTGTAGATTTTTCCTATTTTGGGATATTACATTGGTATCAGAGCATAATCTTGGCTTAGCCTATGCATCCAAGGCATTATTCCATTAGGAGGAGAAGCTTCTCATAGAAGAGAGAAGTTGTGCAGAAGAAACAAAAGCATGACTCCATTATTTGGGGGAATGAAGGAAGAGAGGATCTCCCTACTTCTTTTCCAACCTGTGAAAAATATCAAAGAAGATCTCAAGGAGATAAAAGGGGAGGAGTGTAGAATATTTTTGAGAGGGTTTGAAGCAAGCCATAGCTATCCATATGATGGGCGTGAGTATTCAGCCACACATGCAGATCCACAATGCAGTCTATTGCCCACATTTACTGCAAGAAGGATGGAGGAATAAGATACACCAAGGGAGGAGACCTTGAGTGACTATCTTTAGGAGTATGAATCTCAATCATGGAGATTCAAGGAGCACTTAGAATTCCCAGGGTTTTGAAAACTCAAGGAGGCAAGATCCAGTAGCCACAAAAGAAGTAAGAGAGGTAGAATCTTCCTATGTCACTTTGATGGATCAGCAAAGTACACAGCCAAAGCTTCGGTAGAAGAGCTAGATTCTTGTTTTCACCTACAATAAGTTTTAGAGAAGGAGGCCATCAGAGTAGCAGCGCTACACCTCAAAGTTAAGGCCCATGATTGGTGCTTTAATGATTCTAATTCATTTTTTCCTGCAAATTTAAAAAATTATGTTGGATTAACTAAGGGATTGGTGAGAAGATTTGATAGAAAGCAATGTGAATCATCATTTGTTAAAAACAAGAACTCAAACCCTTTGCATGAGTTAGAGAGACCTAGTAAACCAACTCCACTCGATATTTTTAGAGGGGATAAAAACACACATGATAGTTTTCCAAGGGCAAGATCTCCACTTCTTGAAGATCCCTATTCTATTTGTGAAGACCTACAGTCTTCTCCTTCAAGAGATGACCAAGATCAAGGGTCTCTCATTGAGGATGAGGCTTTCTCATATATGGAAGAAGAGGATAGGGGTCAACATCAAGGGATGATGAGCATTCACCCTTATCTATTTCAAGAGGTTTCTGCACATAAGGAGGGGACTACACTGTGTAGTGAAAATAGGGAGAACTCAATCCACTTATATGTACAATCCACTTCAGATTTTGATGTATCACTACATGGAGGCATTCGACCTAGGAGGCCACCAGATCTAGAGTTCATGAGAGACATCTCGTCTTTAGGTTCACTACTCTTGGATTTTGGAGGAAGAATTTGGCATCGGGGATGTAAAAGTAGCAGGTCGTAGCATGAGGAGAGCTTCACATGCCAGATCACCAGCCTTGTCTCTTGGGAGGATTGATCCATATTGGAGGTCTCAACTCTTGGTAGAGTACTTGAAGGATCTTGGTGCTGGCATGATTCTTGATGACTCGGATGGAGATGATAGATACATGGTGGATGATGTGGTCATCTATTCTTATGGAAGAATCTTCTTGACTAGAACTTCTAGTCTTCAAGAGAAGCTGCTACATGCAGCACATGACGACTTATTTTCCATGCATTATGATGCATATCTTTCCTTGGCAGAGGATTTCACTTGGGAGGGCATATAGCATGACATATTTCAGCATATGGAGAGATGCATAGCCCAGATGGTGATAGAGGAGAGGTCACAACCACTTCCCTACTCTTTGGAGGTGAGGGGAAAGCTCCAGTTGAGCCATTTCAGCTCAAGGTCTCAAGTACATAACGGAGAATGTACAATTTCACTTTATATTTTGTACCTCTTTTCTTTGTATGAGTAACATGTTGTAACAAGGAGGATTATCCCTTCTTTCATATTAGATGATGATATACTTAGAGCCACTTGTGGCATTATGATTGGCTATTTTATTGGCGGTTTGTGGGGGAAGCCACATGATTTTTGTGTGCACTTTTGACAGCACGTTGTACTATCATATTTTTATCTTATAGAATGATTGTGGTAGAAAAAAAGTCACCGAGAAAGCACTTTTTATTCTTTTCTTTGAGGCAGGCATGGGATGCACTGTGCAAGTGCCATGTGTGGAACTTTGATCCACTTTCCGGTTGTCGTATGACAACTTGTTTCCAATTGTTTTTGCTTCCATGTATTGCTGACATTTTAATGTTCATGAGAAGCTTTGTTTGGAGAGTGGGATATGATTTGGAGATGCCCAATGGGAGAATGATCCTCCCTACTTTACATGTTGTATGTTGTAGGAGGAGAAGTGGGCAAGCCATGATTTCCACATCGCATCTCTTGTCTTATTGTGGGAGAACCCATTTGAAGAACCTGAGTTCTTGTAAGAGGCACTTTATGGCTACATTGTTTGATGGGGTAGCTTGGGCCATTTTTGGAGGCCAGCCAATATAAAAAACCCCCCTATACTTACCACAAATGGAGGAAGAAAGTAATGGGATTCTTTTGATTATCATTCTTGCTTGGGTCCATTTAGACTTTGCTTCCTCTTGCTGTTTAGGAGGGTTGCAATGTTGTTTAGCACAAGGGTGTTCCCGATCAAGAATCCCTAACTCATCCTCAGGGAAGGAGAGGTTATTTGGGCTAAATTTTCTCATTCCAACATTTTTTCCAAGCTACCTCCTTTATCTACAACATAGTTTCTATTTAGAGATGGGTTGTGTTGCAGGGTGCAGCAAAGGAGGATATCTTTGAGTCATTTCCGAACTTGTTTTTCAGTGGAGAGCTTGTCTATTCATTGGAGGATCAATAAGAAGGACTCCTATACATATTTATATGTCTTTGGTATCAGGCCAACCATATTCTATCCCTCACAGTGCAGTCACCATCCTGAACTACGTTACATTTGGAGGCATTTGCTGGGAGGGTTCATTGAGCTCATCAGGAGGGTCTATTTCTGATTAGAGGGATCAGCCTTCTAATAAAAGATACCATTGGAGGAGGACATCAACATTTCATATCTTTCATAGCCTCATTTCATATTAGATCCATTTTGCAGTGGCACATTAACTCCAGGGTTATTTGTCACATTGTATGTTTTCCGGCATTTCTAGCAATCCTTTCCGGGTTGGCTAGAAATTTTGTATTAGAGCCCATATCTTCATTGTTGGGAATTTATTTTGTTTTTATCAGCCCTATTTCATGTATATACATCTATAGTAGTAGCTACACTAATATAGACTATGCATTCACTACTCTCCGGCATTCTATATAGTTTCAACATCTCATGTATCTATTGTTTTGATCATTGGACACTTGTTCTTATGGCTTGAGTGGCTATCGCCTCATGATATTTTGTACATTGTTGCTGATCCATTAATAGATTTATGGCTGAATATTGTTCTCTCTCATGTCATGATCATATTCGTTGTGTTTACAATTTTGTGTTCATGTATTGTTGGATCTCCAATTTGGGAATATTATAAGATATTCCTAACATTGTAGATTTTCCCTATTTTGGTTAGTATTTTTGTATCATTGTATGATCTCCAGCTATAGTTATGCTTAGTATGACTGCACAGTAGTAGCTCTATGAAAATTTTTATTGTAGTAGCAGCTCATATTTGGGAGTGATTGTTTACGAGAGCGTTGTTTCCTCATTTCATATGATTTATGCCTCACTATTTTGTATTAATTTGCCATTATTATACATAAATTTATGCCTCCATATTGGTATCTAATATTGGTGTGTTGATTTATCCACTACTATTTCCTTTTTTATGCACTATATTCCTAATTTTCCCATTTGGGAATAATCTTGGCTCAGCCTGTGGATCTCGACCATTATGCTATCAGGAGAATAAGAAGAAGGAGAAAGAGATCAAAATGATGGAAGGAATCAATTTCATCTCATCTCTTTCTAGATCTAAGAGGGACCTTGCTGGATGTGGAGTCTGATTATCTTGTTTATTTTATATCATAGCGTTGGAACCCTGTACCTTAATGGGGGCCGCAACGCTGCCCATAATTAAATGCCACTTAGGGGGTCTAGGGAGGCGGCTGCGACTTTATGGAGCCCCCCCCCGAGTGAGGGGTTTCAGAGGAAGTACCCCCGAAGCTGAAAACAGATGTAAAATTTCCTTGTAAAAGTAAATTAATTTCTAGTCATTCTGGGCTATTCATTAGGCAGATGATCTAACAGTATAAGTTATGCTTAGTTTACGATATTTTTCCCTAGAAGGCAATCCCTTGATTGTATGAGGGTATTGTATTGTGGCTCTGTATTGTATGTGTATTCCCGGAGTGAGAAACAGATAGGGAGATTGTGAGAGAGAACAAAGGATATTACAACAGATCTGTTGTAGGTTTTGTCTCTTTATTTTTCTGGATAATAGAAAGGAAGGAATCGTTTTTTGGGGTGGACGTAGCCCAAAATAGGTGAACCACGTATATCTATGTCTCTCTAGTTTTATGTGTTTTGTGTGCTTGTGTTTTCCGTATATTTTATGTGTTTCATTGCTCTGTAATATTTAATTTTGTAACAGCTGGTATCAAAGCCAAAGATCTATTTGACTGATAAACTCGCAGGAAAGAGGGGTTCCTGGTTCGAGTGGGAGCAATGGCAGAATATGGTAAGTTTAGGGTTGAGAAATTTGATGACCAAACCTTCCCGTTGTGGAAGATTCAGATGGAATATTATCTGTATCAGAAAGATATATACCTACCATTCAGTAGAAAAGCAAGGAAGTCGATGACCATGACAGATGCATAATGGGAGATTCTCGATAGAAAGGCAATCAGAACAGTACAGTTGTGCCTCGCGGCATTGATAGCCTTCAATATTTTGAAGGAAACAAAAACAGAGGGTTTGATTAAGGCATTGGAAAAATTATATGAAAAACCCTCGGCCTCAAACAAGGAATTTCTCATGAAACATTTATTTAATATGAAGATGTCAAAAGGTGGATCTGTTTCAGACCATTTAAATGATTTTAATACAGTTACCAGTCAGTTAAGTTATGTAGCGGTAAAATTTGATGATGAAGTTAGGGCTCTTTTATTTCTGTGCTCATTGCCAGAAAGTTGGAATGGTTTAGTTATGGCCATTAGTAACTCTATCTCTAGATCTAGTACTTTAAAGTTTGATGATGTTTTCAGTGCTATCCTTAGCGAGGAAATGTGATGGAAAAGATCCAGTGAGACATCGGGTAATGCTTTGAGTGCACATTCTAGGGGAAGAAGAATGGAAAGAGGAAAGAGTTTGGGATATCACAGTAAATCAAGGAAAGGCATATCCAAGTCCAGATCGGGGATAGTGTGCTAGAAATTTGGAAATAAATGACACCTGAAGAAATACTATAGATCTCGAAAGGTAAAATAAGGAGACGCACAACAAGAAAACAATCATGAAGAAAATGTGATAGGTGATGTGTTACAAGATGCTTTGATTCTTTCTTTCGAAAATGTTACTGATTCCTGGGTAGTAGATTCAGGGGCCTCTTTCCATGCCACACCTGATAAGAAATATTTTCATGACTATGTTTAAGGAGATTTTGGACAAGTTTTTTGGGGTAATGATAAACCCTGTAAAATTCTTGGAATGGGTAAAGTTCTTGTAAAAAAACGGAATAGAAACCAATGGCTATTAAAGGAGGTAAGGCATGTTCCAGATCTGAATAAAAATTTGATTTCAACAAGGTAGTTAGGTGGTGAAGGTTGTGTGACAACCTTCACAGATAAAACTTGGAAGGTCACTAAAGGAGCCCTAGTAATAGCAAAAGGCGAAAAGGTTGGTACATTGTATTTATGTAATGGTATTTATAACTCTGTTAATGCTTTAACTTCCAAAGGAGTAGATGCAGCATTATGGCATCATAGGCTTGGACACATGAGTGAGAAGGGGATGAAGATTCTTCACTCAAGAAATTTTTTCTGGGTTTGAAGAATGTTGATTTGGATTTCTGTGAGAATTTCATTTATGGAAAACAAAAGAGAGTAAGATTTTTCATATTTGGGAAAGAAAAGAAGACATAAAAATTATAGCTTGTGTATACAGATGTATGGGGACCTATTCAGGTATCATCTCTCGGTGGCTCTCATTATTATGTTACTTTTGTTGATGATGAAACTAGAAAAACTTGGATTTATTGTATTCAAAATAAATCTGATGTATTTTATACTTTCAAGAAATGGAAAGCTTTAGTTGAGATTGATAAAGGAAAGAAGTTGAAGTGTCTCAAATCAGACAATGGAGGTGAATATTGCAGCAAAGAGTTTGATAGGTACTGTTCAGAGCATGAAATTCGTAGAGAGAAGATAGTTCCAAGAACACCACAACAAAATGGTGTGTCAGAAAGGATGAACAGAACAATCATGGAGCATGCAAGGTGCATGAGATTGCATTCAATATTTCCTTTACAATTTTGGGCAGATGTTGTAGATACTATTATTTATCTAATAAACAGAGGGCCTTCAAGTTCCTTGGATGGTGGTATTCAAGAGGAAGCATGGACAGGTAAAAAGGTAAACTACTCTTTTTTAAAGCCTTTTGGCTGTGAGGCCTTTGTCCATATTAATAATGAAAACAGAACAAGGATTGAGGAAAAATCAAAGAAATGTAACTTTATTGGATATGGTTGTTAGTATGAATATTTCGTCGTAAAAGACCACTTTAGCTACGCATAAAAAATAGCCCTAACATCGATTATGGCTGCAAAATATCTTTAAATCTGTAATTACGTGATCTAAATAATGTTGTACAAATCCAGATCTAAGCATAAAAGACATTAAGCAGATAAAGTAAAATGTGGCTCCATGCATCCAATAGATAAGACAAGAACAATGTATTTGAAAGCATTTTTATATTATATTAAAAAGGGGCACCTAAGAGGGAAACAAGAAAGGTGTTTTCCATTTCTCCTCAATGGGATGGGTTCTTGAAAGTCCTCAGCATTTCAGATCTAAAATTTCTCTCTCTTGTTGGTGTAGAAAACCCAGACAAACATAGAACTCAAAGGGAGCACACAAGGCAGAAATGGATAATGTGACCAGGTATAGATCTAGAGTGATCTAATGCAATGGAAGGTGACTAATGAATGGAAAACCCTTCTATTTATAACAAAATATTAGGGAGGTCTAGAACTTGGTGCATGAATAAAATATTATTAATCAATTTCTAGAACTGCCATTTAGGAATATTTTATTATATTTGTTCGAGGGAAAAGGGTTTTTGACTTGGGTCAATTCCTTTATTTATAAATAATAAATAAATAAATGATTTATTTATTATTTTAGGGAAATGGTGGGAATATAATTAAATAAACAATGGTTTATTTAATTATTTATAAATGATTTAGTCAAATTTAACTAAGAATATTATTTAAATAATGATTTAAATAACTTATTCTTAGGAAATAATTAAATAAATAAGGATTTATTTAATTAATTTCCTTGTTTTGGGTTAAATATGACCAGGAAATATAAAAAAATATAGACTTTTTGTTTTTTCCTTTTGGGGTTTCCTGTTTAGACCATAAATAATTTAATAAAGGTGTTTTACTAAGCTATTTCACATAGTGAAAGAAATTTTACTTAGGGTAAAATTGGTCTTACATGGTGTACTTGGGTTCATCTAATGATAATAGGTTAGATGACCAAAAAATGATGTAATAGATTGCCCCCCCAACGTACGAGTGTTAGGAGAAAATTGTATGACTGAAGTACATTGTAAGAACTCAATCACTAGACATCAAGAGGGAAGTCAGAGAGAGAAATGGAAGGTAGTCTAATGTGCTAAAGGACTAGACCCTGAGGAGACGAGACTTACAGGTGCAACAAGTCTCTAGTTTATGAAGTGGTACTTGTGCTAAAGGTGGCAAGGGAGGCATACCTATGCCCGCCAACACAAAGTACAAAATAATACTATGTTCAGTAAACAAGGAACCGAACTATAAAGTACATGTTGGCATAAATATGAGCCAGAAAAATAGAATGATGAATCCCACATACATGATGTGCCTAGAATAACAACCAGGACTTATAAAAGAATATTTTATTACATGAGATACAAATACAACCGAAATGCCCCCTATACACGGGGAAGGGCTCGCAAAATCTGACTGATACATTCAAATCGAAAAGGTGCTGCAAGCGGATGAGGTCGACATCATCAAATGTAAGGAGCTGCATCAAAGGCTGAAATGAAGAAGTCATCTGGGCATGTGGGGGGCTACCTACAGGGCCACCCCCTCATGAGGGTTGGGACATCTCACACACACCTGAGAATCACCAATAGCTTCTGTTGCATCACTGGACCATCAAGTATACAGATCACGATCATGCTGAAAGGAGCTCGAAGCAAGGTACACCGCCCTCTAGACCTGGCTTCTAGAGTAAATGAGCTGATGTTGACAGAAGGAGGTCTTCCATAGGTGGGGAAATAAGGGATCCTCAACTAAGGCACGAGAGAAAATAGTAGAGAAAATAACAGATGGACACTAATGATGATGATGAAATAGGGGAAAAATCCAAAGGGGACTGTAAAAACATGAGTACAAAATGGTATCTCATGACGGAAATCGACACGAACAAGAATGAATATGGAGGCAAAGCGGTGGCCCAAGGAAAAGTGTTGTAAGTGAGAACATCCGATTTTGAGGAGGGTTTTGGTTGAGGGGCATAGGTGCCCCCAAGCATGTTGTGGTCATGCCCCTAAATGTATAAAGGGGAATATAAACACATTTTAATGATGTGGTGCACCATTTGTTTTTATTATGGTTATGCAGTATGAGAAAGGAAATGGAGGATTACCAAACTCTTTTACTACTTCATATATGAATCAAATGGACTTTAAGTTTTCGGGTTGGCATACCTAGTGTCACTATCCCAAAGAGAGGATTTGGAGATAATGAACAGATGCTCTCCTAGAAAACCCATAGGTTGGTCAACAACAATGTCTGAGAGACTGGGTTGTTGATGTAAGATGAAGGAACGATAAGGCGTATCATCCCTAGAGTGATCTGAAGTGATATGGGACATTAGAGGTTCATCTAAATGTGGAAGAATAATGGTACTAAAGTCAACATGACTAGATACACTAGGAGAGTTGTGGAGAATTGCTTCTCCTAGTCTCTCAAATATTGGTGCCCCCTTACCAAAACATGGGGTTTCAATGTAATGGCCACGAGGTGTATGTGGTGCAAACGCATGGGTTCGATGTAAGGGGGAATAGATAAAGTCAGGGGTGGGGATTTTTTCCATAATTTCGTCATCGTAATAGAAGATGGGGTGACTAGTGGAAGAAAGAACACCTGACGTGGCAAAGCTACTTGACTCATCATCATGAGAAGAGAGGTTCATATGCGCATTGTCACAAGGGGTGACGGAAGAGTAGGCAGATAAAGGATCTACCGATTTTGAGCCCAGGATGATCGCTGAAGGAAGGTCAAGCGAAACAGCAGGGGAGGATTTAGAGGGAATGTTCCCTAAGGGTCTCATGGATGATGATAGGTAAAATATGGTGGACGAAGGCTCTGTCATCTTGACATCAACGGGAGCCGTCACGTCTAGTAGTTCTGTCGAAACAAAACGCGCAAATAGGGGAGAGGTGGACTCATTGCGCGTGGCCTTGGAATGGCGAACTGCGGCTAGATAACCGCGGAAGTCCTTGAGGCGGGAACAAAGATGGGTGTAATAGCCATGGAGATCACACAAATCATAGGGGTGGTTGGTGTGAATAGTCTTGGGGTTCTTGGCTACGGTCGCGGAAGAAACAAAGGCTTCCAAGACCGTGGACTCAGGGAACACGAAATTAACCATGGGCTTGAGATGAGGCAATTCAGGACAGGTATGGGTGGCATGACCAACAACATCACACAAAGCACACTGGATGGTATTCTTTGGAGGCTGAGGAGGGGCAGGGTTTGTCAGGGCAGCCTTGTCCTTTGATGCCCCCTTGTGAGCTTTTCCCTTCTTACCCGAAGCGGTCGCAACAAGAGGTGGTTCCTGTTGAGGTGATTGAGGCACTGTTGCAGCGGGAGAAGTCATGGGGACTGGTTGAACTGGGGTCAAAGCAAGATAAGGTTTGGGTTGACTAGGCAGGGTTGTGGCTAGAGGATCAAGGTACCCAGATGGGAATCCCAAGGGTCAGGTTAGGGAGAGAGAGGGTGGCCATGACAGGTAGCGTGTACACTCCTGGTGGGGGAGCTAGTAACGGTATATAACCAGAGGGGTAATGGCCATGTGGGATGACTCCTAAATGGCTAAGGCTTGGAGGAACCATTCCAGGAGGGTAAAGAGGCTCATGAATACCAGCTGCAGGTGAAAAGCTAGGAGCAGGTTGTGGAGAGCGCAGTTGTTGACTAGTTGAAGGAAGTTGCTTGAGAGCAGCTGAAGACAATTGCATCATCCAAAGATTCGCTAAGATGGGATCAGAGACAGGAGGAGGGGGAGGACCCAGGAAGGTGCCAAGCAAGGAGGATTATTTGTAGATTCGAGGGGAAACAATAGTCAACGAATAAATAGTTTGCTTATTGGTGACAGCAGAGATAGTGGACTTAGGAGAGGTCTGAGATTTTGGTTCATGATATGTCAACTGGTCGATAGTGGAAATATTTCCATTATTCGGGAAAAACATCTTGCGATGGACTGCGGATGGGACGATAGACATGGCATAGGTGTAACTGCACCCTAAAAGAATGTTATAGTCAAGAGGGGCATCGATAACTTCAACATCGACACAAACATTCTTGCCCACAAGGGTGATAGGACAGTTACAGAATAGGCTAATGGGTTGGGAGGCATGGCCATCCCACGCATGAAGGGTGATTGTGGAAGGGGCCAGCTCGGGAGATCTGATTTGTTTCCAAACCGAAGTAGACATCACACAGGTAGATGCCCCATCATCAATAATACACCGAGCGACGTTGGCATTTCAGATTTTGATTGGGATTTGGAAAGCAACCGAAGAAGGAAGTGGGGAATGGTTTGACTGATGGGCATCGAAAACAATCAATTAGTCATCAGCAGGATATATAGCACCCACGGCAGATAGCAGAGCCTTCTTTTGAGAAGGACACGACTGGAGGAGTTCCAATGTGGAAATGGCAGCAGGAGATTGTGCCAGATCATCTACTATGCTATATGAATGGGTAGTCTGACCTGAGGCAGCATTTCGGTGTAATGGTCCCTTAGGAATCTTGATGTGAACCTTAGCTTTGGGCGGAGGGATTTGGAAGGGACCATTGGGTGTCGACAGAGGCTCTGTAGGACCTGAAGATGTGGACTTAGTGACAGATGAAGCGAGAGGCATGGAGTATTGACGAGACTGAGTTTGAAGGTTAAGGTCGATGGTGAGAGGTTGGTCAAAGACCATTATGAGGATCTGGTAATCGGGGGAACTAGAAGGGGAAGGTTGAGTGGATACCAGGGCATGAGGTAGTTGAGTAGCCATGAATCCTTGTTGAGGGAAAGGATCGGTAAACACAGTGGGTTGAGAAGTAGCCGTATTGGGAGGGACAATAGGGGAGGAATGTTGTCCCCGCACGGTGGCCTGAGACTACCACATCTATCGCATTTGTGGTAATAGGGGACAATCGTGAGTGTAATGACCGTAAACACCGCAACACCAATAGGGCTTATTGGTGCAAAGCGGCCTGTCCAACTTGGGCTGAGAGACCTATGGCTCGTTGGCAGTGTTAGAATCAATATTTGAAGGATTGGATCCATGATTACCAGAAGCGGATTGATTGCCTTTCCTCTTTCTTTGAGAAGGAAGAGGATTAGTTGCACCCTGCTGCGCAAATACTTGCCTTGGAGGGGGTAGTAAGTGCGGTTGTGGGGGTAGAGAAGGCAAGGGAGTGGGAGGTCCAAATGCTGGAGGAGCTGGGACACTAGGCTGTGGGTAAAGATAAGTGGTAGGATGGGCAACATTGAGGTAAGTAGGAGTTTGGGTAAAATGAGGAGGCATGCCGTATCCTAGATACATGCTACCTGGAGGGGGAAAAGTGTCGGAGGTGCTGACCCCTCCTGGAGGGAAACCATAGCCCAGAAGAGGTTGAGCAGAGGTATGTGACAGGGCTGGAATGATACCGTCGGCAAAGTGAGATGCCCCTGGGGCGTTAGGGCCACCGGGTTTGGGGAGGTCAGGAAGGACGGTATAAACATAACTAGATTGAGCATAGATAAGGTCATATTTCAAGGCTATTTGGAGGGTAGCTTCTTTGGTTTGGGGAAAATGGGATGCGACATCTTTGCCAATGGGAGGTAAGAGAGAGCGAAGGAACCAGTCCATATAAACCCAATATTGAAAGGGGGGAGCGCGACATAAGCTTCGTATTCTTCACCATTCCTGGACATGAGCAGAAAGGCAGGTCGAAGAGGATTGATGAAAAGAATTCAAGAGTTTAGTACCAATTTCGTATCAGAGAGGGAGCTGGAAATAAGATAAAAAGGCTTTGGCAATGGTCGCAAAGGTCGTATGGGAAGAGGTGGCCTGGTAAACATACCATTTAGAAGCTTCACCAGTAAGCGTGCGTTGGAACAGTCTAAGACGGATGGAATCGTCAGTAATGGAATTGGATGAACACCGCATGTGGAAAGATCAGATATGGTTGGAGGGATATTCACTAGCAAGGCCTTCGAACTTGGGAATGTCAGAGGGGAGCTTGGTTGGCATAACAATCCAACTGACATCGTGGTGAATAGGATCATTTATTAGCTGATTGAAGTCGGGGAGACTGAGACCGGCCATATAGGGGAGCAAAGGGGCAGTCGAGGTAGGTCCCATAGTGGTTCCGTTGGAAACAGACCCAGTAGTAGAACTGGGGTTGCCGCTAGCGCTAGGCCCTGAACTAGAGACAGTGAAGGTAACAGGGGGGGAACCAGGAGTAGGGGGAGAACCCAAATAATCAAAAGAAGAGTCAGAGTGCGGACTCGGGGGAGGACTTACTCGATAATGGCGAGAAGGAGGAAGTTGACCAACTGGAAACTAAGGGTGAAGGCTAAGAAATCTCTGGGACAAACGCCTTGGAGGCACAATGATGTCGGGAAGAAGAAAAACCAACAAGGGAAGGGAGGTGCAAAATCAAGTGAGGTCAATGTTGAAACAAGGGCAGAGAGGTGCAGTGTCAATTGAGTTTAAAGTCTTTGCCAGGCGGTGTTAACCAGGCTCTTCTTCACTTAGGGTTAGTGTGTGGCGTGTGTTAATTTTAATTTTTAAACCTAGGTGTTTTGAGAGTAAAAGAAAAAGTGTTCTGCGTAACTGAAAATAAATCTGCAGTAAATAAGACTGTAATAACAGAAAATTAACAGCTAACAATGCATCAATCTAACCCAAGAAGGAGGGTCTTTCAAAACTAGTCTATAAGAGGGAAAAAAAATATAATCAAAACACGCTAAAAAGAGGCCAATAGATCTAAGGTCAGGAGGGACGGGGATCTAAAGGAGAAATCAGCGGAAAAGAGGTGCAAAGAACATCAAAGAGGCAGAGGCAAGGTTGCTATTACAAAAGAGGGAATCAGGTAAAGATAGGAGGGACAAGGAGGTGACCCTAGAGATAAACCCAAACAAAACTATATGAGGTGATTTGAAAGGGAGAAGAGTTGATTTGTAGGGATCTGAAAATGAGGTATCGAATCTGAAAGAAAGAAGGTTGAAACTCTAGAAATTCTGACGTCTGAAATAGTGAAAACTCTCCCACAAAAAGTGGAGGGTACTAGAGCCCTAAGGGGAAATATTCCCACTTATTTGAGTGAAACAGATCAGAAACGAGTCTAAATAGGGGGAGACAGAGGCTGGAAAACCCTGACAGAAGTTTCAGACAAACCCAGAAAAAGTGCTAGAAAATTGCAGAAAAAAGTGCAGGTCACAGGTTCCGACCTGTTTTCAGTCCAGGTCACAGTTTTGGGGCAGAAAAGTGCGACCTGAAGGCCAGGTCGCAGTTTTTTGGGCCGATAAATGTGACCTACAGATCCGGGTCTCTCGGCGGCAGATTTCAGAAAACAAATGTCGTCTTAGCCGCGGTTGATGTCTGTCACCTGCGAAATAGGGCCAGAAACACACGGAAGTTAAAAATTTTAGTGTTTGATTGTTTTAGAGGTGAAAATCACCATAAAAATAGGAAAAACTGAAAACTGAAGAGAAACCCTAGGGTCTAAAATAGCTGGATATGCAGAAATAGATAAAATGACAGCGGTCGTAAAATAAAACCCGTGTGGAGTTGCCAACTGTTAGAATGAATCTTTCGTCGTAAAAGACCACTTTAGCTACGCATAAAAAATAGCCCTAACATTGATTATGGCTTCCAAATATCTTTAAATCTGCAATTAGGTGATGTAAATAATGTTGCACAAATCCAGATCTAAGCATAAAAGACATTAAGCAGATAAAGTAAAATGTGGCTCCATGCATCCAATATATAAGACAAGAAAAATGTATTTGAAAGAATTTTTATATTATATTAAAAATGGGCACCTGAGAGGAAAACAAGAAAGTTATTTTCTAGTTCTCCTCAATGGGATGGGTTCTTGAGTGTCCTCAACATTTCAGATCTAAAATTTCTCTCTCTTGTTGGTGTAGAAAACCCAGACAAATATAGAACTGAAAGGGAGCTCACAAGGCAAAAATGGAGAATGTGACCAAGTATAGATCCAGAGTGATCTAATGCAATGGAAGGTGACTAATGAATGGGAATACCCTTCTATTTATATCAAAATATTAGGGCGGTCTAGAACGTGGTGCATGAATAAAATATTATTAATCAAATTCTAGAACCACCCTTTAGGAATATTTTATTATATTTGTTGGAGGGAAAAGGGTTTTTGACTTGGGTCAATTCCTTTATTTATAAATAATAAATAAATAAATGATTTATTTATTATTTTAAGGAAATGGTGAGAATATAATTAAATAAATAATGATTTATTTAATTATTTATAAATGATTTAGTCAAATTTAACTAGGAATATTATTTAAATAAGGATTTAAATAACTTATTCCTAGGAAATAATCAAATAAATAAGGATTTATTTAATTCTGTTTCTTGTTTTGGAGTTAAATAAACAATAGAAATCTTAAACAAATATGAATTTATTTTATTATTTTCCTTTTAAATTTCTGTTTAGACCATAAACAATTTAATAAAGGTGTTTTACTAAGTTGTTCACATAGTGAAAGCAATTTTTACTTAGGGAGTAAAATTGATTGATATAGCAGGTTCATCTAATGATAATAGGTTAGATGACCAAAAAATGTTGTAACAATGGTGTTAATGATTTTGGTTATTTCTTATATGATCATGAAAATTAAAAAAATCATTAGTAGCAGAGATGTAATATTCAATGAAAAGGTATTGTATAAGAATCAGTTGCAGGAAAAGAGACAAGAAAAAGAAAACAAAGAATACACGGTTCTTGATAAAATCATAGAAAAGGTAAAGGTGCCTAAAAATAATAATAATCAAGAGCCACAACAATGGAAACCACCACAACAACAACAGGCACCTCAAACACCTGAAAGTGGTGTTAGAGGATCTACCAAGATAAGTAGACCCCCTGAACGATACTCTCCTTCATTATATTATTTATTGTTGACTGATTCTGGTGAACTTGAATGTTATGAAGAAGTAATGTAGGTTGAAAGCAGGAAGAAGTGGGAGCTAGCCATGGAAGAAGAGATGGACTCGTTAATGCATAACCAGACTTGGGACTTAGTCAGGTTGCCTGTAGGTAAAACTACATTACAGAATAAAGGGGTTTATAGGTTGAAGGAAGAAGATGGACAAAAATAAAGGTACAAATCTAGACTTGCGGTGAAGAAGTTTGCACAGAAGAAAGGTATTGATTTTGATGAAATATTTTCTCCTGTTGTTAAGATGACTTCAGTCAAAACTATTTTAAGTCTTGCAGCAACGGAAGATTTACATCTTGAACAGTTAGATGTAGAGACATCATTTCTCCATGGATATTTGGAGGAAGAGGTCTATATGGAGCAACCAGGAGGATATGAGGTCAAGGGGAAGGAAAAATTATTGTGCAGGTTAAAGAAGAGCTTGTATGGCTTAAAACAGGCTCCAAAGCAGTGGTATCTAAAATTTGACAGGTTTACGTTTGAACAAGGTTATACTAGATGTCACTCTGATCATTCTGTTTATCTAAAAAGGAAAAATGATGGCAACTATACTATATTGTTATTCTATGTAGATGAAATGCTTATTGTAGGGTCTAACATGCAGGAAATAAATGTGCTCAAAATAAAATTGGAAAATTCATTTGCAAAGAAGGATTTGGGAGCTACAAAACAAATACTTGGTATGAGAATAACTAGAGACAGGAAAAATTGAAAATTAACACTATCTCACAATGAGTACATACAAAAGGTGTTGAAAATATTTAATATGCATAATGAAAAACTAGTGAGTACACCTTTTGCTAACCATTTCAAACTTAGTAAGGAGATGTTCCCCAAGACCCAAGAAGAAATGAGCTACATGTCTAAAGTTCCATATGCATCAGCAGTTGGAAGCTTAATTTATGCAATGGTCTGCACAAGGCCTAATATTTTACATGCAGTGGGAGTTGTAAATAGGTACATGAACAATACAGGAAAAGAACATTGGATGGTAGTGAAATGTATTCTCAGAAATGTGAGAGGTACCAAAAATCAAGAATTATTCTTTGGTGGTTCAAACATTGATCTACAGGTATATGTTGATGCAGATATGGCAAGTGATAGAGATAACAGTAGGAGAAATACAAGATATTTATTTACTGTAGGTGGAACAACTATTAGTTGGGTTTCAAAAATCCAAAGTGTTGTTGCACTTTCAACAACAAAAGCAGAATATGTTGCTGCTACAGAGGCTAGTAAGGAAATGATTTGATTACAAAGGTTTATGGATGAATTGGGTAAGAAGCATGATATGATAACATTAGATAGTGATATCCAAAGTTCCATTCATATTGCAAAGAACTTAGCATTTCATTCCAGGACTAAACACATGCATCTCAAGTACCATTTCATACGGTCAGTATTGGAAAATGGACAGTTGAAGCTAGAAAAGATACACACTAGCCAGAATCCTACAGATATGCTAACAAAAGTTGTAACCAGGGAGAAACTGAGATTATGCTCAGTTTCAATTACTCTTCAAGGATGACTATGAAGATGAGAAACGTCCAGGTCCAAAGAGGAGTCATTTTCCAGCAAATGAAATAGCAGTGGAGTTGCTACAATCAGTCTCCAAGTGGGAGACTATTGGATGTGGAGACTGATTATCTTGTTTATTTTGTATCATAGTGTTGGACCACTGTACCTTAATGGGTGAGGCAATGCTGCCCATAATTAAACGCTGCCTGGGGGGTCCAGGGGGGCGGTTGTGACTTTATGGAGTCCCTCTTGGCAGGGGGTTTTGGTGGCAGTTCCCCCGAAGCTAAAAATAGATGTGAAATTGCCTTGTAAAAGTATATTAATTTCTAGACAATATGGGCCATTCATTAGGCGGATGATCTGACGGTAGAAGTTATGTTTATTTTAGGGTTTTTTTCCCTAGAAGGCAACCCCTTGCTTGTATGAGGGTATTGTATTGCAGTTATGTATTGTATGTGTATTCTAAGAGCGAGAAACATATAGGGAGACTGTGAGAGAGAATAGAGGATATTACAGCGGATCTCTTGTATTTTGTGTCTCTTCATTTTGCTGGATAATAAAAGGGAATGACTGGTTGTTCGGGGTCGATGTAGCCCAAACTGGGTGAACCACGTATATCTGTGTCTCTCTGGTTTTATGTGTTTTGTGTGCTTGTGTTTTCCACATATTTGATGTGTTTAATTTCTCTGTAATATTTAATTTTCTAACAGACCTCACCAAGGAGTTCAAGCAAATAAAAGTGGAGAAAGGCAATGAAACCATGCTAGGGTTTCAAGATGAGGATGTTCCATGTACTTCCTATAAGAAGAAGGAAAAATCAGTGTTGCATAGAGCTCCAAAGCAATATACTATGTCGTTTCCTTTTGAATAAGGAGACAAAAGGCATGGAGATGGAGGACACTTAGATCATGAGATTGTAAGTGAGTATCTTGCAGAATACAAATCTCAATCAAGAGCTTTCAAGGATGATCTAACTCTCACACAATTCATTCAACTCATAGAAGAAATAAGACCTTGCAGTAATAGAGGTAGGAAGCACAATAGATTTCTATTTTCTACATTTCATGGGTCACCCACATGCACAACAAGGGTTTGGGGAATGAATTTGGATAAATTTTTCCTGCTACATCCAATATTAGAGAAAAATGTTATTGATATTGCAGCACTATACCTTGAGGGTGAAGCAAACATTTGGTGGTACAGCCATTTGAATCATGAAAGAGTGACTGCTTATGCAGATTTTACTTAAATGTTGATCAAGAAGTATGATAAGAAGAAACCATAAGAAAAGAACCCTTCACCACCACTTGTTGCAAGAGCACTCGCATTAGGAGAAAGAACACTTGCACCTTTGCAAAGTGGTCTTGACCTCTTCACATTTACAGTCCCATGAACTATTTTGGAGATGCATGAGGAGGAGGAGACTTATACCAGTGTTGGTGCAGCCATAGAATAGTAGCCATCATCATCAGTAATTCAGGAAGTCATCACAGCAGGGGATGGAACCCTTGTAGCAGTACAAGATGTTCCCAATCTTTACCAAGGTATGCACATATTTCCACTTCCTATTATTTCAGTGCGTCACAGGGAGGATTGTGGAAACATGCTATCAAGGAAAATGCATGACCTAGGGTCAAAGAACATTGTTTATTTGGAGCAACAAACTATCATTGCGCTGAGGAGCCTTGATTTGTTCAAGGATGAGATAAAAATTCATCCTGGTTATTCATTTTTGAGTTGTACACAACTCTTGGGGTTGGAGTGTAGATTTTTGGAGGATAGGATGAGTCTTGTCCTAAAAAATGCAATGCAGAACAATGTGTTCAACATTGAGCATGTTCATGAGCCAGCAGATGCACCATTATCGAGATCAGCAGCGCTGTCATTGAGCAACCGTGATCAGTTTGGGGCCCAACCATTATTGGAGCATTCCAATCACCATTATACATGTATATCATGGGATAGGAAGATGGTTTCTGGGAGGCACCTTATCTTCCATTGTTATGATGGATCTTTGATTATGACCACTTCACAGCTCAATGAGAAGATTTTTCCTTCAATATACTTGGATCCTTATGGATTGAAGGTGGTCATTGATGAGTTCTCTTCATTTTTAGGTCTCCAGGATGTTGTACTTCAACATCCCATGAAGTGTAGAGCTATTGATTTGATTTTGGAGGATGGTATTCTCCATTGGATGGATACCAATGTTGAGCATGGAAGGAGGCACCCACATTTGGATGAGGGGGTGTGGGTGGTGAGCATGAGGATGGTGAGCCACTTACATATCTATGACACAGGGCATCATAAGGCATGGCTTTGTTGGCTACTCTTGAAAGAGTTTTGCCATCATGTAGCATAACCTATATTTAAGGGAATGTTAGTAGCTATGACTTGGCATGGGACTTGCATCATGTGGTAGCAAGGAGTTGGGGTGCATTGTGATGATGTGTCATTATTTATGCCAATCATCATGTTTTCACCTCATGATTTTTATGATGGAGGTATGAGGAGGTAGCAAGAGTTATTGTTGCTTTGGTTACTCTTGGGAGAGTATGGGTTGAATTTCTCCCATACTTTGCATGATATTTCAGGAGAAAGGGATGGCATAATCAATGTGCAAAGAGGCTACCCTTCAGCATTGAAGGATCATGAGGTAATTCCACAAAGGAAGGAATCTCCCACACATTGCAGGATGATGGTGGATGAATTTGGCATATGGCATGTCAAAGAATGGATTCATGGAGTGGTAAGAGCCTTATCACTAAGGCCAAGAACATTGTCACTTGGGAGTATGTGTCTATTGATGGAGTGTTACAAGGGTAGTATGCATCCCTTCATCTTGCAGACCTTTATGAGGATATTATCATGGGAGGGCTTACCTATGGATCTCACTTTTAGCCTACTCACAATGCATGGTAAGAAATGCATTTCTATACTTATTTATCATTTCATAAAGTATTTTCATTCTCTCACCATCCATGTATAGTGCATTGCTCCACAAGAGGGCAAGATTATCTTTGGATTTCATGGTCATTCTATGACCAACGTTTATGATGGAGATAGCCCTTCTTTGCATGGCTTCGGTAAAATGTGGTTTTATTATTTTTATGCTCAACTAATATATAATGTCATTTACTACCTTCTAGTAGATGAGAAAAAATTCACAACTAGAAACTTGTTGGGAGACAACCTTCTACATGGTGTTCTAAAGCAACAGGTGGTAAAAATGTGTTGTATCCACTAGGGAAACCATTGGTACCATCCAAACTTGCACATAACCTTCAACATTTTTCTGATTTGGATACCACATGGTGATGATGTACCATTCATTTTGTATGTGATGGTTTGGGCTCATGAAACTAGAGAAGGGGTCTTTCGAGATCTAGTTTTCCTTCTATATCTTGAGGCAACATTATTACAACCCAATATCAGAAACAACTCTACACTTTCCATAAGTGGAGAGAGAGATACCATGGGGTAGGCCATTTGGTATATCTAGTTCAATTATGCAGCCCACCTACATTGCAGGAGCGAAAGGTGGAAGAGAATTTTCATGAGTTACCATTTTGGAGGGTGACTCACTTTTTGTGGATGATAGCTTAGGGTTTGGAGTTTCACATAGGAAGGAAGGATCCCAATCATCTTCTGATCACATGCCTCAACAAGGCCTCTATACCACATATAGTTTCTTCCATGGATATCTCACTAGTTCATGATGAGAGCCATTTGGATTTATCATGTAAGGCTTACTCATACACTTGGGAGAAGAAACTTGGGGACATATTGATGAGAGGGAATCTTGTTCATTGGAGGAACTTATCATATGAGGGTGCTATAGGAGGAAGAGGAGAAGCTATTTAGTTCTATCCTTTCAATTTCTTGAGGACAAGTAACATTTGGGAGGGGAGGATAATATTCCTAAATTAGCACACAAATAATTTGAAATATTAAGTTTTGATTTTTCTCTTAGATAGAGGAATAATAAGGTATGGATACCCATAAATATCCTCAGTAGGAAAAATAGACACTACCAATGTGAAAGGAGGTCATCTAAAAGCTGGATTGGAGACCCTTAGGTGTGAAAATGGGTTGGAGTATGAAAATTGGGTCAACCTTGACCAAATCAAACAACACTGGTATGGAAGGAGTGGCATTCATGGATGGAAAACACAGTTTTGGAGGGAGATTGCTAAAATTGAAGTAGTGGATTTAATTAGTGAGGCTCATGGTGAGGATGCTCATCAAGAATATAAGGGAGAGGATGGTAGCCATTTTTCATGTTTTAGATTATTATTTTTGTACATGGTTTGTTTAGACTTGTTGCTCTCTTCAACTGTTTAACTAAGATTGCAATCTTGCTCAGCACGGGGTGTTCCCGGGTGGGAATCCCACCTCTTTCCTTTAGAGGCCCCTTGGAAGATTATTTCAATACATCTCCACATTCTGGCATTTGGCCGAGCTACATATTTCTTTATCAACATAGTTTCTTCTTAGAGTTGTGTTGTGTTGTGGGGGGCAACATTAGAGGATTTCATTGGGTGTCTTCAGAGCTATTTTTGCAATGGAGGAATGTTTCCTTCCATTGGGAGGTTAGTAAAGAAGACCCTTGGGTTTATTTGATATATTTGGCATTGGTCCAAGGATTATTTATCCCCTATAGTACAATTTCAATCCATATCTACGTTATTGTAGGGAGGAGTTGCAGGGGTCGTTGTAGTGTTTGTTTGGGAGGTGATTTCTTCAGTGGAGGAGACATTATTTCATCTGGAGGATTTATTGGAGAAGAGTTGTAGGATTCTACATTAGCTTCAACCATATATTCAAATTTATATTGTTGCAGCATACCTTTAGCCCTAGGGTTGCAGCTTACATTGGCACATTGTGTACATTTTCCGGAAACCCTCTTGGGTTGTCTTGGAAAGATGATCTAGTGCCTAGATCTGTATGTGTAGCATCTATCGTGGCCTATATCAATACTTTTGTATCATTTTATGATCTCTATCTATAGTTATGCCTATTATGACTGCACTTTAAAAGCTTTCCGGCATTTTGTATTGTAGTAGAAGCTCATATTTGGGAGTGATTTTTTATGGGAGGCTTGTTTCCTCATTTCATATGATTTATGCCTCACCATTTTGCACTCATTTTTTGTTCTTATACATAATGTTATGGATCCATATTGGTCTCCAAAATTTGTGTGTTTATTTATCCACTTCTATTTCCTTGTTTATGCTCTATATTACTACTTTTCCCATTTGGGAATATTACACAAAATTATCATGCAGGAGGATGATGTTGTCCAGAAGAATTTTTGAATATGCATGTAGACGCAGATGTGTGTATAAGAGGTTTATTTTTTTATTCATGTTGGCTCATCTACCTTAGTGAATTCTCCTAGCAGGTTTCCAATCTCCTTGAGTGTGAGATTGTCCTAGTAGTCTTGTGGGAGGAAAAAGAGGTGCACCTACACCGTTTCCCACAAAAATTTCTCCTTTTCCGAGTTGAAAATTTCCACCAAGTTACAAAGGTAGAGACATGTAGAGTTAAAAAAGTATGGTCCACAATCCATGACTCTATTCTTGTCTTTAGACATGTGAAGATGATGGTAAAGAATGCCTTAGATCCAAGTTGGAGGTCTATGTGGCATTTTGGTTTCCAAATGGCCATGATACATCCACAAAGGGCCCTGTCTACAGGCCAGATGCCGATAAATTTAGCAATGAGTGCGTGGTCTTTCATGTGGTAAATTTTTGAATTTATTATCTGTGTAGAGAGATGTTTCTTTGGTTGTTCTGTCATTTTGGGGATGCATATCGAGGAGGTTTCCATGCCATCAGAAGCCTGTTTATTTTGCATGGGAGTCGAGGAATTTTCAGGATTTGAGCAGCCCAGGGATTAGGTGTTCGTGTTTGTGTCAATTTTATATGTTTTCTATGACATTATAGTGGTATGTGATACGGTTTGGGAGGGACCCGATGTCCCTCACTTCGAGCTTGTCACGGAACATGTATTAGGTCCACCCACCAGGATGAGGACTCTTATCACAGGGGGAAACGATAGTTTGGCAGGAAATAATGTGACGCGGGATGATCATCAAACCCTAGGTAGCCACGATGGCCTTCAAACCCTAGCATGCTAGTTCTCCCTCAATTTAATATTCATTCACTTATTTGCCTATTATCTTGTACTTGATAATTATTAATGTGGTTGATATATGTCTATCTCAATTAGTTCAATACTCAATTTATCTTTACCTCTTTTAAAAACATAATATCAAAACTTAACACTAAAAGCCAATATTGAAATTCAATACTAAAAAAAATTATAATCTTATAATGTATATATCCATAAACGTTATAATAGTAATATCTTATATTTATAATATGAATTATTATAATTATACTAGAACACAATTATAAATATTAAATTTTAATTATATACTTAGTAATTATTAATTAGTTGATGTATGACTATCAGCTTAGTTGAATACTCAATTTTCCTTACCTACATTAAAACTAACTCATTGAAATCCTATATTAAAATATAATATTAAAACCTAAATATACATTATATAATATTATATTTATAATATAATAATATTATATTATTATAATTATAATAATATTATATTATTATAATTATAATAATATTAATTATTATTACCCAAATTCACTTATGTACTAATAAGGTGGAAGATGAAAAGAATTTTCTTTTAGACTGTCCAACTCTTAGTTTTATCCGCTCTCAATTCCCTAACATTTTCCGCCCTTCTAATAAGTGAGTCTATCTATAGCGATCTTGTAACATTTATTTCCATTCTCTTTAATCATAGGAACAAGAATTTGAAGAATCAGACTTAGATTCTTTTTCTTTTCCTTTTCTTGAGGTCCAATCAGCCCTATTGATCTTAGTAAAGGTTAATCATCATCATCTTTAATAATGACATATTATGAATATAATAGAAGTTAATTATTATAGTTATATATTAATTAATATTAATATTAAATCCTTATGTGATTGATATATGGTTATCCGACCATATCAGGCAGACTTATTAACATTTTGATTGTGTAATGATATGTCATTTATACATAGTTATAGCCATATACCACCACATTAATAAATGTGATTATAGGTGATCTGTAGCTTGCACCGTTGGCTTCTATGTTCTCTTCAGGTAACAAAATATTTTATTATATTACTGAAAACCGAACAATATTGCTAGGGACAAGTCTCCATATAATGACCGTCTTGCTCTTTTAGCCAAGTACCTCGATGCGCAGTTCCATGGATACTCGGTGGCATTGAGAATAGGGTAAGGATTTGTAATAGGAATTATATTTGGAGACAGAAATGAAAAAGGCAAAGGTGAATGTTGTGAGAACCCCTCTGAAGCTAAAGGCGAAAGAATTGAAAAACTTCTCTAACATAAAACAAAATATCTCAATGCAATGGTATAAGGAAAAGCAGAGGTAGGAGAAATGGTACAAAGTTTCAGCCACAACGAGGATGCTACAAAAATCAAAGGCATGGCAACTCTATGGAAGGTTTCAGCAAGATTTGGTGGAAGGATTTCTGAGGGACTTTGACTAAAGATGTCTTTTAAGCTAAAGGTTTATTTTCATCTTGTTAGTAGTGAACAAATATATCAAGGTAAACAAATTATTACATGCTCTCACCTCATCAATCATGGAAATGAAAAATAGTTATGGAAGTTGTTGGAAATTATGAATAAATAGGGAGGGATGTGTTTCCCCCGACAACATAGAGAATGAAAATAAACGCTGAAATAAAATTACGCAAACTGAGTGAGAGAAACACAGGTGAGGACTTTTAATTTATTCAACTCCTATCTTTCATTCATCATTACACTCTAAAAAACATATGAAATTACATTCGTTTATACAAAATGGCCGAAGCTTAAGGTTTCAATGCTATTTAATGTTGGATCAGACTGATAACAAAAAAATGTCCTTCCACTTAATTCTTTTCTTTCTACATGAAACATGGTACAAAACACAAAATGGTAGACCTAAAATATTATGGGTTCCGCCTACGAAACAACATCCTATCCATGCCAGCATTGCAAATCGCATAACAATGATCTTAACTTTTAACATTTGCACGATACGGGAAAACCTTAAGAACTTGTGATTGCGATGTGACGTGGCATTTATCACATTGCAACACAAAATTTTTATCTTAAGGGCGCTATTCATTAAACTTTGCAATATACGTTTGTGATCGCATCGCATCCTAAACATAATAACTTGTGGGTGCTTAACTCCTAAGCTTGCGATGTGCGATTTTGATCACATCACAACTCAAATAACATAACTTGTGGGTGACTTGAAAGTTAACTCATAAATCATGTGTAGTGTGAACTTGTATGTAGTAAAAAAGGGTTAACATAAAAATTATGAATTTTTGGCTACAGGTATGGTAAAAGGTAAATGGTAGGTTGTGCGATGCGCGATGATGATGTCGCACTGCAAAATCACAGGATTTCGGTGTGAGGATTAAAGTTAAAACTTAAAATTTGCGAAGTGGAGGAAGGTAAGGAATAATGCGATAACAAAGGTTTGTATGCAGTTTGCAAATGCGGTAAGGTATATGGTGGGTCCTGACAATATTGCATCAGCAAAAACTTAGTTTTAGAAAAAGGCTTAAGTTGTAAACCAAAAAAATTATGAGCTATGAAGTTGCAGGAAAAAATATAAGTCAACGACAGTGGGTAAGAAATAGAGCAGAGAAATGGGCTTGAGTACTCTGTTTTGATTTTTCGTGAATGCCTTCAGATTTGAGAAACCTGGGCTTGTTCTTCCCCACACAAAAATTCAATTCAAGTGTGGGTTGCTGCCACATTATTCATGGTGGTGGTTGGGAGTATTTCGAACACTCCCCCTTAATCAAAACTTTCACCATCAATCATTCCCAGACACTGCCTAAGATAAACAAAACTTTTATGTTCCAATGGCTTTGTGAGGATATCTCCAAACTGTTCCTCTAACCTACAATGCTACAAAACAATTTCAAAATTGTTAACTAATTTCCTTATGAAATGGTATTTGGGATCAATATGATTTTTTCTGTTAGATGTAAGAATTTTATGATCCATAATGTATATAAATATCTTTCAAGTTAATCATATAATTAGGATTAGGTCGACATTTCGAACCATCTAATTTGGTTCATCCTCAGGACAAGGTGAAGAAAGAAAATAAATCACATTGAATAAATAGTAGGGATGTGTCATTGCTCAAAAAAAGTTTTTGGAACATCAACCTAATCCTAATTATGTGATTAATCCAAAAGATATTTATCTATATATGATTTGTTCCCTTGTGGAAAACAAAATTCTTTTACAATGAAATTGTTGAGTTGTTATTAAAGAAAATGGTGGTTCCTCTGTCTTGTTCATGACATAAATCCCTTAGCATCCTTATCATCAAAATTTCTTGACATGTCGTTGTTGTTGCTGCTACATATTTAGCTTTTGTTGTCGATAATGAGACTATTGGCTGCTTCTTGGAAGCCCACGAAATGGTTCCCGATCCCAAATGAAAAACATACCATGATGTGCTCTTTATGTCATCTACACTTCTAGCCCAATCACTGTCAGTGTAACCAATCAACTTAAAATTATCATTTTTGGAGTATAAAATACCATACTCCTTTTTTCCAGTTACATACCTCAATATTCTATCAGTTTCTTACCAATGTGTCTCCTTGGGTGTCTTCGTGAATCTAGATATCAAGCTTACTTCATACATTAAATCATGCCTAGTTGTATTCAAATACATTAGACTACCAACTATGCTTTTGTACAATGTCAGATTGACATTCTTGTTGCAATCTTCCTTGCTCAACTTCAACCCCATGAAAGTCGGAGTTGATTATGGCTTGTTGTTTTACATATTGAACCTCTTTAAAATTTCTGCAACATACTTTTATTTGGAGATAAAAAATTCCTTTTCTGTTTTCTTAAATTCTATACCCAAAAAATATCTTAACAAACCCAAGTCAGTCATTTCAAATTCACTTTTCATAATTTCTTTGAAATCAACAATGAGAGAAACATCACTGCCTATAAAAATAAAATAATCTATATACAAAACACTAATAATAATTTTACAGTCATTTTCGTTGATGTATAGTGTGGGTTCACCATCACACTTATCAAAACCATTTTCCACAAGGTAAGCATCAGTCTTGTTGTACCATGCTCGTAGTGCTTGATTTAGTCCATAAAGAGCTTTCTTTAACTTACACACCTTGTGTTCTTGGACTTCTATCTAATAGCCAGGAGGTTGTTCAACATATGCCTCCTCTTTCAATACTCCATTCAATAATGATGACTTCAAATCCATTTGATAAACTTTCCATTTTTGATGTGCTCCTAAGGACAACACTATCCACACTGTCTCCCTCCTTGAAACTAGTGAAAAGGTTTCTTCATAGTCTCTTCCTTGTTGCTGCTTTCATCCTTTTCCAACTAGCCTTGCTTTGTGCCTTTCTATATTGTCTTCAATTTTTCTCTTAGTCTTATAAACCCATTTCACTCCAATAACTTATTTTCCTTGCGGGAGGTCCACTAAATCCCATGTTTCATTATTTTCTATTGCTCCTATCTCTTCATTCATTGCTTTGATCCACAACTATTCTTTGAGTGCATCTTCAAAATGGATTGGGTCATCAACATGAAAAAATTATGAAAATAAAGAATTCATACCAGCATTATTATCAACTTCTTCTTGCTCATAAATTTCACTTAAATTTCTGAATCTTGGTCTTCTTGTTTTGCCGTAGATGTGATTGGAGTTTCACTTGAACTTGAGGGAGTTGTTGATCCCTATGGTGTGATTGGAGAATCACTTCCTTGATTTCTCAATGTTTTTATATTTCTTGCTTTTTGTGTGCTCTTTCGAGCTTGTATAGGTGGAGGAGGAGCCACCATTGAGGAATTACTTTCTGCAATCATTTCCTCTTTTTCTTCATGTGAAATACATGTATTCACATTTACTATCTTCTCTAACCTTCCATCCCAAGCTTCTTTTTCTATGAAATGAAAATCTCTGTTGATTATTACTTTCTTGGTTGATGGATTATACAGTTTGTAAGCCTTGGATTCATCATTGTATCCAAGAAATATACATTTCTCCCCCTTGTTGTCCAAATTATTCCTTAATTGATATGGGACATGTGCATATATCAGCCATCCAAACACTCTCATGTGAGTGAAAACCTGCATTGTTCCACTCCATGATTCTTCTGGAACTATGTTCATAACACTTTTTATTGGAAATCTATTTAAGATATATGCTTCAAAATTTACAACTTCTCCCCAATACTCATTTCCCAAATGCTTTTCCTTCAACATACTTCTTACCATGTCAATGATGGTCCTATTCTTTCTTTCTGCTACACCATTTTGCTGAGGTGTATACCTTGTGGTAAATTTCTTGTGTATTCCATGTTCCCTGCAGAAACATAGGAAGTATTTGGAAATATATTCTCCACCTCTATCTCTTATCAACACTTTTATGTACTATCCACTTTGTTTCTCAACAAGAGCTTTATACTGGTAGAACTGTTTAGACACTTCATATTTATATTTTAGAAAATAGACCCATTTATTCCTTGTGTAATCATCTATAAATGTGAAAACATAATGATTGCCAACTAATGTTGGAGTTTTCATTGGTCCACATAAACCTGAGTGGAAAATCTCCAAAGGTGCCTTTGCCCTTATACTATTTCATGCTAGAAATGATTATTTTCATTGTTCACCCAAGATGCAACCTTCACATAGGTTGTCTCATTTCTGTATGAGTTGTTATCCCTTTACCATTCCTTTTCTATGCAACAAGTTCAAACCTCCAAAATTGATATGTCCAAATCTCAAATGCCATAACCAGTTCTCATCTTTCACTTGTTCTTGAAATACTTCTTGTGTGACAGCTACTATAACACCTCCTTCCTTCAAGTATGATCTGATCTTGAGAGGAAACATTAAATTTCTTGTCATATGCACTTTTGCAATGAGATTTCTACTTGAAGTTTTATTCATGATTGTGCACGCATCATTTTTAAAAAACACATTGTATCCCTTTTTCATGAGTTGTCCAATGCTTATAAGGCTACATTTTAGGCCAGGGACATAATATACATCTTGCATAAACTTCTTCTCTCCCTTCTTTGTCAGTATGTTTACTCTTCATTTCCCCATGACAGAGACCTTGATATCAGTCCCCATTAATACTTCAGATTTTACACTTTCATCTAGATAGGAAAATGTTGCTATGTTTCCAGGCATATGGTTATTACACCCTAAATCTAAGAACCATACGTCTTCTTGTTTTTCTTGTCCTACATTACCGGCTAAAAGCACTCTACCATGGTTCTAATTTTATTTTGTAAAATTTACACATGGTTTACTACCCATGTCATTTTTTCTTCTTTCTACATTCATTTGCATAATGACCATACTTATTGCAATAATGGAATTGGACTTGAGGTTTATCATACCTCTATGCTTGTGCTTGATTCTAGCTTCAACCTTGGCTTGGATTCTGATTGTTGTCCCTTCCACTTGTGCTTGCAGGGCTGCTTCTTCCACCTCTGTGTGGGATTCTTCCTCTTCCTTGGTATTTTGATCTTCATCAACCTCTACCTCGACCAAAAGACATTTTTTCCTTAAATGCATGCTCCAATTAGGAGTTTGTTCTCTATTTAGTATGTGGTCATGAGACATCAGTGATGCATGAAGCTCATGCATTGAAAATTGTGAGAGATCCTTTGTATCTTCTATGGCCACAACTATGGCATCAAACTTTGATGGTATACTTCTTAAGAATTTTTCAACTATTTTCCTTTCTTCAAGTTTCTCACCATGAGACCTGATTTGGGTAACCAAACCAATCAAATGTGTAAAGAATGAGTCTATATTATCAAACTATTTCATACAAAAATTTTCAAAATCTCCTCTTAGCATTTGAAGTAATGATGTCTTCACCTTTGCCACACCTTCATAGGTTGTCTGGAGGGTATCCCATGCCTTCATGGAATTTTTTGTTGTTGCAACCCTTGGTAAATAATTTCATGTACTGTTTGGAAAATATGTAAGAGGGCTTTGGAATCCTTCTTCTTATTATCCCTCAACAAATATCTTTATGCCTGTGTTAAGGCATTATATGCTGCTCCATCTGTTGGTTCTTGGAAACCATTTTCCACCAGCTCCAAAATATCATCTGAGGAGAACAAGACCTTCATTTTAATAGCCCAATAGTCATAATTCTTCCCATTGAGCTATGGTAGTTGGGGATTAGTCAGCCTTGTGCCTGCTGCTATCATCTTGACTATGTAAACAAAACCTTCTCACTGGTGGAGAATCAACTTCTCAAACAACCTTTCAGCTTCTTCAGTAAAGAACACTTTCTTTCATTATGAGCCTAAACCTAGTCTGATACCATGTTGGAAATTATGAATAAACAGAGGGGAATGTGTTTCTACCAACAACAAAAATAATGCACATAAACACGAAAATAAAATTACACAGACAAAGCGAGAGCAACATAGGAGAGGAATTTTAATTTATTCAAGTCTTCTCTTTCATTCATCACTAAACTCTAAAAAAATATGAAATTAAATTCATTCATAAAAAATGGATGAAGCCTAAGTTTTCAATGTTATTCAATACAGGATCAAACTAATAATAAACAAAATGTCCCTCCGCTTCATTCTTCTGTTTCTACACGAAGCAGGGTACAAAACACAAAATCACATACCTGAAATATTATGGGTTCTGCCTGTGAAACCACATCGCATCCATGCCTCCATTTCAAATCACATACCAGTGATCTTAACTTTTAACATTTGCACAATATGAAAAAACCTTATGAACTTGTGATAGCGATATGATGTGGCACTTATCACATTGCAACACAAAACTTTTATCTTGCTAGCGCTGTCCATTAAACTTTACGATATGCGATTACGATTGCATCACATCCTAAACATAATAACTTGCAGACACTTATATCTTGAGCTTACAATGTGTGATTGCAATTACATCGCAACTCAAATAACGTAACTTGCGATTGACTTAAAATGTAAGTAAAAAACTATGCAAAGTGCGAACTTGCGAGCGGTCAAAAAGGCAAAGCATAAAACTTGTGAAGTACGGGCTATGGGCGCGCTAAAGGTAAAATTTAATTTGTATGATGTACGATGATGACGTCACATTGCAACATTTTAGGGTTTCGGTGTGAGGCTTAAATTTAAAACTTAAAACATGCGAAGTGCGGGTGACAATGCGGTAAAGAGCAGTAAGAGAAAAGTGGCAGAAGGTAAGGAATAACGCGATAACGAAGGTTTGTATGTGGCTTGCATATTCAGAATGGTATATGGTGGGTCTCGCCGATATTGCATCGGTGGAAACTTAGTTTCGGTGAAAGGCTTAACTGGTAAACCAAAAAAATTGCGGGCTACGAAGCTGTCGACAAAAAGGTAAGTCAACAACGATGGGTAATAAATAATGTAGAGAATGGGCTTGGGTACTCTATTTTGATTTTTTGTGAATTCATTTAGATTTGAGAAACCTACGCTTGTCCTTCCCTGCATAAAAATTCAATTCAAGTGTGGGTTGCTACGGTGGTTGGGACTATTTCCAATAAGAGTACCTAGTAACCCTTGGAGTAATTTATATTGTTGCAGAAACGAGCAACGACAAACGTGGCTGTCCCTCTAATTTGTATTGGAACTCAGTGCCTTCCGTGTAATTCTCTGGAATTAAGGATTCAACTCACCAAACTCCTATTTCTTCCACAATTTATGTGGAATAGAAATCCCAATCAGGAAAGATTTAACCATAAAACATGCTTTTTCCTTTAGACCAAACTAAAATAGATTCATCTTGAAGAGTTATCTATCCCTCTTATCTACGTTATGTATTTTCCCATCTATACCATGGAGGCTCAGAACTAATGCAACTGGAGAGTTGTTTATCATTGTTACTCAAAGGAATCTGAGCAAGCTGCATCCCCTTCACAAGTTTTCGCTCCCTCACTTTTGCAACACCATGCACATCGATTCAAGTTCTTCTTAGACTATTTTGTGATAACAGAAGGTGCATAATAATAAGGTAACATGTTCTGTCTAGGGCTATGGCTGTGCCAGATCTAGTTGATATACCAAATGGGTTGAGGCTTGTTATTGAAGTTTATCCGTATGGAGTGGATGGGCTCAAAATATGGGCCACCCTGAAATCCTCGGTATCCAAATAAACCTCATTATATTACAAGGGTGACTATTCAGTGCAGAGTGACATGGAAGTTCAAACATGGTTGAAGGAGATCGTGGAGGTGGGTCATGGAGACTGGAAGCGTGACGAGAGATGTCTGCACAAGACGAAAAACGTGAAGGATATGATGGAAGCCATCACAACGCTGATTTCGATTGCTTCTGCTCACCATGCCACACTGAATTTTGGGTAGTATGGATATACGAGATTCATGTGTAATCATCAAAATTTCACGTGGAAGCTTATTCCAGAAGAAGGAGATGGAGAATACCCAGAATTCCTCAAAAACAAGGAACGATATTTCTTCATAATTGTGTCTGAAGAAAAGGCCACCCTCACTGCCATTGCTATAATGGAGAGAGAGTAAAGATGATGGATTACTCGTAAAAGACCCAAATATGATATTTTTTGAAAGATGATGATTGGGAGATCTAGGGATGCTGGCCATCCTTCCAATGGTTGAAATGAAGGAGGTGGACAATATGCAGTCGAGATCCTTTTAGATAGGACTAGATCATGGGAAAGGTTTGTCAATATGGATGAGGAGGACCCCTTAAGGTATGATCATATAACAATATTAATATTTTCCTTAGAAAATCCATTTCCTTTGGTAAAGAAAACGTTGACATTTTGTAATTATGTTTCATCATAAGCATTGGAAATGAAATTTTTAGATGAAATACCTTCATGTAAAGAAGCGATATGAGATAATAGAGTACATGACAAATTTGTGACTTGGGGAACCAAAATGATGAAATTTCATTCTTGGTGCATAGTAACCAACTAGTTGTTGAATTTTTTCATACGAAATGTTCTAATGCCACGGAACCTCTTCAGATTAGACACAACCGTGTGTCATGTCTAGTGAGATCCTAAGAATCTAAATGGAATTCACCAAAAATGAATGGCTTATCTAAAGGAAAATGCCCCCCCAATATAATTCAATATTTAGCAACAGTCCTCTAGTAAAATCCACTTTTACCAATGCCCAAACAACCCTCTTTTCTAGCCTCCCAAAATGCCTCTCCTCCACCTTCCCGAAACACCACTCCACCTAAAATAAATTTCCAATCTTGTCGGAAATTTCCATGATTTCCTATTTTGACCATTGTTCTAAAGGAATTCCCAAAATATTCATCCATAATAATTCTCGAAAGCTTCATCCATAATATTTTGTGATGAGGAATTCCTAAAGGGGATTATATCTCGGATTCCACCTTTGGAGTGTGTTGTACTATACAACAACCCTCCCTTTTTCTAAATTTTAGAAATAAAATTTAGAAATAGGGTCCCTTTCTTTTTAGAAATAAAACACTTAGAAATAAAATTCATTGTTTTGAAAAAATTTCATATTGTTACCAAACAAATTCAACATTCAAAAACTTATGATCCGATCTAATATACAAAGCCTTATCATAAAAAACAAATCAAATTTAAAAGTTCAATCGCAATCGGAGAATCAGAGATAATCTTCAAAAGAAATTTCATATACCTATTTCAAAGTTTCGATGCGATTAGTCCAATCGGAAAGTTCCAATCGCTAAGAGTTTAAAACAGTTATTTATAACTTCCGATGCGATGCGTCAATCGCAATCGATTAATCGGGACAGTCTTTAATAAACTCTTTACGCTTATTTGAAATTCCCCGATCCGACGTACGTTTGATAATAAACGTTTTCAAAAGAAAAATCGAACATTTGATTCAAAGTCTTATATGGTAGACCCCACCATTAGAAATCGAAAAAAATCTGCAATCGCAATCGATTAATCGGGATAAACGTATTGTGATCTTCATCTGCCATTCGAAAAGTTTCGATGCAATTCATCTATTGCATACGGAAAATTCAGAATGAGTGAATATTTTAATATGTCACAAGCACCAAATCTTTATTGGTACGAAGGCATTCAATAAACGAATCAAAAGAATATGTTTAATGATTTGGTTTTAAATACGTAGGTGTGACCCAAAAAGAGCATTTACATAATATACGAAACAAATAAATGAAAACCATAAGTTCATAAATCATTCCGTTTAAGTGGCTTGTTGATCACGACTGAGAGTTCATTGTCTTGCAGAGCCAAAGAACATCAAGTTCTTTCATTCACAGACAAAGGGAAGCGGTAGCAAACGAAGAAATTTCAAAGAGAGGGAGAAGAAACAAGACTGCGCTACCAGTGAAGATTGCCGAAACTCCTATGGTCTTAAAAGAAAAGCCCATAAAGCTAAGACTAGTCACAGATACATCATGCCAAGGGCTTGGGAAAATGACATGGGACGCAGTCTACAACCTATTGGAAAGAGAAAACCCCAAGGTCACAGTGGAGAAGGCGTCAGTTCCAGACAAAGATAGTTCAGATTCCGACTCTGACATCAATGAAAAAACACTTGCAAATTCGTTTTTGCATCGAATTGCAGCCAGAGCAAGCATCATGCCTTACTATGATGTAGTTCGATGGGTTATTGACAGTGTAAAGATACAAGATAGAACGTTTGTTTCAAGATCCTGAGTGCCTTCTGGCTCATTTAAAGCGTAAGACTTTAAGCAATGTACCACCTTCCGCACCCGCAGAAAATCTAATAACAAGGAATTTAATAAAGAATGGCCGATGATAACAAAGTCCAATCCGACCCTATCGAAGATTGAGGAAAAACTCAGAGAAGCACCGAAATGAAGCATCCTAGAGGTATTCTCAGATTCCCTTCAACCTCCATATTCCTATGCAAAATGCTATGATGTGTAGGTTATTTGAAAATGATAATTCGCCTAGGTTTTCTATACAAATGGTCCCATTAATCCTAGTCACTATGAATTCGACATTATGGATTGGGCTGTTATTCTTCTCTCATAGAAACGTATCCAAGGATCCTTGAATACGTACATCTTATTCCCATTAATTCTACCCCCTTTTTTCTTTTGTGCCTATATTCTTGATGCTATTTGTTTCAATTCCGAATTTCCCTTATTTGGATGGAAATGGACTCCCAATAACCCCCTTCCAATCCATATTTATCATAAATTGCTTTGGAAGATTCATTTCCAAGCTAATGTATATAGAATCCGTCATGGTTTCCTCATTCCTGTTTTCCAAACCATTTTTAATCGCTTTCCTCCTAGGATTTCTGATAAAGCTAAAGCCGACCTGTCTGCAATCGGAGATTGGTTTGGGGAGGAAAAATTTACTTACATCAGGGTTTTTGGTAGTATAGTGGAGCCGCATGTTCTTCCGCTTTTTGCTCCAGACAAACTTCTCGCTCAAGAAGTTTCTTATCAATTGACAATTGAAGGTATATCCAGGTCTTTGAACAACAGTAAGAAGAAAATGTGGCCTCAATTCCCACTCAATGGTGGTCATTTCACTCTAAATGATTTCAAGCATGCAGAAAAGGAAGTCTTCAAGATAAGAGGTTGTAAATTTGCAACCATTCCTGGAAGACAATATGATCCAAAAAAGATAGCATTCGATGTCACTGCTTCAGTTTCAATTGCTCGTTTCGAGCATGAACCAGATATGTTTGATGATTTGTTTGTTTCATTAGATAATTTTCCTCAGATTTTTGACTTGGTCAAGGCTGAATTTCAACAGGAGGAAATAAATAAATTTCTCTTATTTAGAAGCCAGAGATTGTTGAGAGTACCTCTGGACTAGCTGAGAACTCAAATCCAAAAATCAGAGACAGAAGGTACATCCGGCCAAACGCTAGTAGAAACATCTACCAGCAAAATCATTACACAATCGGCTGTCAACCAGCCGATTGTACATACTCAAAAAGTGGTCACTATTGACAAACCTGATGCCCCAAAGGGAAATACTGCTCAAATGACAGATAAATGCACAAATATCAATGATCAGGTGCATAATCAAAAGGATGGATTGGATGATAAAAGCACTAAGCAGAGCATAGATAAAGAGAAAGGAAAAGAAATAACTAAGGAGATTATGGTTTCCACTAATCTTGATATTTCTTCTCAGCTATTAAATCAATATGATCAGTTTTCTCAACAGCTTGGATTGCAGGATAAAGGTAAAGAACAAATAGAGCAGGATGTTGAAATCATTCCTGAACATCCTACAGGGCATAGTTTATTAAAAGGTGAGGAGATCCCTCCTTTGGATGTATTTTACAACCCTAAACATAAGGCTGTTGTCAAAAGACAAAGAAAGAAAAGAAAAACAGAACAGGGTATATTTTCTACTCCATCATAGGAGTTGATGAATATTGTTTATAAGAACAATGAAATGAATCCATTTGAAGACCTTACGAAATTGTCCCAGTATACAGGAGCTTATAGTGCTGCAACAGTGGATAAGGTTGTAGAAGTTTCTCAACTAATAACTCAGAAAGATCTTCACATAGCTTCACTGGAAGAACAAGCTAAGGAGAATCAGTAACTGATCAGCCAATTGCAACAACAACTACAGGATCAGACATTCAGGTCTAAAGAATTGGAGAAACAGCTTGCTGAAGAAAAGAAGAAGGTTGATGAAAAGCTTTTAGGCAAACAAAAGTAGCTAAATGAAGAAATTTCTAAGTTACAGAGTCTGTTACAGAATGAGGAAAAGGCAAAAATGATTCAAGAAAAGGAATTACAAGCAACTTTGGATAAGTTTAAAGATTATCCAAAGTTAAATGAATTCAAATCGGAAGCCCTTGAGGCTAATAAATTATTGACTCAGCAGTTAATTGAATTTTGCTCAAAACTGTCACAAGCAGAACCTTTTTGTGAGATTACTTCATCTTTGATCCAAACTATCATAACTCTTAGACAAGAAACAGATGATGCCGATGAAAAGATTTCTGAGTTTCTCAACTGGCAGGATACAGAAAAGGGAAAAGAAGCAAATCTTCCTAGGATAGAGGAAAAACACAAAGAAATCTTGTTTACAGAATGGGAACATCAATTAATGAAATCTGATAGAGCAATATCAAGGGCTAGAAATATAATGAATAATCTCACGCAATTCATAAATGACAGCTTATATTCAATTAATCTCATTTCAGACTGTGTTCCTGGCAGTTTGCCAAAGATAAAAGAAACTGAAGACAGGTGGAGAGAAGAAATGGAAAGGAAAAGTCAACAAATCGGCAAACTTCAAACTATATCCTGGGATAGTATGTGGACTCATGTGATCAAGCCAAACAATCAATAGACAACTATCAAACTTCTATCAAACGCTGTCGATTGTCTAATTCCAGAATTTTCTGATGCCACCTATGCTGGACAGTTGCATACTGAGATGAGTCATCCACCAAGACTCCAAGATATGTTGAACATTTGCAACTTGGCTTCATCAAGCGAAGGAGAAAAACAATGAATCAGTTTTATTCAAAATAGCATTTCAGTTTTAATTTGATAGATTGTAGCAGTAGTATTAGGAGTTTGTTATGTAATTTATTATTTAAATCCCTCTCATGCATTTAGAGAGGGATCGGAAGTTGTAATATTTTTGGGATTTGGAGCTAACATTTCTGTACTTCATTCCTTATTATATTTATATGAAAGATCACATCTGGTGATTTTTGTGCTTAAATTATCTTTGAAGTGTTGCATTTTTGTGCCTTTGGATTTAATTTTACATCGGAGTTACTAGGTCAGAGTATCACATTTCGTTTGACAGTCTGGAAGATGAATGAGGTATTTTTATCTGTTCATTGTTGATTTTCTCTGTTATATGGTATTCATTTGAAGAATTTGCTATCATTTATATATTTGATTTACATAATATTTCCTTTTTATATTATCATTTCTGAGTATAATTGGAATATTATCATTTATAGACATATATGAATGGTATATGATGATGAATGCAATATGCTAATATAACTTTGTTTAATTTATTAAACAGAGTTATCTTTATTCGTTTCTGCATATTTCAATTTAGTTAATAATACATTTCCATGGTTATTATTAGATTGAAACAATCTTAAGTTGTATTCACATATAATCACCCGGGTTAAAATTAGAATTTCTTTATCAGCATTTAGTTTAGATTAGATAGTTTTATTTTCTGTTAATTTAGTCCCATTTTCACCCATTCAATTCAATCCACTTAGTTATAAGGAAACTGGTCCTTTAAATCCAGTCGGAGCCACCATCCCAAACTGAAAAGGAGCTGTCTTAAGGTCCCGACCGGGTGGTTTTCCCCCAATGTTTGAAGCAGAGATTTTCTAGGCTTCAACATTTTTGGCGCTAGAAGGAGGGCCTCCAACTGTGAATGGCAAGCAAATCCAAATCTACAAACCATTCTAAGAGTAATTCTCCCTCCACATCACCTCGTACTTCCAAATTGCCCGCTGATTCCTCAGCATCCAAGCAAGAAGAAGAGGTATCCACTATCACTGCTCAAACCCATCATACTTCAGAACAATTAAGTCTTGAATCTCCTGAAGTTCAGTCTCTCATCCAGAAACTTCAGAGCTTCTCGATTTCACCACAGAAATCTGAGCTATCTCAAAGCAGTGAGACTTCGCAATTCAATCTACCTCACCCTCTTACTAGAATTCAGAGTGAAAAGCTCGGTATTGAACCTACTGAATTTCCTTTACGTAAAAGGAAAAGGGAAAAGAAAAATACTGAAGATTCTGACAGTGAAGCACTTTCATCCACCTCTTCCATCTCATCTTCCCCAGTGCGAAGTCAACCATCCACTCCCTCATTACATATCGTTGTTCACCAGGAATTGGGAACTTCAACATCTCAACCTGCTCACTCCTCAATATCAATTCCCTCCCAGACATCTGGAATCTCAACAGCAGTATCATCCACCACTGGTATTACAATGGTAGATCCATGGACCAGACCTGGTGCAGTCAATATGCCCGCACCATTACATGCATTACCTGATGCTCCTGAAAAATGGCTACCCAAGTTTAATCCAGAAAATGGAACCCAAGATGAGGAACATATCAATAACTTCATGTTAGCAGTTAATTTGAAGGGAGTGACTGAGCAAGATGTCGTTGTTAGGCTTTTTCCTTATACATTGCAAGGATCAGCAGGATCCTGGTATTTTTCCCCGCCTTCTGATTCTATTACCAGTTGGGACATTTGCCAAGAACAGTTTCTCACTAAGTATGGAGACGATAGATCTTTAGCTACACTAATAAATGATCTCTCCAATCTTAGGATAGAGCATAGGGAACCCATTAAAGAATTTAATGCTCGTTTCAATAAACTTTTGAATAAAATCCCAACGACTTCCAAACCAAGTGAACAAATCAGAAGTGAGTGGTATATTACTGCCCTACCTGCCAATATAGCTATTTTTGTAGACAAGGCCGCAAAACCAACACTTGCTGAAAACATGAAAGAAGCACTTGCTGTGGAAAAACGTATTAATGCTCTAGAAAAGAAAGCAGCTCTTGAGGAAAGAAAAACCAAAAAAGTTTCATTCAAAGAAGACTCAAAGAAGAAAATCTCAAAAGATCCATATGATATGGAAGGCCTCCAAAAGGTTCTCAAGACTATCAAATGAAATGATTGAAATTAAGAAACAAGTAGCTGAAACTTCAACCAAAAGGCCCTTTAAGAATTATAAGAAAACTGAATCAAAACCACCAAATATCGTATCTTATGCAGAATCAGATCAAGAAGAGGAAGAAGAGGAAACAATCTCATCAACTGATAATGAAGAGGAAATTGTTGAATGTCATGGCATGGGGGATTTCATACTGCCCAACTCCGATACAGATAATGATGAAGAAGCTTTACCTGTCTCTACTAGGAGTAAAGGTACTTCCGAACCTGTTCAGACAACTTCAAAGAAACGGAGTGCAGGTGCTGCTACAACAAAAGAAAAAGTACCTACAAAGAAATCACCCGCAGTAGTTCCCCAAAACCCACCTTCAACTTCAAATACTCCTCCAACATCCAAAACATTAGTAGTGTCCGATTCAATGGATTACAATATTGTTGATGATATGAAGAAAACTAAGGCAAACATTACTATGTTTGAACTTAGCAAATTAAAACATCAGCAGAAATTGCTTCTCAAAGAATTGAATGCAGTTCCCTGTTCACCTCTTCCCAGTGCTAAAGCTGCAAATGATTCTGGTCAACCACCTTCTGGTATGATAGAAGCTACTGATTCAGTCCTGATTGGGGATAGATCAAATTCTCACACTCCACCCTTCCTTTTGACTTTTGAGATCTACAACCGAAACCTACACAATTGTTTGATTGACTCAGGGGCATCATCCAATATAATGCCAGCTTCAGTTTGTTCTAAACTGAACATAGAACCCCAAAAGTCTTCCATACACATTGTACAGTTAGACAGAAGCAAGGTCCAGGTTTTAGGAGAGATTAACTCCGTAACTATCAGGTTAGCAGCTGATCCACGTGTAGTTCAACGAATTGATATCTTAATAGCTGATATACCTGAATTTTATGGGTTGATTTTAAGTAGAGATTGGTCTGAAAAGCTCCACGGATATATTTCTACCGATTGGTCTCACATGTGGTTACCTTATGGAGGAAAGCCAAATCAAATTAAAATCAATCGAGAGAAACACATGACCCATACTGTAACAGATTTTGAACAGGAAAATCAACCAATTGCATTTAATAACAACATCTTGGGAAATTATTCATCGGAGTCATTTTTTGGAAATCTCACTGCCCAACCATCCCCTTTCTCAGTAAACAGTTTAACATCACAGATTGAAAACTATTCACAAACTGATAGGTCAAGATGTTTTAATGATACTGGGGAAACTGTAAATAAGATTGTTAATACTTCTTTATTTTGGTCTTTATATTTTGACGGCTTTAAATCTAATGAAGGTTCAGGAGCAGGGTGTATCTTGGTTAGCCCGCAAGGTGAAAAGACAATGCTGTCTTGTAGGTTAGAATTTGAATGCACAAACAATACAGCTGAGTATGAAGCTTTAGTCCAAGGTTTGTATAAAGCAATTGGCCTTAAAGTGCAATATTTGAAAGTATTCGGCGATTCTGAAATTATTGTCAAACAGGTGAGAAATACAATTCACTGCCTTTCAAATCACCTCAAACATTATCAATCGCTGGTTCAAGAACTCACCACACACTTTTCTGCATTCAATATTTCTTCCATCCCTAGGTCTCAAAATTCAGCAGCAGACTTGCTAGCCAATGTTGCTTCCAGACTCATACCTTCTGAAGATTTTAGCCCAGATAGATTTTCAATAGAATTACTCTTTAGACCATCTGTCCCAGACAATGTCACAAATTGGAGAGTTTTTTACTATGATCAAGATATCTTGAATTTCATGACTTCAGAAAAATCATATGATGATCAAATTATTGACGAAGAAGAGCACGATTTACAAATTTCTTCAAAAGGTAATGAAAATCCCATTCCGAAATCTGTTGTTAGATTGGAGGACTTGTATGATATTAAAGACATATTCAAGAAAGTCACTAATACCAAGCTTCAAAGTTCTACTTTGAAATTTGAATTAGTGAATCTTGGTTCTGATTCAAAACCTCAAAATGTTAATTTAGGACTTAATTTAACATCAGAGGAAAGGGATGCCTTCATTAAACTATTGAACAAATACAAAAATGTTTTCGCTTGGAATTATGATGATTTAAAAACATATGATACTTCAGTTATACAGCACACAATTCCAATGCTTCCCGATATTAAACCTGTTCAACAGAAGCTAAGGAAAGTTCATCCAAATCTTGAAGATCAAATCAAATCAGAACTTAATAAACTTTTGAAAGCCAAAATCATTTTTCCTGTCAGGCATTCCAATTGGGTTTCCAATATGGTACCTGTAAGGAAGAAAAATGGTGATATAAGAATCTGTATTGATTTCATAAATTTAAACAAAGCATGTTTGAAAGACAATTTCCCATTGCCAACCATGGAACAGATACTTCAAAAAGTAGCTGGTTCTGAACTTATGTCCTTTCTTGATGGATTTTCAGGCTATAATCAAGTCTTAGTTCATCCAGATGACAGATTGAAAACAACTTTCAGAACGAAATGGGGAACTTATGCTTATCAAAAAATGCCTTTTGGATTAATAAATGCAGGAGCAACTTTCCAAAGAGCCATTGACATAGCATTTAAAGGTCTGATCAATAAATCAGTTGTTGTTTATCTCGATGATATAACAGTATTCTCAAAAAACAGAACCAATCATCTACATGATCTAAAACAAATATTGGAAAGATGTAGAAGGTTTGGTATTTCATTAAATCCGAAAAAATATTTCTTTGCTTTGGATGAAGGAAAACTTTTAGGATTTGTTGTATCAAAAGATGGTATATACATTGATCCAGACAGAGTTAAAGAGATCTCTGATATTTCTTTACCTCATAACAAAAAATCCATGCAATCATTTCTTGGACAGATCAATTTTGTAAAAAGATTCATTCCCGATTTTTCTTTAATTGTTTTACCTATGCAAAATATGATCAAGAAGAATTCAGTATTCAAATGGGGGCATAAAGAGAAAGAAGCCTTTGAGTTAATCAAACAGGCAATCATTAATGCACCAGCATTAAGTACTCCGGATTTTTCTAAAGATTTTATTTTGTATACTTTAGCCACAGAGACATCTTATGCAGCTGTTTTAACACAACTTAATGATCAGAAAATTGAAGCACCAATTTCATTCTTTAGTTCAAATCTGCAAGGAGCTGAACTGAATTATTCCGATGTTGAAAAACAAGCCTTTGCCGTGTTCAAATCAATCAAGCATTTCAGACCTTTTCTCTTAAAAACTCATACAAAAATCATTGTCCCATTCTCAGCAGTGAGGCAATTATTAATTCAGAGAGAAGTAGGAGAAAAACGAGCTAACTGGGTAACAGCCTTACAAGAATATGATGTTGATATTAAACCAGCTAAGATTTTTAGAGGACAAGGTTTTTGCAGATTATTAGCAGGAGCTCATAACATACCAGAGAATGATCATTCAAATCAAGATATTCAAGTAAATCAGATAAGTGTTACGGATTCTGAGTCTCAGTATTCTGATCTCGTCTATTACTTAAAAAATGGGTATGCTCCTTCTGATCTCAGTTATAAGAAAAAACGTGCTTTAAGATTAAAAGCTGTTAAATATGAGATCATTGATAATGGGTTATTTAGAAAAAATTATGATTCAATTTTGTTGAGATGTCTAGAAAAGACTGAAGCTGAAAAGGTTTTGCAGGAGTTGCATGATGGACCAGCAGGAGGTCATTTTGGAGGTGATACCACAACTCACAAAATAATTCGTGCTGGCTATTATTGGCCTACCCTTTTTAAAGATACACATGAATATGTAAGAAAGTGCAGAATCTGCCAAACTGCAAGTGGAAGACAAAGGAAACCAGCTTTTCCTTTGCAACCAGTAAATATTGAGCAACCATTTGAACAATGGGGACTTGAGATTATTGGTGAGATAGTACCTCATTCTTCCAAGCAGCACAAGTACATTCTTACTGCAACCGATTATTTTACAAAATGGGTAGAGGCAATCCCTTTGAAGGGAGCCAATTCTGATGCAATTATTGATTTCATAGATCAATTTATCATAACCAGGTTTGGTGTACCTCAAGCTCTTGTCTTTGATAATGCATCTTATTTCTCAGGAAACAATTTAATTGAATTTGCAGTTAAAAGAGGTTTTAAACTCAAATATTCAGCAAATTATTACCCACAAGGTAATGGATTAGCTGAATCCACTAATAAAAATCTCATCAAGATTATTAAAAGGACTATCGATCAAAATCAAAAGAATTGGCATAAATCTTTAATCTTTGCATTATGGGCTGATCGTATTATAGAGAAAGCTTCAATCGGAACTTCACCTTTTAATTTAGTTTATGGAAAAGAAGTTGTGATACCATCAAATTTAACTCTTCCATCATTAGCCCTGGTACAATTTATTGAAGAAAATCCTTCTTCATCCGTTCAATTGAGGTATGATCAAATCCTTAAACTAGAAGAAGAGAGAGATAAAGCTAGAATTGCTCATGAAAAACATCAACAACTTGTGAAATCTTCTTTTGATGCAAGTTCTACCGGCTCAAAAATTTTGTCAATTGGTGATCTTGTTCTAAAATGGGATAAGGCACATGAAGAAAAAGGGAAACATACCAAATTTCAAAAGATGTGGCTTGGACCATTTCAGATCGTTGAAAAGATAGGCTCAAATACATTCATGCTCCAAGATCTAACAAGTAAGAGAGAATCTCTTCCTGTAAATGGGCTTATCTTAAAGAAATTCTTCTCATAAGGAGGTAACCCCTTCTTAAATTGTACATATTCCTTTTTGCAAAGTCTTTTATTGTTTTTATAAATAAAGGTTGTTAATAAGTCTCTAATTGACTGTTTACTTGATAGAAAAATTCTTAAGAAAAATATTATAAATATTTATATTAGTGTAAATAAGAATTTTTAGAGAAATGATTATATTCTTTTGATAGTTTTAAATAAGATGTTAAACTTTGAAAGATTATACCAATTATTTGCATAATCTTTTTGGAAAAACTTGAGGAAAATGTAAATCATTACAAGTTTATTAAGCAGAGAGAAGTTATCTATAAAAGTAAATATTATTCAAGTCTTGGTACTCAAAAAACCCAGAAAATTGTCATCCATTGATTCTTAAGGATAAGACTAGTTCACCCCATTCATTTAGGTTGTGATTTTTTAGAATATAATTCTAAGAAATTATTGAAATTTTTTTTAAGAGATAAGAGGTCTCATCATGAGCCGACTTACCATATTCATAAGAAATAATAAAGCTGACATTACCAATACTGCCTATCAAAACAGGGTAATGGCTTATTAATATAAGACAAGGGGTCTCATCACGAGCCAGCTTGTTCAGTTTAATTGTAACTATTGAATGGCATTGTTAACAACTGGCTACCAAACCAGAACAATGGCTCTTAAAAAAGAAATAAAAATAAATAAAAGACAAAAACATGAGATAACATATCTTATGAATTTATCTTTTAAAAAGTCATAATCTTAGTTGAATGGGACAATGAATAGTTAATGGTTAAAAGGTAACCCTGTCGAGACTATGAACGTTTGCGAGCAGCAGAGGCAATACCTATGACAATAGAGTATATTATCAAAACCAAGCTTGAAGAAATCCACTTACTTCATTATTAATACCAATCAAAGCTTAAGACAACTCAAAATGTTTTTATTCTCAAGAAACTAGAAAGAAATTGTTAATAATTTTTATTCTTTTTCATAAGTTAGATTTTATTTTTGATTATCCTAGGATAATTTTATTTACCTTTAAAAATATTTACTTACTTAAGATATAGTATTCATTCTATTTTTCAGAGATAACTGGTTCTTTCAAGTGAATCGCCACTTGTTGTACTATACAACAACCCTCCCTTTTTCTAAATTTTAGAAATAAAATTTAGAAATAGGGTCCCTTTCTTTTTAGAAATAAAACACTTAGAAATAAAATTCATTGTTTTGAAAAATTTCATATTCAACATTCAAAAAACTTATGGTCCGATCTAATATACAAGGCCTTATCATAAAAAACATATCAAAGTTAAAAGTTCAATCGCAATCGGAGAATCAGAGATAACCCTCAAAAGAAATTTCATATGCCCATTTCAAATCTTCCGATGCGATTAGTCCAATCGGAAAATTTTAAATCGCTAAGAGTTGAAAACAGTTAAATATAACTTCCGATGCGATGCGGTCAATCGCAATCGATTAATCGGGACAATCTTTAAGAAACTCTTTACGCTTATTCGAAATTTCCCGATCCGATGTGCATTTGATAATAAACGCCTTTAAAAGAAAATCGAACATTTGTTTAAAAAATATGGTAGACCCCACCATTAGAGATCGGAAAGATCTGCAATCACAATCGATCAATCGGGATAAACGTATTGTGATACTCATTTGCCATTCGAAAACTTCCGATGCGATTCATCTATTTTGCATACGAAGATTTTTGTTGAATATATTAATATATCACAAGCGCCAAAGCTTTATTGGTACGAAGGCATTCAATAACGAATCAAATGAATATGGTTTATGATTTGGTTTTAAATACTTAAGGGTGACCCAAAAGGAGCATTTATGCAATATACGAAACAAATAAATGAAAACCATAAATTCATAAATCATTCCGTTTGAGTGGCTTGTTGATCACGACTGAGATTTTATTGTCTTGCAGAGCCAAAGAACACCAAGTTCTTTCATTCACAGACAAAGGGAAGCGGTAGCAGACGTAGAAATGTCAAAGAGAGGAAGAAGAAATAAGACTGTTCTACCAGTGAAATTTGCCGAGACTCCTACAGTCTCAAAAGAAAAGCCCATAAAGCTAAGACTAGTCACAGATACATCATGCCAAGGTCTTGGGAAAATGACATGGGACACAGTATACAACCTATTGGAAAAAGAAGGCCCCAAGGTCACAGTGGAGAAGGCATCAGTTCCAGACGAGGATAGCTCGGATTCCGACTCTGACATCAATGAAAGAACACTTGCAAATTCATTTCTGCATCGAATTGCAGCCAGAGCGAGCATCATGCCTTACTATGATGTAGTTCGATGAGCCATTGACAGTGTAAAGATACAAGATAGAATGTTTGTTTCAGCATCTAAAAGGTGAGGAGATCCCTCCTTTGGATGTATTTTACAGCCCTAAACATAAGGCTGTTGTCAAAAGACAAAGAAAGAAAAGAAAAACAGAAAAGGGTATATTTTCTACTCCATCAGATGAGTTTATGAATATTGTTTATAAGAACAATGAAATGAATCCATTTGAAGACCTTACGAAATTGTCCCAGTATACAGGAGCTTATAGTGCTGCAACAGTGGATAAAGTTGTAGAAGTTTCTCAACTAATAACTCGGAAAGATCTTCACATAGCTTCACTGGAAGAAAAAGCTAAGGAGAATCAGCAACTGATCAGCCAATTGCAACAACAACTACAGGATCAGACATTCAGGTCTAAAGAATTGGAGAAACAGCTTGCTGAAGAAAAGAAGAAGGTTGATGAAAAGCTTTTAGGCAAACAAAAGCAGCTAAATGAAGAAATTTCTAAGTTACAGAGTTTGTTACAAAATGAGGAAAAGGCAAAAATGATTCAAGAAAAGGAATTTCAAGCAACTTTGGATAAGTTTAAAGATTATCCAAAGTTATATGAATTCAAATCGGAAGCCCTTGAGGCTAATAAATTATTGACTCAGCAGTTAATTGAATTTTGCTCAAAACTGTCACAAGCAGAACCTTTTTGTGAGATTACTTCATCTTTGATCCAAACTATCATAACTCTTAGACAAGAAATAGATGATGCCGATGAAAAGATTTATGAGTTTCTCAACTGGCAGGATACAGAAAAGGGAAAAGAAGCAAATCTTCCTAGGATAGAGGAAAAACACAAAGAAATCTTGTTTACAGAATGGGAACATCAATTAATGAAATCTGATAGAGCAATATCAAGGGCCGGAAATATAATGAATAATCTCACGCAATTCATAAATGACAGCTTATATTCAATTAATCTCATTTCAGACTGTGTTCCTGGCAGTTTGCCAAAGATAAAAGAGACTGAAGACAGGTGGAGAGAAGAAATGGAAAGGAAAAGTCAACAAATCGGCAAACTTCAAACTATATC